>VDFB02256132.1:172388747-172628764 GCA_007258455.2 Sequoia sempervirens | reverse complement strand
GTGGAGAGAGGGCACACATGTGGTAGAAAATAAGTGCTCGCAAGAAACCTGACCATCTCAATACAACCCAGAACATCTAGGGTATGTGTAGGATCAACATGGAAAAAACAGGCCCTTAAATGGCAAAAAATTAGAAAAATCAGAGTTAGGCAATTTGACGTAAAAATTTGAAATAGTTATCTATATTATTTCAAAAATATGTAAGAATAGAATCTATAGAAAATTGAATGTAGTTTCTAAAATAGTAGGTTTGTTTAAAACAAAAAGAAGTCTATTTGGTGAAAATTTGAATTTCAATGCAGAGTACATAAATTTTAGGAAATAAGAAGTAGTGCCCGTCTCCGACCACCCCTAACCACAATAAATGATAATATTTTATAAGATTTTAGATATAAGTAGAGGACTCCATGTCCCGGATGTGGATGTATATTTTTTTGTAATTTTCCAATTAAATAATTAATTATGAATTTTTTATTACAACTTTTAAAAAAAAAAAAATATAAAAAAAACTGTGATGTCGTAATTCTCACCTTAACTGGTCAAACTTTGAAATTCAATTTTTTCTTTTTAACTTCTATATTATATGAAGCATGACGCATGTTTTGGATTCAAAAAATGTGATACCTTTTGAAAGCTATAGATGTTTTTCAATCAGCCTATCAATCAGACTTTAGTCATAATTTGAATAGAAAATGAACAATAATTACTTATTAAATTCAAAGTAAAGCATGATTTATGTTGGTGGAAAGATGAGAATCTCCTTTAAAAACCCTTTTCGTTCAATCAATTTTGGGTAAAAAAAGTCGTTAGCCACATACTCATCATATTACCACTTTTTGGCCCATCATGGTCCTGCACATACCCTCCATCAAATTTGAAATGAACTATCATGCTAGTTCATAGGGCAGAGCCATGGTATGCATATCTAGCCAATTGAATCCTAAAACAATTTGAATGGTATCCATCACCTGTGTACATTCAAATGAGAAAGTCCTCAATTTCTCTTCTATCAATGACAAATCCACCTAGATTTTAGAAACTCTTGGCAGCACCAACACCCTAAAGAGATTGTCCAGTGCAAAAACTAGTAACTGGACAAAGTGACCAGGAGAATATTGGTAATGAAGCCAACTGAATATGAGTATAAAATAAAGCAGTGGCCACCATAACACAACAATTAAACCTTATACATGTTCGAGGCTGAATTCATTAAATCTTCAGGCATGTCAAGTACTATTAGTAAGAGAAAATGCTTCCTAGTGTTAAGCATTATAAAAGAGGATGTTAGCAAAGTCCTCCAAACTAATTCTTTTTTTTTCCAAAGGTGGCATTGAGGAGATCTTTTGCAATTTTTGACAATGAGAGCAAGATATCATGGTTGAACACTAAAAAAGAGTAGAGGAAAAAATCAAATTTACCAAATTTAGCCCACCACCAAAATGAGTTAAAACTGGAGCACATGATCTAGCAATAAATAGTGATCCACAAATGTTGGATTCCCTTGAAAGTGTCCAAAAAATTGAGGAAATCTTGATTTGGGGACACCAACAAAGGAAAAATGTCAGAGCCATATTGAAATAACCTCAAACATTATTTATGCCAAGCTAAAACTAGTACATTCAGGTGTGAAATACAACTTCACTCTGACCACAACATTTAATACCAACCACCAACATTTTAAAATGTCTTGATCAAGGCATAAATTAAGGCGATACATTCAAAATATGAAAATTTAAAGAGCATCAAAGAATCCATGCCAACATCCAAAGAAATCACCATTTTTAAGGAATAATCAATTCTTCCTTATAGGTGCAAAATTCAAGATTGGAGTTGAATGAGGAACGAATTAAAAAAAAGCTTTGAATCTAATAAAATAACCCCTAAGGTAGGAAATCACAAAGTTCCAAGACAAAAGCGAGGGGAAATCAAGAGACATGGGTGACAATGAATCCCAATTTAATATTAAAACTAAAATAAAAAAGGGCATTTTTAGGCCATGTAGTCCCAAAATGAAATTAAGAAAAAATATCTTTGAAAAAAAGAATGCATTCCTCAGTGGTGAATTCTTGAAATGATATGTTCTCATCAATAGCTTTATTGGCTAAAAGATCTACAACAACATTGATTTCCCTAAAACAATGAAAAATGAGGTAACTTGAAAAATCATCGAGTTGATTTAGATTGTATGATAAGATGTAATCCAAGTTCCAGGAAGATGTTCCACAATTCTTCAATGTTGAAATTGTTAGCATTGAGTCCCCTTCCATGTAAAGATGAGAGATTGAATTTTTTTTTGCAAGTTTGAGACCTAGACTTAAAGCTTTGAATTCTACCTCATTATTAGTGCCTTCTAGGATTAGTTCACAAGTTGCAGTAGTGAAGGTTCCATTCCAATCTCTTACAACTACAACAATACTTTATTTCCCTAGATTTCCCCTAGAGGCTCCATCAAAGTTCAACTTGATGAAACCTCGGGGAGGAGGAGACCATGATAGGTTACTTCTTTTGAATGGGGAATATTTGATTGAAATAGAACCAACCATGGGGATCTTCAAAAATTTCCAATTTTTCTAAATAAAAGCATCCCAAGATTTAAAGTGCTTGCTTGTGTGAGCATTTTTATATAGAGCTGAAGAATTTACCTCAAAAATTGAGATCTCAATTCTTTGAAGGACCTGTGAAATAGTTGAGGACTTTTTTCCAAATATTTTGTTGTTTCTCTCCAACCAAATGTTCCAGATTAAAATGGAATGGCAGATCTCCCAAAGAGATGAGAATGTAGAAGATGAACAAAGGGAAGGCCAAGAACGAAAATGAAGATAGATGGAATTATGCAAAGGGCTAGACCAGCCAAGATTATTTAAAAGCCAACACCAACAAGCATGGGCGAAGTCACAATTCAGGAGAAGATGATCAATGGACTCATAAGATTTCCCATACATAAAACATGGGAAGAGATTAGTTATGCCCTGTCTATCCAGTTTCAAGCTGGTTAAGATTTTATCTTTAACTAAGAGCCAAGTAAAAGCCCCATCCTTGGGGAGAATGTGAGGACCCCAACAAATTTCGATTGGAATTGAAGTACTCTATTTGAAGAAAGCAAGAGAGCTATACCCCTCTTTAACATTGTATTTCCCTGATTTGGATTTTAACCAAATGATTTCATCCTAATTGTTGGAAACATATACCTATCTCTTAGAAAGCTCAACTTTCAATAAAATTTTTAAATGAGTGGGAACTTAAAAAAAAAAACAAAATCTTTCCATTTGCCCAGACAAGGATTCAAAGGATCAATGTCAAAATAATCTTGAACTTTGTGGCCTTATCTAATTTTTAACTCTAATTCTATTTGATTCCATTCACCAAGTTGACGAAGGGGTTTAGGCCATTCAAGGCATCATCCCAGAAAAGGGTTTTTTCATCATTATTAATCACCCAAGAAAGATGAGGAAGAAAGATTGATCTGCAAGAAGAAATGAAATTCTAGATCTTGGACCCCTATGGGATATGCTTTTCAGTGAATATTCTTTCTCTTTCAAGGGAGTCCAAGTATTTGTGTCTCATTAATTTACACCATGTGCTGTAGAAAAATGGACCCTTTGCTTGATATGGATTAATTCATTATTAAATTGACTTGATAAGGTCTTAATCTAGTGTCATGAAGTATTTTATGCATCTACACTAGGTCTAGGTGTTGGAAGTGGAATTACTTTGAGAGGGAGGGGTGAATCAGAGTAATGTGTACAAACTTTTTTCTTTGACTTGAAATGCAGATTTGAACTTTTTGACCTTGAACAAATGAGTGACTTGTATATCCAATGTGAAAACTAAGTTTTGAATGATTGTTTTCCAATGAATTAACCAAACATAACATGAATTCTTAACAATTCATATCAAAGCATGATATACATTGCTCACATAATGTTGAATGCACAACCTTTTAATGCTTTCTTTTACACAAGATATCAAACTCATTAAAGGCAGAATTTAACACTCATACATTGAACATGAACAATTAAACTTTGAACTTTTAGACAACTTGGAACTATGATAATTTATTAGAGCATTGCATGAACCACTTTCACAAATGACTGAATGAGAGATTAAGCAAGATAAGCACAAATCACACAAAAGAGAAACACAGAGGTTTGACGAGTGGAAAACCCTCTTGGGGTAGAAAAATCACTCCAAAATGCCTTACAGGCTTAATACCAAACTAATTACAATATCTTTCAGAGCACCAACTCCACCTAAATTATGAAGCACCAACTTTAGTAGGAGAACTAACTCCACACTGAAATTCTGAAGCACCAACTTCAATAGCAGCACCAACTTTTTTACAATGTTTCTCTCTACAAAATTTACAAACTACAAGGACCTTACAATTGCACTACTTTTGCAATCATAAAATCTCTACAAAAAAAAATTATATTCAATAATTATAATTACATAATGTATTGATTGTAAAAGTACAAGAAATAATCACTCTCACTCAAATTTGAATATGATTCTCTATTTTAGAAAAACCAAAGACAATGCACAATAAAACCCTCTTTTTATCACCTTTCCAAAACTTCAAATATAACTCTGTAAAAACCCTTCAACAACACTCTATTCTCTTGTCCAAAACACCGAATTGAATAATGTTTTCAAGCCATACATTTATACAATGTAGAGTGTTTGCAAAAAACTTTCAAAACCTTCAAGTTTAGGGTTACAAAAATGCAACTGAAAAATACAGTATAAACAGACTATCAATTATTTCCATAACCATTTCCTTTATATTTATTTCAAAAATAAATTCAAAGAACACAATTCAAAATATTTTCAAACAACTAGAAGATTACATTTTCACCTTTTTCACTTCGAAGAAACAGGAAAAATGTTCAGATATTACCTCTATTATGGCATTTCAAACTACAAACAAAATCCCATAAAATCCTCTATTACCTCTCCTTCTAGCTCATGGAGAGTCCGCCAACCAACTCACCACCCTTCATAATCTAGCATGACTGAAAAACAAGCCAGAATACCAGCTAGAACACTCTCAAGCTATAACTATAATCTCTTCATGGTGACACAAGGGTTTACTATGTTTACAAAATGAAACAAATCTTTTGTTTACCCTATTTCTTCCTTCTCATCGAAACCCCAAAACAAAATGAATGAAATTTGAAATCCATAAAACATATCAAAACCATTTTGGAATCCATGTATAACTGACACAATGATGCATTAAATGAGTGCCAAATCATAATCCATGCATGTTGTCCAAGATATCATGTCAATACAATCAACATGCTCATTGAAACAATAATACTATCATTGCCATGTAAGCAAACCAAATGTAATACATATGCCGACAAATCAAGTCTTCAAATGATGTGTATATTGACCATAGTACAATGTATAATCCTTATAATACTTACCATGTCGGCCCAACGTGTTGTGAAATATAGACTCTAAAAAGAAATAGTATGTGCAATAAAATCCGATATAATATTGAACCCATGTAAAATGTGAAGGCCCAGGTGTATGTCGAAATAATCTTTGTATGAAGTGATATGGTAAGTCCAAGCAATACCATTGCTTATTTCCTTTTGTAAATAGATGCAATATATATATGTATTATTGAGTCAAAAATGAACTCCATGTAATGAAAATATTATGAAGCTATATATAATAGCGAACTCATGAATACAAATCTGACTGTGTATCAATACCAGGTATAGCATGAAATATAGCTTGAAGGAGCCCTGTGAGAAAGCAATATACCTCATGTGAACTAAAGCCAAATTCCATAGAACCAAAACCATATTATCTTCAATCTGAGTAGTAATGTAACAGAGCAATCACCTGTATATGTTTGAATAGAATCAAGTAAGAACTGAAAGTCATCATGCCAAAATGAGTCCCATCTAATCCAGTATCAAAACAATATAATGATCAAACATACAAAATGATATCACCTGAAATAAAATACCATAACCCAACACTTGTATAAGAAAGATAACTTTTATCTGCACATGGAGCTCAACTTGATCAATACCACAAGATATAAAAAATCTGACTATAAACCAAAGCCATAATACTATCCATAGCCAAGATACTGAATGAAAAATAGGAATAGATCAAGAGTAAGCCAAGAGTGAATCAAGTATCACAATGTCAATGCCAAAATTCCAAAAATGAACCAATGAATATGCCAAGACCAAAGTGCCATATTATCAGTTTCAAAATCAAGGACAAATATGCACAAAGAGAAAGTCAACAAACTCCCCCTTTGTCCTTGATGGAAAAAACTTAGCCATCTGAACCATTATTTTCTCCCCCTGTTTGTCACAAGGACAAAGAGTAACAGAGGAGAATGTGAAATGCCATGAATAAAAATAATTGAAGGAAACCAACACATATCCATTAGAAAATAATAGTAAGGAATCATATGATTACTTTAGATATATAAGAAAATAACTTTGTTGCATATATCAATTGTGGTCATATGAGAAAACACAATAACTTTGGCAGTCATAATACTGATAGCATGTAAATATCAAGTACTGGGAGATCAAGATTATCAATGTATGTACCAAAATTGGACAAACAAGCTACCAAAGCAAACCAATACACCTCGAAAATGCATTACCAATGACCATTGCATCAACTTTCCAG
Source organism: Sequoia sempervirens (assembly GCA_007258455.2). Classification (NCBI taxonomy): domain Eukaryota; kingdom Viridiplantae; phylum Streptophyta; class Pinopsida; order Cupressales; family Cupressaceae; genus Sequoia; species Sequoia sempervirens. The sequence continues at coordinate 172,622,095 of VDFB02256132.1, read as the reverse complement.
TTGAAAACACAATGTTACCAACATGAATAACCATGTACAAAGGAATCAACTATGACAACATCAAATAACTTATGAGCTTCTCCCCCAAAGTGAGATAACAAAGCAAACAAGATTCTCAAGAATCTCACTACAAATCTCTTCCAAACATGATATTATCCAACATTTGTCATAATATCACAAAAATCTACACTTAAAGCACACTTTGTGAAAAAAAACAATTCTCAAGATATTCTTATCAAATAGCCTTGCTCCCCCAGACTAAATACATGGGATGAATCAAAGACTTCAAACCTATTCAAGCACCCGTTAATAAGTTGTAGATCCATGTACTATGAAGTCTGCCCAAAAATATTAATGAATATACTTGTCCAATATCACAAATAGATTCCACTGTTATACCAAATAAGTATCACTAATAAAATCATTTTGCTAATGTCAAAGTACCATATCAAGTGCCTCTGTAATAGCAAAACCAAACTGTTATATCCAATATTATACTGAAAACTCTTGAATAACATTGTCATGTGTCATTATAATAACAATATTGAAAATGCATCAAAGAAGATATGTAAATGGCAAAGAAAATAACTGTCATCATGTATACTATACTATCAACATACAAAAAGAACTGTCATATATAGGAAATATACAAATCACTATTTATCATTTGCATACTCACTGTCAAAATCCTAGTATTGCTACCATACCCTTGCAAACACCTTACATCTCCAATAAACCTTACATCTGCAACACACCTTACATCTGCAACAAACAAAAATAATACCACTAGAAAACTGTGACTAATATCAATCAATTGCCTGCTTATTTCTGACCTATGTCCAAGCAACAAATGTTTCTTTCACTAATGTTGTCTTGTCTTAAGTAACCATCTCATGAAACCTGAAACAATTTGACTTTCCAATATGAACATTAGACAACTTAAATCCAAACCATAATGCAATGACAAAACACACACAATACTATCCAGTGGAATATTCATAAATGAACACTTAAGAAGAACCAAATGAAACCACGTGCTAAACCAATGCTTAAGGAAAAAAATCATGCAAATAGATAAGAATGTCCCCCCCCTAAGACCATGCATACTTTTAAAACATTCATACTTTTAAAAGCATTCAAACAAGACTATTTCGAGAAGCCTTGAAACCCTGTTCCACATTGCTTCATCCTCTTTATGAAGATAGAACAACTAAGTGTTGACTGTCCAAACAACTAATATCAATCCTCTATTCATTCTCAAGAAAAAATTTCTACAACTCATTGCCATAAACAAGATAATGTTAGCACACAATCCTTCAAGTAATAAAAAATTTAAAACTATTCCAAAACACCAACTAAACTACAAAGATTTGATTGCAGTTTATACTTTCAAGGATATAAGATAAAACTTTAAAGCACACCCTATAATCACAAAGATTGATTAGTGAAAAGAAATAGGAGGAAGATCATAGAGACTTCTCCTCAACTGATTAAGCACCTTCACACTAGTCACTTCATGGATATTTCCCTATTTCCTTGAACTATCAATAACTATTTCTCTTGATTTCCTTTTAATCTGACACCCACAATCATCAAAAAGAACACATTAATCCTGATCACATATTTGTGTCACATTTAACAGTTTGTGTTTTAAACCTACTGCATAATAAACATTTGGCAAGAAAATTTTATTACCAAAAACCATTGTTCCTTTTTCTATAAGTTGTATGTAATCATCATTACCAAACCATACTAAACCAAAATCACCAAATTCACGTTCAGTAAAAATACTTTTGTCCCCTGTCATATGATGAGAGCAACCACTATCCAAGATCCATGTATTTTCAACTTTAGCAAGTAATTCAATTTGACTAAAGATACCTTCCTATTCTACATTGCTCCTTTTAGGCATCCAAATCAACTTAACTTTGTTCTACATAGTTGTCTTAGAAAGACTATTTTTCTTCTTATAGGAAGCTTGTCTAGATCTTCCATATTTAGCTTTTACATTTATATCTAGAAAATAACTTGAATCATTTATATAATCAAGACCTAATTTGTCTTCATAAGACCTTTGTTTATTCCAGGGTATGTGCAAGATCATCATGGAAAAAGCAGGCCCTTCAGTGGCAAAAAATTCAAAAAAATCAAAGTTAGGAAACTTGACGTAAAAAATTGAATAAGTTATCTTATTATTTCAAAAATATGTAAGAATAGAATTTGTAGAAAATTGATTGTAGTTTCTATATCTTGCTCAATATAAATTTTTTGGTATACTAAGTCCTTGCTCAATATAAATTTTTTGGTATATTAAGTCCCTCAAAATTTGAACTTCACTTAGAGCAATTTTCATTTCATTCTCAAAATCATTCAACTCTTTATTAGAAGCAGAAGTCTCTACAAGTCTATTTTCTTGCAGTTCCATTTCATTCATTGTGGCCATAAAGACAGTTTCACCTTTTAGATCTATTTTATCATCTTCTAAAAAAATTGATTATCAGATTCTTTATTTGAAGTCTTTTGTGAATCAACTTCAACCAAGAATAAAGTTTCATCTTCATCATCAAGTGAGTCATTTGTCTCAACATCCGAGTCTTCTTTGGTAAAGAGACTCTTTTTCTTTTTGAAGTTAAACTTATTTTTAGGATCAAAATCCTTTTTCTTATACTATTTTTCTAACTTTTCATCCTCATTGGCTTGATCATTGTAAGGGCATTTAGTAGCAAAGTGTCTAGGCTTTCCACAAGTAAAACATTTGAATGACATTTTTCCTTTATATTTCTTTGTCAACTTCCTCACTAAAAGAGCTTCTAAAGAATCAGACAATTTTTATTCATTGTCTAAACCTTCTTTCTTTTTTGCTTTAAAAGCAGTCTCTTTAGAGGTTGAAGCAAAGCTTCCTATCCTCATTTCATAGGCTATTAGTATTCCTTGTAAATTATCCAAGGTAAGTGAATAAAAACATTTCTTTTCTTCAAGAGTAGAAACTTTAGACTCAAATTTAGAATGCAAAGTCCTAGTCACTTTTTGAACAACATTAGATTCTATAATTGTTTCACCTAGATCTCTTCTTGCATTGACAACTTCATATATTCTTAAGCAATAATTAGAAATCTTTTCATCATCCTTCATTCTCATTTCCTGAAATTGATTCTTGAGAGTAAGGATTTTGGATTGTTTAATCTTTTCATTTCCTTGATACACATTTTCAAGCTTCTCCCAAATTTCATATGCAGATTTACAATGCATGACTTTGACAAATACATATTTTGTCAAACCACACAATAATGCATTTTTAGCCCTTTCATTCATTTCATATTTTATTTTCTCATCATGAACTGTAGGTATGGTATCAGGTACAATGTATTTACTACACATTAAGTTTCAAACATCAAGGTCTAAAGAAATCAAATATGTTTCCATTCTGATTTTATAGAACACATAATCAAAGCCATCAAATAGAGGAGCTCTTGTAACAGATGAACCTTCAGGTGCATGTGCCATTATGAAAAACTTCCAAGACCAGAATCAATCCTAGGTGGTAAAACCTAATGCAGGACCCTATGCTCTGATACCACTTGTTGGAAGTGGAATTACTTTGAGACGGGGGGGTGAATCAAAGTAATGTATACAAAAAAAATTCTTTGACTTGAAATGCAGGTTTGAACTTTTTCACCTTGAACACATGAGTGACTTGTATATGCAATGTGAAAACTAAGTTTTGAATGATTGTTTTCCAATGAATTAACCAAACATAACATGAATGCTTAATAATTCATATCAAAGCATGATATACATTATTCACATAATGTTGAATGAACAACCTTTTAATGATTTCTTTTACACAGGACATCAAACTCGTTAAAGGCATAATTTAACACTCATACATTAAACATGAACAATTAAACTTCAAACTTTTAGACAACTTGGAAATATGATAATTTATCAGAGCATTACATGAACCACTTTCACAAATGACTGAATGATATATTAAGCAAGATAAGCACAAATCACACAAAAGAGAAACACAGAGCTTTGACAAGTGGAAAACCCTCTTGGGGTAGAAAAACCACTCCAAAATGCCTTACAATATTAATACCAAACTGATTACAATATCTTTCATAGCACCAACTCTATAACAATTCAGGAGCACCAACTCCACCTAAATTTTGAAGCACCAACTCCACACTGAAATTCTAAAGCACCAACATCAATAGGAGCACCAACTCTTTTACAATGTTTCTCTCTACAAAATTTGCAAACTGTAAGGACCTTACAATTGCACTATTTTTACAATCATAAAATCTCTACAGAACAAAATGATATTCAATAATTCCAATTACACAATGTACTAATTGCAATAGTACAAGAAATAATCACTCTCACTCAAATCTGAATATGATTCTCTATTTTAGAAAAACCAAAGACAATGCACAATAAACCCTCTTTTTATGACTTTTTCAAAACTTCAAATATAAATTTGTAAAAAACCTTCAACAACAGTCTGTTCTCTTCTCCAAACCACCAAACTAAATAATTTTTTCAAGCCATACATTTATACAATGTAGAGTGTCTACAAAAAACTTTCAAAACCCTCAAGTTTAGGGTTACAAAAATGTAACTAAAAAATACAATTTAAACAAACTGTCAATTATTTCCATATTTGTTTCCTTAATATTTTTTTCAAAAACAAATTCAAAGAACAAGATTCTAAATCTTTTCAAACAACCAAAAGATTACATTTTCCACCTTTTCACTTCAAAGAAACAGGAAGAATGTTCAGATATTACCTCTGTTATGGTGTTTCAAACTACAAATAAAATCCCATAAAATCCTCTATTACCTCTGTTTCTAGCTCATCAAGAGTCCACCAACCAACTCGCCACCCTTCATAATCTAGCATGACTGAAAACCAAGCCGGAATACCACCTAGAACACTCTCAAGTTGTAACTATAATCTCTTCATGTCGATGTAAGGGTTAACTGTGTTTACAAAATGAAACAAATCTTTTGTTTACCCTATTTCTTCCTTCTCATCGAAACTCCAAAACAGAATAAATGAAATTTGAAATCCATAAAAAATATCACAATCATTTTGGAATCAATGTATAACTGACACAATGATGCATTAAATGAGTGCCAAATCATAAGCCACACGTGTTGTCCAAGACATCGTGTCAATACAATCAACATGCTCATTGAAACAATAATACTATCACTACCATGTAAGCAAACCAAATGTAATACACATGCTGACAACTCAATTCTTCAAATGACGTGTATATTGAACACTATACAATGTATAAGCCCAATAATAATTACCTTGTCGGCCCAAAGTGTTGTGAAATATGCACTCTTAAAACAAATAGTATGTGCAATAAAACCCGATATAATATTGAACCCATGAAAAATCTGAAGGCCCAAGTGTATGTTGAAATACACTTTGTATGAAGGGCGGGGGCCCTAGCTCGGTTGGCTAAGTAATTCCGTTGCGGCTCTGCTGGTCACGAGTTCTAGTCTCCCCCCATCCTGTGGTACCAGAGGGCGTGTCGCGCCAGCGCCGCCGGTCACGTTAAAAAGTTTACCAGGCGCACTGCAGTTTATAGGGGGTCGTGCTACCCGATTCCTGCAGTCTAAAAAAAAAAAAAAAATACACTTTGTATGAAGTGATATGGTAAGTCCAAGAAATACCATTGCTTATTTCCTTTTGTAAGTAGATGTAATATATATATGTATTATTGAGTCAAAAATTAACTCCATGTAATGAAAATCTTATGAAGCTATATACAATAGCGAACTCATGAATACAAATCTAACTGTGTATCAATACTAGGTATAACATGAAATATAGCTTGAAAGAGCCCTGTGAGAAAGCAATATACCTCATGTGAACTGAAGCCAAATGCCATAGAACCAAAACCATATTATCTTCAATCTAAGTAATGTAATAGAGCAATCCCCTATATATGTTTGAATAGAATCAAGTAAGAACTGAAAGTCATCATGCCAAAATGAGTCCCATCTGATTTAGTATCAAAATGATATAATGATCAAACATATAAAATGATATCACCTGAAATCGAATACCATAACCCAACACTTGTATAAGCAAGATAACATGTATCTGCACATGGAGCTCAACTTGATCAGTACCACAAGATATAAAAAATCTGAATGTAAACCTAAGCCATAATACTATCCATAGCCAAGATACTGAATGAAAAAATAGGAATAGATCAAGAGTAAGCCAAGAGTGAATCAAGTATCACAATGTCAATGCCAAAATGCTAGAACCGATCCAATGAAGATGCCAAGACCAAAGTGCCATATTATTAGTTTTGACATCAAGGACAAATATGCACAAAGAGAAAGTCAACACTTGGACCCTTGCAAACTAAATAAAATACATTTAATCATGTCTTGTGAAAGTGTTGTGAACTGTTGTCATACATTTCTATGCTCTTCTAGACTCTTTTTATTATAATTCATTTAAATATTCCTTTTTACACATCATCAAGTCCTATTTTAAAGTGTTGTAAAGTCTTGTAACAATATTTCACACTTTTCTAGGCACAATCTCCTTATTTACACCTTTCTTATGACTTAATTGACCCCTTTATGCCCTCACATGACTTGATTAAGTGTATTTTTGAATGTAAACCCGACAAACATTATTAAATGCAGGTTAATTCTAGGCACCCACTTTTGAGTCTAAGGTGGGACCCATTCGCCATGGGTGGTGAATGAGTCCTTCTTGGCTCTAATTTCAAAATATTTTAAATTCTTTTCAGGGTTTTATTTAAAAATCACTTGATGTCAGCCTGTGATGAGGTATGAATGGATAGTAAGGCACAAGTTAGTATAAATAAGTGTTTTTACCTTCATTTGGACATCTTCTTCCATCTCTTATTCATCTTCAATCCATAATCCTTTTATCATCTTCTTATCATCAATCTTCAATCAATCAACTTAGGTTTCAAGGCATTAAGAGATCAATTTTCAGACTTTCAAGGGAAGATTCTACATGTTATGTTGTAGAATTTCAATATCAATCATCATGGCAAGGTAATATATTCAATTGTTGCATGTTTCATTTATTTCTTACATCATTTTGGTTTAATTACCTAAACGGGGTTTGACCAAGGAAAAGCCCCATACCTTAACAATCATCAATTACTCTTTCTTGTTTTGTTTGTATGCAGATTTGGGTCCAGCTTGAAAATCAATGGAGATCAAGTTGCAAATTCATTCAAGTTCTCCATTCATCATTCAAGTCAAATCCTCAACAAAAAGTCACTTTCAGTCCTAGATTTGACAATTTTAGAAGTGAAGACCTGTGGGAGACATAAGTGTAGATCTAACTCCACATAATATTCCTCTAATTTTCTAGATTCCTATAGGTGGAATGATTCACCACCCATGGTGAATGAGCCCCATTTGTAGGCCTGAAAGGTGGTTTTCTCATATTACAACTCCCAACAGTTAGAAACAGATTTCTAGAACATTTCATTAGAAGTAGGACTAATTCGCCATGCATGGTGAATCAGTCCTAGTGGACATTAATATAATTTTCTAACACATTCTAGAATATTCTAGTGACATCATTTTGCCTCTAGGTCCACTTTGTTCAGTCTTATTCATTTATGTTTTCATTTACTTAAGTTTCTAGTTCATCTTTGCATTCAACACTACGTTTTCCAACACTTTTGCATTAGATCAATTTACACTCTTTAGTTTGCATTTTCATTAAGTTTCCAGCATTAAGTCACATTCAAACACTCCACATTTTCTTTTCATTCTACCATCCCTTAGTCTTGAGTGTTAACAAAGTGAACATTTTGTCCTCACACATTTTTCTCTTACCTTCTAGGTGAAATACCCTAGAAGAAACATGAAGGATTTGAGTGCTAAAATCCTTCGTTTGATTTTGGTGAATCTAATTTTTTATCACTTTCTTGTTTGATTTTGGAGTCCTTTATCATTTATCTAGTCTTACATTTGTTTTGCATTTTGATTTTCATTAGTTTGTATGCTAGGTTTTAAAACTTGCATTCATAAAAAAATTCATTTAGGTTGCATTTGTTTCATCTAAATTCATTTGGATTTATTAAAATTATGCATTTTTTATTTAGGTATGTGTATTGGCTCTTAGAATTCCTACAAATCAGTCTAAAATTAATGCACATTTTGAAAAAATTCCATACTGGGACTCATTCGCCACCTTGGGTGAATCAGTCCCTTTTGACCCTTGCAACAACACTTTACAGATTTCAGAAATTTGTTTTTAGGCTTCTGATTGGTGCCTTAACCTGTATATATTAGTTAGTTGCATTTTTGTAGTATGCATTTCACTAGATTTCACTTCAAATAGCTTATTTCATGCATTTTTTCATTTCACTTTTTACACTCACCACATTTCATTTTCAGATTGTTGCATTGTAAAAACAACCATTTGACATACTTTAAAACTGAACATTGCATTGCATTGTACTTTCTTTCATTTCAACATGTTTTCTTTCACAAGATGTACTCTTGATTTGATTAAACATGGATTTAATATGCATAATAATCCCTTTTATGAGTTTCCTTTTGAGTACCATAATAGGAGCTTTAAGAAAAAATCCATTAATTCAATTCTTACTCTTACATTGCCCATTGGTGAGAATGGTAATGTTGACAACCCTAACACACATACTTGTTCTTCTTCCAATACCTCTCCTACTAGTGACGAGGTATTGAGATGCAAGAAGCCACAAGCCTTGAAAGTAGTGATTCTCCATCTCCTTATTCCCCTTTGGATGACCTTACACAACAAGAGCATGAAATCATAAACACATTCCTAAATGTCACCTTACCAAATCTTCATGGTCATGATAATCAATCTTGTTCATCTCCTAATATCCCTCCTCGGTGTAAAGAGGATGGATTGGTGTTAGTAGATACTCTTATTATGAATCATGACACCCTTGATCCTCCCTCCCCTCATGTCCCTATCCTTTGGGAGGATCTATTTAACAACCATAGTGGTTCTTCTCTTGATACTTCCTCCAGTTGTGATGAAGCTTCTTTCCAAACCTCAACTTTAGATGAACATATTACAAGCTCTCCTTGTAGGGTAGATAATATGGACCAGGAGAATGAGACCTTAATGGTAATGGACACTCACCTAGCACTCTCCCCTCCTCATAATCCCATCATTGATCATTCCCCTATTGGCAATGAAGTCATTGTATAAGAACCACGCCTTACTTATTAAGAAAATTTGGCTCTCCTCCTAGGGAGAATATCATGGCATTGGATTATGATACTTCTTCTTCTTTCCCTACTCATTTATTTCTTGATTGCCCTTACATTGAGATACATCACAACAAGCCTGCTGAGGATATGGATGCACAAGTGTCCATTGGATCTCCTTTAATCAATGAACCTCATACATATCCCTGTAGGACATCTTGATAACTCCCTCATTCTTTCCCCACCTTCATCCACCATCAATAATCTCACTTCATCCTTACAAACTAGTGCTCTTGAATACCATCCTTCATACAATGTTCAAAATGTCATCTCACAAAACACTTATGATTTGAATTCGTTAGATTTTGTATCCTCCTATATTGAAGAAGAAAAATCTTGCAATTGATAGAGTCTTGTGCAAGTATGACACCTAAGCACAATGTATCTTTGACCGCAATCCAACAACCACCTTATCCTCTTGATCAAGAAAGTATCTTGTCAAGAGTTCTCCACGATAACTTGATCACTCTCCCTCCATGAACTCATAAGAAATTTTATGACAAGACTTCCTTTTGTGCATACCATAGAGTTCCTAGTCACATCACTAATGAATGTTATGCCTTGAGTTGTAAAATACAACATTTTCAAGAGTTTGGTATGCTTCCCTCTATGGGGGCATCTTATTACTATAATTGCTATTAATTTTCACTCTAGCATACACCTCATTCACACTTTTGGATCACCTTTGTCCTACACTAGGTGGGGGGCAAAGAGTTAGACAACCTTATCCCTTATATGTCACTTGTTGTTGTCTCTTTCAACTACTCATTAACTTTTCATGAATACATATAAGAGCAAGCTTGGGATGTGGAAAACATGTCTTAAGATTGATTTGCATGTGACATACTCCCCTTCTTCATTCCCTTGACATGACTTGGCATAGGTATTTTTGCGTAAGCTCTCATGTTTTCCTCTTTTTCTCTTCTTCTACTTTAAAGAAATTTCTCACAACAATGGTGTTAGAAACCACTTTAAAGTGGGGTAAACATCACCACTCACATTTCATTGTGCGATTTTCTTTTTCCTGCGATTCCCTCTCTTGGAAGTGTTAGGTACAATGTTTCTCATGATGAGATTATCCTCTCTTGGAGACATTGGACATAATGTTCCCTAAGATGAGACAATTGCATGAATAAAAAAAAATCCCTTTGAATATCTTTTACATTTTCTTTACATTTTTGCATTTTACATTTTCTTTTCATTTTTCCACCTTGCATAATGTAGCTTGCATGACTATGGTACTTTATCTTTTTGATTCATAACATTTGTTTTTCTTTGTGGGGCCTTGTTAAATTTATCAATGGGAATAGCTTGAAAATGGTTGATTGGGAAGGCCAACTAGCGGCATGAATTTTCCCCATAGCCACTTTTGTGTTTTGTGAGTGCATACCAACTAGCGTATGTTTCTCACCTTTTCCTTTTTCTTTTTGGACCTTCCCACCCCACAGACAACTAGTTCTGTGGCCCCAAAGTGAGTACATCTTTATCATCTTGTCTTTCTTTCCACCTTACCTTTGCATGATTTTGTATCTTGGGGGCTTGGCGTACATGTAGATCTCTCTTGAATGTCTACTTTAGTATGAGTTTGAAGTAGGTTCATACTCTCACTAAAGTGGGGGCTAAATGTGCCATAGAAAAATGGACCCTTTTCTTGATATGGATTAATTCATGATTAAATTTAATTAATAAGGTCTTAATCTAGTGTTGTGAAGTATTTTATGCATCCACACTAGGTCTTGTACCCTTGCAAACTAAAAAAAATACATTTAATCATGTCTTGTGAAAGTGTTGTGAACTGTTGTCATACATTTCTATGCTCTTCTAGACTCTTTTTATTATAATTCATTTAAATATTCCTTTTTACACATCATCAAGTCCTATTTTGAACTTTTGTAAAGTCTTGTAACAATATTTCACACTTTTCTAGGCACAATCTCCTTATTTACACCTTTCTTATGACTTAATTGACCCCTTTATGCCCTCACATGACTTAATTAAGTGTATTTTTGGATGTAAACCTGGCAAAAATTATTAAATGCAAGTTAATTCCAAGCACCCACTTTTGAGTCCAAGGTGGGACCCATTCACCATGGGTGGTGAATGAGTCCTTCTTGGCTCTAATTTCAAAATATTTTAAATTCTTTTTGGGGTTTTATTTAAAAATCACTTGATGTTGGCCTGTGATGAGGTATGAATAGATAGTAAGGAAAAAGTTAGTATAAATAAGTGTTTTTACCTTCATTTGGACATCTTCTTCTTCCATCTCTTATTCATATTCAATCCATAATCCTTTTATCATTTTTCTTATCATCAATCTTCTATCAAGCAACTTAGGTTTCAAGGCATTAAGAGATCAATTTTTCAGACTTTCAAGGGCATATTTTACATGTTATGTTGTAGACTTTCAATATCAATCATCATGGCAAGGTAATCTATTCAATTGTTACATGTTTCATTCATTTCTTACATCATTTTGGTTTAATTACCTAAATGTGGTTTGACCAAGGCAAACCCCTATACCTTAACAATCAACAATTTATCTTTCTTGTTTTGTTTGTATGTATATTTGGGTCCTTTGGAAGCTTGAAAATCATTGGAGATCAAGTTACAAAGTCATTCAAGTCCTCCTTGCATCATTCAAGTCAAATCCTCAACAAAAAGTCACTTTCAGACCGAGATCTGACAATTTCAGAAGTGAAGACCTGTGGGAGACATAAGTATAGATCTAACTCCACAAAATCTTCCTCTAATTTTCCAGATTCCTGTAGGTGGACTGATTCACCACCCATGGCGAATGAGTCCCATCTGTAGACTTGAAAGGTGGTTTTCTCAAATTTCAACTCTTGATAGTCAGAAATAGGTTTCCAAAACATTTCATTAGAAGCGGGACTAATTCTCCATGCATGGAGAATCAGGCCCAATGGACATTAACAAAAGTTTCTAACACATTCTAGAATATTCTAGTGACATAATTCTTCCTCCAGGTGCACTTTGTTCAGTCTTATTCATTTTTGTTTTCATTTTCTTAAGTTTCTAGTTCATCTTTGCATTCAACACTATGTTTTCTAGCACTTTTGCATTACATCAATTTACACTCTTTAGTTTGCATTTTCATTAAATTTCCAGCATTAAGACACATTCACACACTCCACATTTTGTTTTCATTCTTCCATCCTTTAGTATTGAGTGTTAACGAAGTGAAAATTTTGGCCTCACACATTTTTCTCTTACCTTCTAGGTGAAATACCCTAGAAGGTACATGAAGGATTTGAGTGCCAAAATCTTTCGTTTCACACCATTTAACATCATTTTTAGTATAGATTTTCCAAACCAATTTTTCAACTAGTGCTTTGTTTTGAATAAAATAGTTTCTCAACTCTTCCCTACCAAAGGTTTTGGGTTCACAAATGGTATGCCATGCAATAAGAGGAAGTTTCTTTTTGGAAGTCACATTTTTTTATCAAAGAAAATCTATAAGAAAATTTTGTAAAACTTTCCCTTTCCCTTTCCCTATCCCTTTTGGAAGACTTAAAACTGACATCTCATAAATTGGAAGGGATCATAAAATAGATTTAAGCATGACCAATTTTCCTACAAAAGAGAGCCATTTTGATTTCCAAAGGGAAATTCTGTTTGTAATAGAAGTAATCAGTCTATCCCAAAAATCATGCATTTCCTTACCAGAAAAGAAAGGAATACCCATATATTTACAAGGAAGAGAGTCACTCTGAAAGCCCCAAAATTTAAGTAATTTCCTTTTGACCAAGGGATCAACATTGAAAAATAATATTTTTGATTTTGTAGGATTACAAACCTATCCTGAATGCAAACAATAAGCTGATATAATATTTTTCATAACCTTAGCCTCTTCCATTGTAGCTTATCCTAATAGAAGAGTATCATCAACAAAGAGTGAGTGGGAAATTGGAGATGGGAAGGACCAAATAGAAATACCTTTCCATGTTCTTGCATTACAAGTTGAAATTATCGATATGCTCAATCCTTCCACCAATAAGATGAACAAAAAAGAAGACAGGGGGTCCCCTTGCCACACTCCTTGAGAGGGGGAAATTTAACCTTGAGGTGAACCATTAATGATTACATAAAATCTAGCCCCCGAGAAGCAAGAATGAATCCATTTACACCAAGCTTGAGAGAAACCAAATTTCTATAAAATTGCTAATAGAAAATCCTAGTTAACTTTATCAAAAGCTTTCAACATATCTAGTTTAAGAACCACTACACGGGATTTGTCTAACATAACTGAGTGGAGGACTTCATGTGCCAAGATAACTCCCTCTAGAGTGTCCTTCCCAGGGAGAAATCTACCCTATTCTTCTAAAATAATCAAAGTGAGCACCTTGCCAAGTCTAGAAGCAATGGCTTTAGTGAAGATATTGTATATAGAGTTACAAAGAGCTATTGGTCCGAAGTCATTGAGGGAGGATGGAACAACTTTTTTAGGAATGAGGGCAAGAAAAGTTGCATTGAAAACCTTTAGAACATTCCTGTTGCTTCTTGATTCTTCTAATGCAAGAAGAACATCGAGACCTACAATGTCCTAACATTTTTGGAAGAAAAGAATCATGAACCCATCCGGGTCATGGAGCTTTTTCAACTTCCATGGAAAAAATCACTTTTTTGACTTCATCAAGAGAAAATTTGAATATTAGCATTTTATTATGATCCTAACTTAACAATAAAAGAATATAATTAATTATCTCATTATATTCAAAAGAGTTATAGGCATCTCCTAAGGATAAAATATTTTTGAAGAAGGAAACCGCATCCAAACAATTGTCCTTTTCTATGGTGAGAACACTAACTAAAGAAGACAAAATTGAAATGATTTTATTCGATTGACAACGCAATTTTATCAAGGCATGGAAAAAAAAATTTCTTGTCCCCCTCAGATAACCAAGCCTCTCTATATTTATGCCTCCAATAACATTCCTCATGAGCAAGAATTTCTTCTAAATCCACCTTTAACTTTTTCTCTTGATTATAAAGGGTGTTGTTCATTCCCTTTTTAATAACCTTTTCAAAAACCTAGAAAGTTCTGATTCAATCCGAAGCTTTTCGGAAAAGATATTTTTAAATTCTTACTATTCCAATCCTTTATTTTGTTCTTCAAGAATTATAATTTTTTTCTTAATTGGAAAATTCTTGTCCCATCAATAAAGGGCTAGTTCAACCAATAGTCTCTTATGTGTTTAATAAAATTTGCGTCTCTAAACCACATAGCTTCCAACTTAAAAGGAATTTTAAAAGTTCCCCTGAATTCAAAAAATGAGAGGGAGATTGGGAAGTGGTCTATCCCTAGTAAAGTTTGAATAATGGAAACAAATTCCCAAGGGGCAACAAGCCAGTTTTCAAAAAGTAAGAAATGATCAAGCTTTTCGGCTATCTGATAGAAGTCCTTTCGTTTATTTGTCCAAGTGTGTGTGCCATTTTTTATAGGGAAATCATATAATTTGTTGGACTTAATAAAATTATTGAAATCATCCATCATTGCTATAGGGGGTATTATTCCTCCAATTTTTTCAAAAAAGTTTCTAATTGCATTAAAATCCCTTGCAAAAAATTTAAAAATAGATGAATCAAGCACAAAGCTTGAAGAAATTTTCCTCAAGGTTTGTTTTTTTCCAACTAGGGTGTATGGACCATAAACATTATAAATAAAAAACTAAGTATTTTTTTACAAACACCAGGCTAAGATCTTTATCCAATTTGACTTGATTTCAAATTGGTAGATTCTCACAAAAAGATTATTCCAAAGGGTGATAAGACCCCTCGAGGCACCCAAAGTAGGAGAGGCAATCAGGTCCCAGTCACTTCAAGAACTAAAAGTTTTTTAGCTGACTGACAAGAGAGTTTGGTTTAATAAAGCAATATGATCTCTGAAAGTGTTCCAAGTAGTTGATGGTTTATCAAGAGTTTTTTGTTATAGGAATTTAAGCCCCTAACATTCTAGGAAAGAACCCTCATTTCCCCCAAGCAGAGAGTCCCTCTCTCCTCTTTCTAATGATTCTTTCTGAGGATCTATACCCTGTAGTAGAATCACACTTCCAACATTGGGGGGAGGTGATCAACCCATCAGATTTCTTAGAGGCTGAGCGAAGACTCATTTCTAGAGTAGATTGTAGACCAACAATAATTTCCAATTTTGTCTTGTCCTTATTAGATTTTTGACCACATTTTATTTGTGGAGAAGTAAAATCCTTGAAGTCTACTTCAGATTGGGAAATGGGAGGAGAAGAAAATTAATCCAAGGCAATAGAAGAAGGGGGGAGAGAGGGCGACATCAGTGAAATTATGTTTTCTTTTAGAAGAAAATTGGGTGATGGGAGGTGTAGGAGACTTCATTATAGAGTCATGTTCCCATAAAACCTCATTAGCTATTTCTTTGATGAGGTCTTCAGTTGCCTTGGTCATTGCATCATTAACAAATTTTAACAATTCATCTTCTAAGCCATTAAGAATGTTCTTGAAATGTTTGATGTCACTTTTAGAGGGAGCAAAAATCCCATTAATGGTCTTGGAAGAGAAGACCTGGGCATAATTTTCATTCTCCTTAAGCATTCCCAAGGAAGTCAGTTTAGATTTAGTATGTACAGTAGGATAGTAATGTTCAGACTGACCACATTCAAACTCATGATTTAACTCCATTTTGTCATTGACTTGTTCCTGCTAGTTTAAAATGTGGTCTGAGGAAGGAGGGGAGGGGTGACAAGATTGGAAGTTAGAAGAGGGATTGTTTAAACCTAGGACCCCAGATAAAGCAGACAAGTTCAATGGTTCAGCTTTGGAGAAGATATCCACGTCGACAATTAAGTTATTCTATGTCTAGATGGAATTCTCCCATTTAATCTATTGGATCCACTCTCCTTTGTTAATAGAAAGACATATCTTATGAGGGAAGGATGAGGATTTACTAACCAGAGCCCAAACCCTAATAATGGGTTTTCCATTCACAATAAGGAATTCACTCTTCAGGAAATCCCCAAATTGGTTAACAATTTGTTTGACAGAGGAAGAATAAAAAAATTCAATAGGGAGGAATGGTAAAGAAAAGTAGATGGGAAGAGGGGACATTTTTAGGTTTTCCAGAAACATGTTTACCCTCTAGTCAAAAATCCCGATGAAGATGTAGCCACACCAGTACGGACCTTTAAGTAATACTTTTCTCTTTATCATAGGATTCTTGAATAATAAGAAAAAAGATGAGGTAGAAACCACTATCAAGTCAAAGAATTCATACTAGTGTTCTCTTATCCAAGCCCAAAGCTCAAAAATTGGTTGATCCTCTCCCCATATTTGCACAAAAAGACTATTTTGCACATAGTCTTCATATTGGATTTCTAAATATAAGGGTATTTTTGGAACCGGTCTCCATTCCTACTCCCCACTCACCACTACTCCAAAACTAGAAGAGCCAAAAGGGTTTCCACATTGATAAAAACCATGTTTGGTTGGTTGGTTCCATGATCCCTTGTCCACTTTCTTTGACCTCCAAAACTTGAGGGTTTATTTTCTTCGGTTTTATGGAATCTTCTTGAGTTCCCACGTTGGTTTGAGTGCCATCTCAAGTTTTCTTTATTGCTCTAATGTTGAATGCCTGATGAACTCTGATGAAAATTACCATTTGAAGGATGGTCAAAATTTGCTTGATCATTTGATGAAGACTGATGGTGTCTTTGTTGTTCATGATTCCTAGCTAGATTAGGGCCACCAAATTCACCATGTAGTGGAGCGTTCTTTCTCGAGGGTTTAAGTTAGCATATAATTTTCATTAATTTTTAAAAATATAGAAATAAAATAAAACTAATAAATATATTTTTTGTATCAGTTTGTATTTGAAGGATGAATTTAAGTTGATATCTTTTTTGTTGACAGTCAAGAATTCTGAGATATCCATTATTTTGAGACATGTTTGGAACCTCATTCCTTTTATCGATGTTAGAATTCTTACATTAGATCCTTGTCAACTCATTCCAGACCTCAATTTTACCAAAATACTAAATTAAATTCAAATTATAACTATACACCATAATGACCCCCTGAGCATGACAAGAACCATAAACCTTCTCCATAAAAAAAAATTGCAAAGTGAACCACTACAATGTGCCTGGAAAAATGAGCTCCATAATTTTTGACAACTTAAAGGACCACAACAAAAACACAACACTTAACAAATCGAATTGTTATTAAAAATATGTTGATAAATATTGAATGTTGATAATGAGTTATCCAAGATAAATTCCTAGAAAAAAATTTGTAGCATCCACACTCCATAAAATAATCAACTGCTTTTATTATTTTAAATCGTCAAATATTTCATTATTGTAGCATAGTAATTTATCATTTTCCTTTTCTTATCATCTATTCTTCTTGTGAATGATAATATTCACCTAGCTAAACAAAGATAAAAAAAACCAAATTAGCCACATTAGTAAGCACAAACAACCATTCCCTATGAAATTATTGATCATACAAAGATAAGAAAACATGAAACAAAGCAATAACAAATAAACAAAAAGCATGTAAACCTATCCAAATAGATCAAACCTCCATCCCATAGGGAGATTGGTGTCACTTTGATGTGGAAAGTGACTCTTTCCCAATCCCTTGTGATAATCTCCAAAATACTTTGATGTGAAGATGGTGAAATTGATGCAAAAAGATAGTAAAATCAAGCTAAAATGACATGAAAATGCATGTAATTGATGAATTAAATGAGTAGAGTAACAATGCACGAAGTTGTGTCCCCCTATTCAATAGAGAAAGCATCTATTTATAGGAGAGAAGGCTTGAAGAATGGATGGAATTGGTGGACGTGGGACTAAAATGAGGACAAATAGCATTGTGACACTTGTAACAAGGCTAATGAAAGCCATGTGGATATTTGTGGAGCACATTTTGAAAAATGCAAATAGTTAAGGCATGTAGGTGAGATTGTAAGGGTATGTAAGAGAATTGAAGTCATGATTAAGGGTGTAAGAGGGACAAGATGGAATGTAAGTGGAATTGAATTCCCTTGTAAGTGGCATCTAAGACCTTTGTAAGAGGATTTTAAACCCTTTGCAAGGAAATTTAATGAGTGGGTAGTTGAGGGGAATATTCCAAATAATATGCCTTTGTGAGGGAGAATATGCTAATTAGTTAATTAAAACAAATAATTTTCAAGTGAAACTTGGTTAGTTGTGTGATAGGTCAAATTTGGGTGGTAGAAAATAAGCAGCGAAGAAAAGAGTGCAAAATACCACTAAGAACAACCTACACCTCAAGATTAGCCTAGTCGGAATCAACACAAAATAGAAACAAGAAATGAAACCTTTTACCTTGTGTCAAATCGATCCTTTGGTTGGCCCTTCGATCTTTGGTGTTGTGTGCTCCTTGGATGGCAAGATGCAAGCTAGATGATGATATGATAATGGATGCAAGTGGGTCTAAGCATGAAAAATGGCTAAGTATGTATTCTAGGAAAATTTTGCAAGAGTTTGGCTGCAATGCATGATCTCCCCAAAATGGGAGAAAAGAGGGGGTATTTATAGAGATTTTGGAAATTTCTAGGGAAATGGACGGTCAAGATTAAGCCACCAAGATCAAGATGTAGGGCCAAGGTGAGTTGAGAACTCACAAGCCCTCACATCTTGACATGTGGCATGTGAAGTGGGTCAAAAAGGGTGATGTGTACATGAGGTGGAAGGATAGGACATGACATGGAGAGGATACATAGTACTTTGGGATTGGGACAAGATCTCCTCATAAAGGAGGTAATTGTCCCCATGTGTGTGAGAGGACAAGTGGGGAATTAAAAATTTCTCAAATATTCTCATGGGGAAGAGAGAAGCAATATAAAATTCCCTTAAATGCATTGGGGGATTAAATGTGAATTAAAAATTCACACAAGGAATGGAGATGCCTTGTTCAAAAAGAGAAAGCTTTTAATGAAGTTGACTAAGGACACATTCCATAAATGATATGTGGATTAGAGATGACCTAATTAGGTGATTAAGGTTGTTCAAGTACTTGATTAGACTAATTAAGGACTCCTTAGAGACAAGTGGGAAATTATGGAGGATGAGACCCTAATGATGATTAGGGGTGTGCACATTTTAATCATAAATTAATTATGACTAAGAAAGAGGGTTAGACTACTAAGAGGGATTAGAGGCCAACTTGCAAAATTTGAAGGATGTGACAATGAGAGAGAAAATAGGGAATTTAAAATTAAATTTAAAATTCCAAAAGATAATGTGACTAAATTAAATAAAGTGATGCAATTATTTAATTTAGAGAGGAAATAGGGGAAAAGTATTTATTAAATTAGACACCTTGGGAAACCTTATGCCAGAAACATAATATTAATTAATTGAATGATTTAATTAATACCGGCAAAGAGGATGATTTTAAAAGAGCCAAGGGATGATTAAGAAGATGACTTTGACCATATGGAAGTGGTCAAATTAGGATGTCTACAAGTTGATCATAGGTTTATTTAACTTTTGTGGGGTTAAAAGCTAGAGAAATAGATAATGAAGATTAGGATGTGATTATAGTTAATTAATTTAGAATTAATCAATTTAAGTGGGTTAGGGGTTTGTGACATTTATTTTAAATAATTTGATTTATTTAATCAAACGAGAGGACTTAGGGGTTTTAATTAAATAGTTTGATTTATTTAATTAAATGGGATGAACATTAGTGAGAAGAGGATGAATAAATATGATAGATTTATTTATTTGATTAATAGTGGAAATTGATGAATTTAACTAAACAATATATAGATTATTTAGTTAAATGGTTAGCACAAAAATGATTTAGGAAGAAATCATTTTAGTATTTAGACTCAGATGCATAATACCGATCAAGACTATTTAAGTGTCTACAATTCTTCCATTAATTGGAGTACCCTAGACTAGATATGATATAAGAAAATATAGAAGTAAAAACCACTAAATAACTAACCTTGAATAAAACCAAAAAAAATAAAAACCCTATAAAATAAGGGAATATCAAGAAAATAAATCAACTAGACAACTAATTAAGTGAGAAAACACCAATCATATCAAATAAGAAACATAGTTAAATACAACATGATTAGACATATTCCTTCTCTCTTCCATCATAAATCTTATATGTCTTCCAGTCAAAAAATAATGGGTAGAACCAATCCTTATTTAATGTAGATAATGTAATACAAAATTGAAAATAAGTAATCAAGAACAAGTTCATGAGAAAACTCTCATCTTATAGTTCAAAACATAAAGAAAAAAACTAGGTGAAGATAGAAGGGGTATTATCGTACCCCGAATATTTAATTAAAGCATCAAATTATTGGATAAGTAGCTTCCTCACTAACTCTCAACAAGAGTTGAACCTATTTTTTTCTAACAATTCACCTAACCACGCAAGTATTGTCATAATAACACCTCCTCTAGGGTTTAACATAGAACGTACACACATTCCAAGTAAAATACTATGCATCAACACAATAATTCCTATCAAGAACTCCCTCCTCATGAAGTGATAAATCATGTTGGAACAACCAAGTTACCCAGTATATAAATATCATTGGCACTAATGGGACTCTCCTACTTCATGAATACGGTAGTCCTTTAAATACTTCTCCTTTCATTGGCTTATGCCACAATTTTAGGATTCATCTATATACACAAAATCAATAACTTCAATGCATGTGATGTCCCAAGCCCAACTCATAGATTATAACGGTGAGTATATAGTGACTTGTATTTATATAATTGTATGTTAGCAAGAATTTCATAATATACTAATATTTATATCTGTCTATGGTACACTACACCTTGGATTCATGTGGCTAGCATGATTATGGGGTGTAGGTGTGACTAGGTGTCAAACTCATATTGGAAAAAATAAATTCTTTGTGTGTGTGTGTGTGTGCACGTACATGCACATACATGTGTAGGATCACACACAATGCTGAGAAATATGAGTGAAGAATTCTTGATTCTATTATAGGAGTAATCACATAATTCTTTACATGTTATGTGTTGGTTATTTTTTAAGAACCAAGCTAGTCTTCAAAATTTCCTATGGATTTTTCCATTTCTAGTAATTAGAAATCTAAAGGGATTAGCCAACAAACAAGTAAAAGCTGCAAAAATTTTACTCCTACACTTTGGGCTTTGTGAAACTCGGGAGGGTAATCCCATAATGTATAATTAAGAATTTTAATGACCAATATTTAAATACATTGTAAATGACAGATAATTCTCCAATATCCACTAAAGAACGTAGTGTATCAAAAGAGTTGGTAGTTATTTTAATAATATCTACACTTGGAGCATGAGAATAGTGAAACTTAATGTAAAGATAGTGGTAACTCATTTGAAAGTTTGTAAATAAAGAGTGATTTGTTGATGAACTGACCCAGAAACTGAATTATAAATATCTCTCTTAAACTAGTGCCTGATCCTAAACATAGAGTCAATCTCAATCTATACAACCAGATAACAACTCAACAATAGAAACATATAATCTCAATAAACATTGCACTACAACATTTCCACATTACACTCATGACCATCATTGCTTATAGATATCCTAGCACCTAATTCATGTGAGTTAACAATCCTATCCAAGCATTTGCATTAATTCATTCAACTAACGATCAGGAATGAAATTAAATATCCATTAGTAAACAATAGAGATGAACAAAAAAATACTTGATTATTTTCATTCATAACTCAGGTATGTGTAAGATCATGATGGGCCAAAAAGTGGCGATATGATGGGTATGTGTAGGGTATGTGGTTGGTGACTTTTTTCTTACCCAAAATTGATGAAATGAAAAGGGTTTTAAAAGGATATTTTAAACTTTCCACCAATATGAATTATACTTTACTTTAAATGTAATAAATTATTATTATTCATTTTCTATTTGAATTATGACTAAAGTCCTAATTGATAGGCTGATTGTAAAACATCTATATCTTTCAAATAGTATCAAAATTTTTGAATCTGAAACATGAGTCACATTCTATGCTTCACGTACTATAGGATTAAAAAAAATGAATTTCATGAACTTTTGACCAACTTAAGGTTGCCAGACATACGATTTTTTATATTTTTTAAAAGTTGTAATAAAAAATTCATAATTAATTATTTACTTGGAAAAAATTAGAAAAGGATGCATCACATCGGGACCTGAGTTCTCTACTTATATTTAAAATCTAATAAAAAATATTATCATTTTATTGTGTTTAGGGTGGTCAGACAAGCACTTCTTATTTTTTCCCTAAAATTTAAGTAGTATTTCATTGAAATTTTAAATTTTCACCGAATAGTTTAAAAAAAAATAAATCTAGTAGTTTAGAAACTACATTCAATAAATTATATTCTTACATATTTTTGAAATAATATAGATAACTTATTCAATTTTTTACGTCAAGTTGCGTAACTTTGATTTTTCTAAATTTTTCGACACTTAAAGGCCTATTTTTTCCATGATGGTCCTGCACATACCCACTCATAAAACAAGTACATAGGAGAGACAACAACCATGAAATTGATATCATCCAGGTATTTTATTTGCTATCCTGTTATCAAAATTACATAAGTAACTACATACTCAAAACTTAAGAAAAAACTCAAACTTATGGTCAATACTTTGCTAACAATTCAGTGTGTCAATTACAATTCAATGAACCCCTACTTTCTGACCCTAAATTCCTTCTTATAGAAATGAAGGAGAAAAAAAAGCATCGGGCTAGAAATTACACATGTCATTACCTTATTGGACCACTATAACATATATTCCATTTTTTCGTTACTCTATGTTCCCAGGTGGTGGGAAACATGTGTGAAATAAGAGTAGCCTTCATTCATTGTTGGAGATCCACTCCCACCTTTCAAAAGGAATCTACAAATAGTTTCCTCAAAAATTGTGCCCACACACACAAAGTGAAAGTGAAAGAAAGCATAAAAGAAATAGAAAGGAAAGGATAAAAAATGTGTCCACGTCTGTAGACCTATCACCAATTCAATTTGAAGAAAATGTACTATATTTTCTATACTTAAGAAAAATCCTAATCTATAATAAATCCAAGCTATGCAGTACATTTTCACCCATTCATTATTCATCATGATTGCAGACTTCAAAATAAAAAATATCAAATCACTACCCCCTCCACGTACTTATCTCTCCATGCCAGAAATTCCTCTTTAGTAGGCCAGTTGAAATTCATGGCCTCAACAACCTTTTCTCTATAAGGAAAGTACTTGGTAACAATTTTATTGGCCTCCCTATCAAATTCTGAGAAGACAATCTCTGCATAAGCCAACATATCCATATTTCCTTTCAATGTACCCATATCACCCTTTTGACAAATTGAAATTGCCTGCTCTATAATGGTTTTACTAGTTTCATCTCTCCACTCTTGCATGATTTTAATGCTACCATGATGTGATTTATGAAAGGAGTTTACCAATTCCCTTATTTTCATTTCCAAAGGTTCATTGTTCCCCCTATACTCCTCAATTTTACCCACAAGAGTATGAGTGGGCTTAAAATTTTTAGGGGGGTTGGCATCATACTTAGCTCCAATTGAAATCAATCTTAATTCCTTCATCCTAGGGATCCATGTTTCCATAAGTGGAATAGCTCTTTCCTTGTCACTGTCAAAATTATTTATAGCAACCAACATGGATGAATAGCTATAATGAATGTTATTCAATTTGTTATTCACCCCTCTTTTTAGATGCTTGAAGACTCTAGTGACAATCTCCATATTCCTGCATTGAAAACCTCCCTGTCATGATTGTCACACCTTTCTTTATACTCATTTAGCTACTTGAGCAACTCCTCCCTATTGATATCTTTCCCAACCTATGGCATTTATGATATACTAGGCTCTATTATTGAAATAGGCACACTTCCCATGTTGTATGGCACAATTTCCTAGGAGGAACTTACTTTAGGGGTAAACTCACGCGGTGCGAGTTCTTGTGAAGTGGTAGGGGAATCAAAATAAGTTTGCTTATGCTTTCCTAGTTGCAAAATTCACAAATTTTCCTATAGTAATGCTACTTTTGTTTGTAACTACATATTTTGTTGTTGAAGCTTTCCATAATCAACTAACAAATTATCATGGTTTGTCCTGAGCTTCTCCTTTTTTGTAGTTACCAATTCTACAGTGTCCATTGTGAATTGTGCAACATGTACTAACATATTTTCTACCTCTAGAGTAGATGTTTCTGATACCCTCTTTATTATTAGGCCTCCACCATTGTTAGGTGTAGGCTCAACAATGTCAGGCTTGCTTGTACTTAGAGCTAGAGACCAAATAGCTAATGCATCCCATTGTTCACTAAAGTAAAACCATTGTAATGCAATTGTAGCCTCTTCTTTTGAATTGTAGAGAGGTCTATAACATCTCTTTATTGTATCAAGGGCTATGGTAGAAGCTAAATCCCATTCTGGAAGTAATAAAATACCACTTGTGTGTATGAAAATATGATCAATTTAAATCAATAACAACACAATCAATAAAACATTAAATCAAAGAAACCAAAAGAAAAACAGAAATAAGCAAACTGTTAATGGAAGTTTCTTCGAAGTCATCTTATTGTCCTCTATCTCCAGCGTTTCATCTTTGCTCAAGTTGCTCTCAAATCTGAAATGCCAAGCTCAACGAAGTAGGCTACTGAAGAACGAGATTTAAAAATAAATGCATACTATACTAAGAATGCAAGATTTTGAAGGTTGATAATGGAGGAATGTTGGTTGCTCAAATTCTGTAGCATAACAATGTGATAAAGGTTTGAAGGAGAATGGTGGATGAAAGATGGAAGATTCCAGAATGATTTTGACAGAGTGAGGATACCTAAGAATCAACCTCCTAAATGAATTGTGAGAGGTTGTATTTATAGAATTTTCAAAAGCTTCTGATTGGCTGATATGATCAATGGTTGTGATAATTCATGACAGATCGAACGGTTGAAGAAAGATGAAATTGAAGAGAAAATAGAAGAAACCTAAAAACAGATTTTTCTATTTTACTATGAAAGAGGAAAAAGAAGAGAAGATAAGAAATCATCTTTCTTTAAAAGAATAAAAGAAAGATTTAAAGCTGATAAATAATTAATTAAAAAAATCAATTATTTATTTGTGGAGGACATTCGGCTTTTTTTTTTAATTAAATAAAATATTTAATTAAGCTTTTAAAAGCAGAAGAACACTTGTGGTGAGAAAAGAGCTTTAATCAGTTTTATTGAAAAAAAGCAGAATATCTCATAATTAAATAAAATATTTAATTATGATATGAGAAGATTGCACAATTAGGTTAAAATACCTAATTTTGGATTTGGAAAGAAAGCATAAGATATTTTTAATTAAATAAGATTTATTTAATTAAATCACTTTTATGAAATTAATTAAATGAAACATTTAATTAATTAGAAGAAGAATTAAAATAGAAGAAAGGGGAAATATTTAAACTTAATTAAATCAAAAGATTTAATTTAAATTCAAACAGTGATAATTAATTTAAATAAATAGAATGTATTTATTTAATTAATTAAGTGGACATGTGAAAATAATTAAATAAAATAAATTTATTTAATTAAGGAAGAAGAATAAAATGAATGAACAATATAATTAAATTAATTAAATTTAATCATATGTAGAGGACTTTTAGAAAACTAATTAAATAATAAATATTTAATTAATTGCCAGGATTATAGACATGACCATTTTTATGCGTATACATTTTGCCCCTCTTTGAAGTGATGTGTGAAACATATTACTTCAAAGAAAATAAAATTTTTGCCCCTGATATGTTTATGGTTTTTGATGTCGATGATGCCCCCTCGAGAGGATAGGTGGGTTGGACAAACACAGGTATTCTCTCGAAATGAAATGAAATGATAAAGGAGGGATAAGTTGAATGATGCAAGAGAGAATGTGGATGAAGGAGATGAAAGGATACGCTATGCTGCAATGAAAGTGAGCAACCATGATGTTTGATATAGCACTAGACGTTATGCACCAAGGTATAAGGACCAAGGTGACAATGTGTCTCGTGCCCCAGCATAATACAACCTTGTCTAGACGTATGAGGAAAGAGGCTTAGAGCATTAAAGTCCTAATGCACAAAAGGTATTATGTGACCTTAGATGCAAAGGATAATGCAAAAAGATATTCCAACACACACAATATATGAATATTAGCTGGAATGATATGGATTTGATACAAATGCAAGATAAAATGAGAACACACACAAGCAAGCAAGCAAGCATGCACAAATGATACAAAAACAAACAAGGAATTGCCCCCGTCAAGCTATAAACCGTTGATTGATTGATTGATTGATGATGATGATAGTGTTGTCATTTTTGGGAAGCGATATATCCCTAGAGCAACACAAGGATGATGATAATTGATTGGTTGATTGGTTGATTTGGTTTATGACAAGATTAGGATCAAGACCCAAGGATGTGATTGGATAATTTGACAAGATAGATTAACTTGATTGGTATGGATTAAGGATTGACTTGCATTTGGTTATTGCTTGGAATGATTGAAGATGATTTGATTGATTTGAAGAAACTGTTTGTAATGAGATGATGACTGATTGGATGATAGGATGTGATGAATTGAATAGAAGAATTGATGTGATTGGAATGATTTAGGTTGAAGTGATTTGATTAGATAATCGATTGATTGAATGGAAGAATTGATTTGATTGGAATGATTTAGGTTGAAGTGATTGGTTGCAATGGTTTTGATGAAGATGATTGATTTGGTTGAATGATTTGATAGAAGAATTGGAATAATTTTATTGTTTGGATTTTTGTTGGCTATTTGATTTTTTTTTGGTATTTTTTCAGGACTTTTTCTGATTTTTGTGTATTTTTTCAGGACTTTTTCTGATTTTTTTGTATTTCTTCAGGACTTTTTCTGATTTTTTTAATATTTTTGAAATGTTTTGAGTTTTTATATTTTTGATAATATTTTAATTTTTTTTGGACTTTTGAGATGTTTTTATGTGTCAAATGATGAAAATTTGAGTAGCATTTGTGCTAGATACCAATGACAAGGGGAAAACCAAGTCTAGGTGCAAGGAGATAGATGGGATTGATGGATGAAAGGGTGTGTGATGGGATAAGGGATAAGAGACTCATGATATATGCATGGATGGAAAGGATAAGTCATAGTGAATGAAATGGATGTATGCATCATAAGAGAGAAAGGATGTGATTTCCAAAGACTATGTTGCATAGGAATAACATTCCCCATTCTAGGTACAAGACTTAGGATTTTCATGACAGCTTATGGCAATAGGATAATGACATGATTGTTTGAAAGGATGAGGTATATCAAAAGATATCCAAAACATGTTTCAACATTTTTCCCCTATATCTTCATCAAGATCAAAAGAAGAAGGGTGGATGAATGGACTCGCTATGATAGGTATGTATGATGGCTAAAGATGGTAGGTAGGATGGAAATGATATGATATGAAAATGATAAGTTGGATAGATAAGACATTGTGCCCCCAAGTGTAAGTGGCATAGAAGATCAACCTACACATGACGCCTATTTGCTAGGTTTTCATCATGGTACTTATCCAAGGCGCCTGTTTACCAGGTTTTCACCATTGGACGAAAGGATTTCTCTTTACTTTTTTTTTTCTTTTTATTTTTTTTTTGTTTATTTTGAATTTTTGGATAGGAGAAGGAGAATATGGATAGGAGGAACTCAAGTGTCTAGTTCTGTGAAAGGTGATAGTCCCACTAGATATGAATGTCATTGCATGGACCATGTCAAATGCTCATTATGCTCATAGATGTTGGTAAGAGATGACATGAAAGGGATGGATTAGGTAGATGACGGATTATGAAAGGCTTATGTAAGAATGGATGGGGAATAGTGGATGATGATGTGGATTGAAGAGGACTTGTGCAAAAGGATGGATGCAAGGTTTATGCAAAAGCATGGACCATAGGAAGGTGGTTGGGAAGATATGTAGGATAGTAGTTGAAGGATGGGGGGATGGAAGTATGTGGGATTGTTGTGAAATGGAAGGGAACCATGACTAATGGTTGCACACACTGTGATAAACGTTGAAGCTTTTGATGTGGATGGGGTGTAGGAAGCAATGGAGATGTTTGCTTAGGAGGTGGTGGATGAAGTGATTTAGGTACCCACATAGACTTAGTATTTTTATGATTTTTATTTTGCTTGTGGGTTTTAGGAATTTGAGACTCTTGAATAGAGTGGGAATGTGGGGTGGAAGTGGATGGTTGGGATTTTTGTGATGTGGATGCCTCATTTGACTTACTTTCCTTTTTCTTAGGTACCCAAACCATTTTAGTTTTGGTCTTTCCTTTTGGAGGTATGGGCTTATATAGCTTTTTGGATGTATTTTGATTTGAATTTTTGTATTGATGTCCTAAGGCATGAGAACCCTTAGGATTTTTGACTTTATAGGTAGAGGCATTGAAATTCTTGCTTTTGAATCCCATGGGTATGGTGGAAGCTTCATGTTTATACACTGTGTGCATTTGTTGGTCATGATTAGGATTATTAGGGTATTTATGGATGGAAGGATAAAAGGATTGAATAATGGGGATATTAGGTGTTGGGAGAAGTGGAGGTAGATTAGACAGAGGTATATTAGGAGTTGGAAGCAATGGTGGCAGATTTGATGGAGGGATATTAGGAGTTGGAAGCAATGGTGGCAAAGTTGATGGTGGAAGGTGTATGGTCACATGATTTTGACATTTGTAGGATGATTGAGGGAGAATGGCAGCATATGTTTTAGGGATACAATAGGCTTTATGATGGAAAGTGGTGGACTTAGGATGGATGGAGGAAGTACCAACATCTTTAGGTTGCTATCCTTGGGGTATATGCCCATGGCCATAAGAGCGTGGAGGGACTTTGACATGGATGGGCTCCAAAACATCTCGTTCATGAAGGTCTAGAACTTTACCTTGGTGGTTCATGTTTTGGAGTGTGCAATGGACAATGAGACTAGGTGTAGGTGGAACACTAGACATGAGTTCCTTATTGGATGGAGAAGATGAAGCAAGGGAAGATAATGGTTTTTGTTGTTCTAAGGAGGAACATTCATGAATGAGGGTGGAAAGACCATTAGGATAGGATGGAGGACTTTCAATGGGGTCGATAGTGGGTGATGGAGGATCATTAGGATCTTGATTAGCATTGTGTTCACTTAGATCCAATGTATTTGTTTGATCTTCTATGTTATCTTGGGAGGCATGTGTCTCATCAAGGGAAGTGGATGTTGATAGATCATGGATAGGACTAGGTGGAGGTGAATTTGGAATATCTTTCTCATGGATGGGTATAGGATCAAGTTGCTCATGCATAGGCTCTTCATTATTATGGATATCATCTTGATCATAAAAATGATATAGATTATGGATAGGTTGGATGAAGATGATTTGATCTTGATTAGGACTAGGGCTTGATGTTTCCACATGCTTGGGAGTAGACTCTTGATATGCCTCTTGGGTTGCTTGAATGGAAGTGGAAGGAGATGACTCTTGAATGGTCTCAACATGTTCTAGATGGTCAACAACATGGAGGAATGATGGAGGTTGACTTAGACTTAATGGAGAAGACTCTTGAATGGGATCAAGGGGTTGTGGATGACGTGGTTGACTTGAAGGACTTGGCATGACGTTTGAGGACTCTTTTGTTTGTTCAAGTATATGTGTTGGAGGACATGGTGATGTTTGATTCCTTGCTTGTAGCCCTTGGGTCACATCCTTTGGAGGTGTAGGGGTGGAAGGTGTTGGCTTAGGGTTTTGGTTTTGATTGGATGACGGTAAGGGTGCATGATCTAGATTGGTATTCTCCTTGTCAATGGTTGCATTAAGACTTAAAGGCTCTTGATTTTGTTGCAAAGGTGGACTTGGGCTCCTATGTTCTTGTTGTGATATTGATGGATGTGTTGATGTGGCATTGAAATGCAAAGAAGTAGATGGATTAGATTGGTCAATTTTATTTGATGGCTTGGATTTGGGCTTCTCAAAAAATTCAAGAATATTGAATTTGGATGATGTTGTTTTTCGTGATGTGGATTGATAGGTTGATGTGGAATTGTCATTCAAAGAAGTGGATTGATTAGATTGGTATGAGGTGGAAAGGGATGACACATTAGGTTGAGGTGGAATTGGTTGATAATGAATGGATAGGGGATGATGTTGTGGTTGTTGGATTTGACATGTGGCTATGAGGTATTTGGCTTGAATTACGAGGTATTGGATTTGAGGTGAATTGTTTGCTTGAAGTTTTTGGATAATTTTATGGGCGCTTTGAATGAATTTTTGGGATAAAAGTGCTTGACTTGTTTTAGCATCATGAAGCATGTGGACAAGCTCTTGTGCCATGTCTTCCCATGTTTCCATGGTGTAAAATGATGTTGATTGGATTAAAGAAATGACAATGCTTAGGATATGATGTGGAATGATAAGATTGGGTGATTTGGATGATGTGGCAAGAGTTTATTGGAAATTTGACTTGGGCACTATCAAACACAATATTTCACATGTAAATGCATGAACACACACACCAAGCACAATGATAAGTTTGTCTTCCAAGATTAGATGTTATGATTAAGAAAACACTTGAATACACAACAACAAGCCTGATGACTAGTCAAGTGGGGTATGGCCAATTAGGTCTCAAGTGAGTTTTCACAAGGTTGACTAGGGATGATCTTGAAAGAAAAATTCTGCCAATAAGCTGGGAGAAAGGGGTAACCCACCCTTCACCTTCACTTCCCAAAGGTATAAAGTTCTTTGGGGCTTAGCTCAGAGTGACAAGATTTCAACTTCCAAACAAGCGTGTCTTTCAATTCACACTTTGATTGAGGTCGTCCCTTGGAGGGGTGTGTGCTCCAAGCAGGCCTCCTAAAAAGGGTTTTGACAAAAGCGAACCAAGTGAGGTGCTTTGGAAGACACACACTTGATTCACGCTCACAGTGATTAATTTTTCTTAAGAAATTGAAATGTTTAGAAGAAAACAATGAAGCACTCATTCTTTTTAGATCCCAAATCAAGATGTGATGGAAGACAATGATTAATTTTAGACCCAATTTTTGAAATGTGATTGAAGACAAGATTTTTTTTTTTTTTTTAAACCAATTGCAATGATGTGATCAAACAAGATTTTATTTTATGTCCCAAATTGAAAGATGTGACAAACAAGATTAAGAGATGAATGATGAAACAAGTGCACCTGGTTATTTTCGCTTTCCAAATTTTTGATGTGAATGATATTGCTGCTACTAGAGCTCCTTATGATCACCTACAAGATAAAAAAACAATATTATAATGCAGCCAAAGAAAAGAAAAAGAAAAGAAAAAGACAAGTTTATCAGAAAATTTTAATTTCAGATACTTTTGACAGAGCCGAATTATATTTTAGTATTTTGATAATTTTTTTGATCTGAAAAATAAAAAATCAAAGAAGAGACCTCTGCTAATTTTCTAAGAGCTTTCCAGAAATGTAAAGAAGTAAGAAAAATTCCCTGTTTTGCTCTCAGAATCGCGGATTTATGAAAACCATATAGAAAACGAAGATTGAACTTTTTCGCATTGTATTTGACCTCCCAACTAAATCTATAAAACATAGACACTTTTTATAATTTCACTAGCTTTCCAAAAATGTAAAAATTTCTGAAAAATTCGTCGATTTGCGTCCAGAAAATCAAATTTATGAAAATAATTAAAATCGAAATAACTTTCACAAAAATGATGATAAATTCTCGAATTTTTACTGTAGTCTCTTGATATGATATAAAAGGTTCTGTAAAAATCTTGTAAAAAAATTCATAGCTGTGTAGAAGATATGAAGAACTTTGTAAAACCTGTAGTTTTATCCAAAAGTTGTCAGATCTGCAAAACAAAGTCAGTAAAAACCTGCAAAAAAACACCATTAAAAGCCTTGTATGCACTACATAAAACCCTTGTTTGCACTAAAAAACCCTTGGATTCTCTAAAACGAGAATTTTCGTTAGAAAGTTGAATTCCAGAATGCAAAGTCCTGTCAGAAAACCTGCAGATAAATGTTAAAAATGGGGCAAGGCCCCACGGTGGGCGCCAAATTAATGTGTGTATGAAAATATGATCAATTTAAATCAATAACAACACAATCAATAAAACATTAAATCAAAGAAACCAAAAGAAAAATAGAAATAAGCAAATTGTTAATGGCAGTTTCTTCGAAGTCGTCTTATTGTCCTTTATCTCCAGCGTTTCGTCTTTGCTCAAGTTGCTCTCAAATCTGAAATGCCAAGCTCAACGAAGTAGGCTACTGAAGAACGAGATTTAAAAATAAATGCATACTATACTAAGAATGCAAGATTTTGAAGGTTGATAATGGAGGAATGTTGGTTGCTCAAATTCTGTAGCATAACAATGTGATAAAGGTTTGAAGGAGAATGGTGGATAAAAGATGGAAGATTCTAGAATGATTTTGACAGAGTGAGGATACTTAAGAATCAACCTCCTAAATGAATTGTGAGAGGTTGTATTTATAGAATTTTCAAAAGCTTCTGATTGGCTGATATGATCAATGGTTGTGATAATTCATGACTGATCGAACGGTTGAAGAAAGATGAAATTGAAGAGAAAATAGAAGAAACCTAAAAACATATTTTTCTATTTTACTATGAAAGAGGAAAAAGAAGAGAAGATAAGAAATCATCTTTCTTTAAAAGAATAAAAGAAAGATTTAAAGCTGATAAATAATTAATTAAAAAAATCAATTATTTATTTGTGGAGGACATTCAACTTTTCTTAATTAAATAAAATATTTAATTAAGCTTTTAAAAGCAGAAGAAAACTTGTGGTGAGAAAAGAGCTTTAATCAGTTTTATTGAAAAAAGCAGAATATCTCATAATTAAATAAAATATTTAATTATGATATGAGAAGATTGCACAATTAGGTTACAATACCTAATTTTGGATTTAGAAAGAAATCATAAGATATTTTTAATTAAATAAGATTTATTTAATTAAATCACTTTTATGAAATTAATTAAATGAAACATTTAATTAATTAGAAGAAGAATTAAAATAGAAGAAAGGGGAAATATTTAAACTTAATTAAATCAAAAGATTTAATTTAAATTCAAACAGTGATAATTAATTTAAATAAATAGAATGTATTTATTTAATTAATTAAGTGGACGTATGAAAATAATTAAATAAAATAAATTTATTTAATTAAGGAAGAAGAATAAAATGAATGAACAATATAATTAAATTAATTAAATTTAATCATATGTAGAGGACTTTTAGAAAACTAATTAAATAATAAATATTTAATTAATTGCCCGGATTATAGATATGACCATTTTTATGCGTATACACCACTATTTCTCACCAACTCTCTACCCTCCTTTCAAGTCATCTTTTGGAACTTAGCTCTCATTTCATTCAAAACATTCTCTTGGATGGTGGCATTAGGAAATTATAGATGGAGACTTCTTTCTATGGCTATGTTGTTAACATATTCATTCCTCTTACCCCTATATGCAAAATCCATAAAGCTTGAAACTTTACAAATGAATCATCTAAGAACTTTGTGCATGCCTCCACATGAATATCATCTTTACCATTAAGCCCAGTGAGGTTATCTTTACTCAACCTCATACTTAATTGTTGTGTCACCCTCATTGCTAGTGTAGTGGGAATTCCTTCTTTCATTTCCTACTCTGGTACCCAAATTTCATCATCAGATTCTTCATCAACATAGTCCACCAAACTAGTTACTTCAACCTTCTGTTTCTTCAATGGTGTCTCTTTTGATGGTGATGCACCTAGTGGTGGAGCATCAATATCCACAATTTTGGGCTCTCTTAGCCCCGGAGGAGATGGTGGTGGTACTTGTGGCATAGGAGGAGGCCTTTGCTCCTCTTGTTGGGAGGGAGCAGGAGCTGCATCATTTTTCTTTGCCTTACTCTTTCTCCTTACAAAGAACTTTATTTTTGGTTATTCATAGGCTTGAGATTTAGATTTCTCTTCCATAGTAGGGACTTCTCCCCCACCATGTTCTTCTTCAATGGGGGTTTTCCCCTTATCCTTACTTATCACCCCTTTAGTTTCAAAGTGGCCCACTATTGTCTCAAAATTATGGGATACATGTTCCACCTTTTACATTACATTTTCAATCTTTGGGAGAATAGTGAAGTCAGGATTCTCCTTCTTTATATTTCTCTACATCTTATTGAAAGTAATCCACCTTTCTTTTCTTTTTTCTTGTTCCAAAAGGTCAAACACATTTCTTATCACATCTTCTGGGACTTGGAAAATGTGCACAAATTTGTAACTCTTGTTCCTTTCCTTCAACCAAGCCATGACACCTTCAAGATCATGCCTGATCCTCTCTACCACTCTTTGCATGTGGTAGGCCTTGAGTATATCAAGTATCTTATTCCAACCTCCCTTTTTCATTACAAAATTAGAGAAGCATGTGTATGAAGGAAATAATGTTCCTTTTCCTTGATTCAACAAATGTTCATTTTCCACACTTCCCAATTTCCATATTACCTCAAGGAAACCAATTCTCTTTAGTACACATCTTGGTAGCAGTTGAGGTGCAACAGTGGGACCATACACTCTTAATATAGTGTAATCAGGATATAGGATAACATCTCCCCAATTGTGATCAACTCCCAACTCAGGCCTTCTTTCCTTGGGTCTCAAGAAGTCATGTAGGGCTATGGGAATTCTAGGTATATTCACAACTAGGGCCCTCTTCAATTCTAAAGAAATCAAATTCTGAAATGTCACATAGTCATATGTCCTATCATCCTTGTCTAAAACAATAGTCCAACACTGCATAGGAAAATACAAGTTACCCTCCTTCCTATCCAAAGTCATATTCTACCCAAAGTAAGATGCACCTTTGAACAAAAATGTATCCATCAACAATGAGTACTAGCTAGACCTTACTCCATTTGCACCTTTCTTCAACTTGATCAAACCCTCATGAATTCCTTTTGCAAGAAACCTTGCATAGTCATATATTGTGCAATATTGGGGGTGTTGAATAGGGGTTTCCATATATATCCATGCCATAGGAATTCCCATGACAGGATCATAACCAATTATATGACTAATGGAGTAAACGGATTTTTTGGAACTAGGAAACAAAATAACCAACAAGGAAGGGATCCTTATCATATTTCCTTATTGTAATCCTTTAGCCCCAATTTCTGCTAGATATCATGGTAGGATTTTAACTTTGAATGCAATCTTAGTCTTATCATATTCCTTCCTAAGAGTGTTTTCATTTATTTTAGGCATTTCATCACTCCACCTAGTAAGTTTGAAGACATGAGAAAATTCATCCTTGGTAATTTTGACCATCTCCTTCCCATCATACATTCTTATAGTCCTTGTAATTGGATCATAATTGGTGGCCACTGCTTTAATAAAGTCAACATCCATGTAAACAATGGGTATAATCAACTTCCCTAGATCACAATTCTAGGGGTTACCCACTAGAATTCCCATGTTTCTATTTCTGAACCAACTAAAGAACAATTTCCACCCAATATAAGGTAATTTGGTGTCCTTAATATAAATTTTCTTGTCAATCAAACCCTCAACTACTTATGGACCTCAAAAAAGTAGTTGACCCTTAGGTTTTTCACTAGTCGTGGGTGGCAACTAGTCAGTAAGGTCTTTACTCAAAAGTATTCTAGGAGGAGGAGCTTCCCCTTTAGACAAAGATTCTTTTGATTGTGCTTTGGGAGCCATGACACAAAAGGTATTAAAAAGCATGGTTTATGGATTCTTGGAACAAGACTTATGGCTCAAATAAGGGTTTGACACAAATTACAACAATGTAGCACCGACCAATTCTATTTTATGAACGTGAAACCTTAAAATACAGAACCAAGAAAACCCAAATTCACTCAAAGGTTTATGAAACTATAATTTATCAATAGTTCTGATGGGAAGGTAGTAATTTACTTACTCGCTTTTTCATAGGTTGATAACCCTAGCCTTGAAATCAGACAAGCCTAAAAAATGCATCACGAGCTCTTCAAGCATGCAAAATATCCTTCACAATGCTTAATTAGGCTTTCAAGACATGGTTTAATTGCTATGCAACCTTCTGATTTGGTAGCTTGACATCCTTTTTATTATTAAGGCTCACTCATGCGAGCTAGAATGACTCACTTTCCCTCAAACTAAGTTTTGAATTCCAACCATTGATCACGTTGGCATGTTAAGCTAATGGATGATCTGAATTTAATCAAATTGATTTGAAAAACCTAACTATATGCAGCCACAATACTTATCAAATGACAATTTAAGCCACATGGAACCACTTGCTAGTCATCTCTGGGCTCCACCATTCCTTTGTCATTGTAGCTAGAATCCACATCTTCTTCCCCTCACCCCCACGAGTCTTAACCCGTGTGCAACTTTCATCAGGGAGGAGATGGGGAAGGGCTGAGATTAAATCTCATGGCCGACCTACATACTCACATCTTAATCCAAGATCAATTTCTCATAACCTTATTTATCTGACATAATGGTAAGTGCACCAAGATGGTTCCCAAAAAGGGGGCTTAAGTGGCCACTTTTTTCTAAAATCAAGAAATACTGGCCTTGGATGTGAAATTGAGGATAGTTACACTCAAAATTTTTAGATGGAACAAAAACAAGGATCAAAGTGCTTAGAGTATACTTTCTAAACTACTAGGTTATTTTGAAAATGGTTGAGATTAAGGGGTTCATATGAGGGACGTACACAAATTGGTGTTTTTTTTGTCAGAAAAACATAACATACTAACTTTTGTATGACCCTAGCATGGTGATTTTTTTTTTAATATTTTTAAAATAGCGTGGGAGGGATAGAGGGAGGGGGAGAGAGAGAATTGAGAGAGAGGGAGAGAGAGAGAGAGAGGGGAGAGAGAGATAGAGAGAAAGAGAGAGTTAAGTAGACATGGTGCTAAAGGGACAGAATTGAGAGTGTGAGGGGGGGTGAGAGGGAGAGAATTGAGAGATAGGTAGTGAGAGGGAGTGTGAGAGAGAGGGAGTGGGAGAGAGAGGGAGTGTGAGTGAGAGACTTGAGAGAGGGAGAGGGTGTGGGAGGGAGTGACCTCATAGAGGGAGAGAAAGAGGGGGGTGGAGTGATAGGGACCTATCTCGGTAGGGTGGGAGGGGTAGATAGAGAGAGAGATACCTACGTAGGTTTCCATGGGGAGAGACTTGAGAGAGAGAGGGGGTGGGAGGGAGAGACATAAGAGAGAGGGAGTGGGAGAGAGTAGGAGGGAGATAGAGAGAGATAGATAGAGGGAGTGAGAGAGGGTGGTAGGAATTGATTGAATGAGAGGTATGTAGAAAGAGGGAGAGGGTATATAGAGACAATTAGAGAGGGTAGGAGAGAGGGAAGGAGGGATAGGTGAGATGCATAGATAGAGAGAAAGCTATAGGGTTTAAGGGTATAGTATTGAGGGATTAGGGTTAAGGACCTATAGGGTTGATGGTTTCTAGGGTATTAGGATTTAAGGGTTGAGGTTTGAGGGATTAGGGTCAATGGTAGAGGGTATAGGGTTGAGGGTATAGGGTAGAAGGTTTAATAATTTAGGGTTAAAGGGTTTAGATTTAAGGGTTTAGGGTTAAGGGTAGAGGGTTTAGGGTATATGGTTGAAGGATTAGGTTGAGGATCGAATGTAAGGGGTAGAGGATATAGGATTTAAGGATTGAGGGTTGAGGGATTAAGGGTTGAGGGTCGAAAATTGAGGGTTGAGGGTTTAATGTATAGGGTAGAGGGTTTAAGGGTTTAGGGTTTAAGGGTTGATGGTTTAAGGTTGAGGGTAGAGGATTGGGGGTATAGGGTTGGGGGATTAGGGTTGAGGGTCCAATGTATAGGGTAGAGGGTATAGGGGTTGAGGGAGTAGGGTTTAAGGGTTGAGGGATTAAGGGCCAAGAGGGTTGAGGGATTAGGGTAGAGTGTTTACTAAGTAGGTTTAAGGGTTTAAGGGTTGAGGGTAGAGGTAGAGGGTAGAGGGTTTAAAGGTTTAGGGTTGAAGGGTTGAGGGTTTATCATTAAGGGTTGAGTGTTTAAAGGTTCATATGGTAGAGGGTAGAGGGTAGAGGGTTTAAGGGTTGATGGTTTAAGGTTGATGGTAGAGGGTTGGGGGATTAGGGTTGAGAGTCCAATGTATAGGGTAGAGGGTATAGGGGTTGAGGGATTAAGGTAGAGAGTTTACTAAGTGGGTTTAGGGGTTTCATGGTTTATGGTAGAGGGTAGAGGATTGAGGTTAGAGGGTAGAGGGTTTAAGGGTTTAGGTTTTAAGGGTTGAGGGTTTAGGGTTGAGTGTTTAAGGGTTTATAGGGTAGAGGGTAGAGGGTAAGGGTTTAGGGTTTAAGGTTTAGGGTAGAGGATTGAGGGTATAGGGTTTTGGGATTAGTGTTGAGGGTCCAATGTTTAGGGTAGAGGGTATAGGGTTGAGGGATTAAGGGTCAAGAGCGTTGAGATATTAGGGTAGAGAGTTTACCAAGTTTTTTTAAGGGTTTAAGGGTTGAGGGTAGAGGGTAGAGGATTGAGGGTAGAGGGTAGAGTTCAAGGGTTTAGGGTTTAAGGGTTGATAGTTTGTGGTTTAGGGTTGAATGTTTAAGGGTTTATAGGGTAGAGGGTAGGGGGTTTACGGTTTAAGGTTGAGGGTAGAGGATTGAGGGTATAGGCATGGGGGATTAGGGTTGAGGGTCCAATCTATATGGTAGAGGGTATAGGGGTTGTGGGATTAGGGTTTAAGGGTTGAGGGATTAAGGGTCAAGAGGGTTGAGGGATTAGGGTAGAGAGTTTACTAAGTGGGTTCAAAGGTTAAGGGTTGAGAGACTAGGGTTGAGGGTAGAGGGTAGAGGATTGTGGGTAGAGGGTAGAGGGTCTAAGGGTTTAGGGTTTAAGGTTTGAGGGTTTAGGGTTGATTGTTTAAGGGTTTATAGGGAGAGGGTAGAGTGTAGAGGGTTTAAGGTTTGATGGTTTAAGGTTGAGGGTAGAGGATTGAGGGTATATGGTTCGAGAATTAGGGTTGAGGGTCCAATGTATAGGGTAGAGGGTATAGGGGTTGAGGGATTAGGGTTTAAGAGTCTAGGGATTAGGGGTAAAAGCTAAAATTGGTGTCACGCTTTATAAAGGAAATAGCCTACAGTGATCCAACTTTTAAAATTGAATCACTAAAAAGTGGCATCTATGTTTTTAATTTTGAAATCATATAAACTACTAAAATATGTATTTTTTAGTATATTTTATGTTTTGTATTTTTTTAAATTAAAAATTTATTTTAAACTATTTATTAATAAATTAACACTATAATTTAGTTTTTGATAAAATTTTGAAAAACGAAGTTGCATGGGATGTCAAACTTTTTATAGTAAACTTTATTTTTTTTCTTTCAATTTTTTTGTGTGTATTTATAAATTGAAACTTTAGTGCATGGATATATTTTTTTTCCAATTTTAATAAATATATATTTTTAAATAAATATTAAAATTTGCATCAATCAAAAAATATTTGTTTCCATGGGACATCAACTTTCATATTAAATATTTATCTAAAATGGAGAAAAAATTATACCATCTTAAAATAGATTCTTTTATCTAGTGCATTATATTTTTTTCAATTTTTTTAAATAAGTTTTAGTATTTTTCCTTGCCATGGTAATGAACCTAATATTTTGTGTTGATAACCTAATTTTAGAAAAAATAAAAAATAAAATATAAATAATAATTAAACTATTAAAATAAATACATTTTTGAAAACTACACTTATGGATCTATGAAAGGGTATTTTTTATATTTTTAAAAAATTGCTATTTACATTAGTAGGAGTTATTGAAACTTCAAGTTTCTTAAATAATTCTATTTTTTGGGTAAATTGGACTGAAAGTGGTGCTCCATATAGTTTCAGCCAAAAATTTTAGTTTAAAATGTTGTGGAAATATTTAAATTAGCTAGAATGAATCTTACTAGATCATATGTTTTACCAAAATTGATTTTTAGTTAGAAATACTTAAATTCAGTTGTGCTGATAATTTGGTTGAAAGTGTGACATAGCTTTGTGCTTTTAGCCTTAGTCAAAAGGGTTGAGAGATTAGGGTGGAGAATTTACTAAGAGGTTTTAAGGGTTGAGGGTTTAAGGTTGAGGGTAGGGGGTTGGGGGATTAGGGTTGAGGGTCCAATGTATAGGGTAGAGGGTATAGGGGTTGAGGGATTTAGTGTCAAGAGGGTTGAGGGATTACGGTAGAGAGTTTACTAAGTGGTTTTAAGGGTTTAAGGGTTGAGGGATTAGGGTTGAGGGTAGAGGGTAGAGGGTAGAGGATTGAGGATAGAGGGTAGAGGGTTTAAGGGTTGAGGGTTTAGGGTTTAGGGTTGAGTATTTAAGGGTTTATAGGGTTTAAGGTTGAGGGTAGAGGATTGAGGGTATAGGTTTGGTGGATTATGGTTCAGTTTCCAATTATAGTGTAGAGGCTATAGGGGTTTATGTATTAGAGTTTAAGGGTTGAGGGTTTAAGGTTTAGGTTAGAGGATTGAGGGTATAGGGTTCAGGGATTACGATTAAGGGTCCAATGTATAGGGTAGAGGGTATAGGGGTTGAGGGATTAGGGTTTAAGGTTTGAGGGATTAA
This sequence comes from Sequoia sempervirens, assembly GCA_007258455.2. Classification (NCBI taxonomy): domain Eukaryota; kingdom Viridiplantae; phylum Streptophyta; class Pinopsida; order Cupressales; family Cupressaceae; genus Sequoia; species Sequoia sempervirens. The sequence goes on along the minus strand of VDFB02256132.1, from coordinate 172,581,126 downwards.
GGGCCTAGAGGGTTGAGGGATTAGAGTAGATAGTTTACTAAGTGGGTTTAAGGGTTTAAGGGTTGAGGGATTAGGGTTGAGGGTAGAGGGTAGAGGATTTAAGTGTTTAGGGTTTAAGGGTTGAGGGTTTAGGGTTTAGCATTGAGTTTTTAAGGGTTTATAGGGTAGAAGGTGGAGGGTTTAAGGTTGAGGGTAGAGGGATGGGGGATTAAAGGTTAAGGGTATTGTGTTTAAGGGTTAAGGGTAGAGGGTATAGGGGAGAGAGACATGAGTGAGTGAGTGAGAGAGAGAGTTGAGTGAGGGAGTGGGGGTAGTAAGGAGAGACTTGAGAGAGATAGATAGAGAGAGACGAAGGGAGGGGGAGAGACTTAGATTGTAGATGATAGAGGTTATAAGGGTTAAGGGTAGAGGGTAGAGGGGAGAGAGATAGAATTAGGGTTTTGAGTGTTGAGGGTATAAGGGTTAAGGGTAGAGAGTAGAGGGGAGAGAGATATAATTAGGGTTTAAGGGTTGAGGGTATAAGTGTTAAGGGTAAAGGGTAGATGGGAGAGAGATAGAATTAGGGTTTAATAGTTGAGGGTATAATGGTTAAGGGTAGAGGGTAAATGGGAGAGAGGAAAGGGGAGAGAGACAGGAGTGAGTGAGTGAGAGAGAGAGAGAGTTGAGAGAGGGAGAGGGGGTAGGAGGGAGAGACATGAGAGAGAGAGATGGAGGGAGTGGGAGATACATAGGAGTGATTGATGGTATTAGGGTTAAGGATAGTGGGTAGAGGGGAGAAAAAATTAAGAGAGAGGGAGAGAGAGAGGGGGGGAGAGAGAGAGAAAGAGAGAGTTATGTTTTCAGGGTGCCAAAGGGAGAGACTTGAGAGTGTGAGGGGGGGTGAGAGGGAGAGACTTGAGAGATAGGTAGTGAGAGGGAGTGCCCGGACTTGGGGTAGGTCTACCCAAGGGGCTGGTGCAAAGCCGAGAAGAGGGAGTAAAAACAAGAAGGGCAAGAGACATGGATTAGACAAGTCAAAGGGGCAAGGGAAATTTCAGGGGGGGTAGGGTTAAAAACTGTAGAATAAAATGATTTGAGGAAAAGGAACTGACAAGCTACTATTGTGATGGATGCAGAAAGTGGAGAGTTTGCAAACACGAGAGAGACGGTCCCAGGTTTTGGTGAGATAAGTGGCACGGATGATATGCATGGAGCACCAAAGACTGTCAGAGATAGGAATATTGCACATGCTATCCTATCCGATGATGAAGGCCCACAGGGCCATGCTGACAGTGTTGATAGAGCGCTATGACTCAGAGACATCGACATTCCATCTATCGATGGGGGAGATGATGGTGACCTTGGAGGATGTTTGGCGGATTCTGAGGCTCCCTATAGCAAGGCTTCCAGTTAGCGAGTCCTGGTTAGAGGGAAAGGTCCTGGATGAGTCTGTGCATGTTGTTTTCAGTAGTGATGATCTATTGGTTCAACATGGTTAATTGGATGTGGATAGGATGCTATCTTGCAAGGGGATGCCAGTTTTGTCTTTATACTTAGCAGGACTGATTAGTGGGATCCTAGTGCTAGATCAGAGCGGTTGATTCCTACACCTCATATTTGTTGAGGTGATTCAACACATCATCGAGGGCCGAGAGCGGCAGTTTGTGTGGGGGACATGCATGCTAGCACAGCTGTAATGAGACATGCACCAGGTATGCTACCAGAAGGTGCTGAGTGTGGCCCATGTGACACTACTATAGGTTTGAGCATGGGAGCACATCAGGGTGACCAGACCAATCATACGTAGAGTAGGAGTGTAGGATGATAGAGGGGCCATGGCCTAGGTTTGGGGGACAGAGACAAGAGCAATATAGCGGTATTAGGATGTGAGAGATGTGGATGTGTGGAGGAGACGATTGGATGATGTGCAGGAGGAGATGATAGTGTGGCATCCCTATATGTTGTGATGCTTCAGGGGTTGGAGGGATGATGAGGCGATACACAACATTTACTTCTTCACGCACTATTATATTATTAGGCGGATTTTGATTATAGTGGAGCTACACAGACCCAATCGGGTGACATGACAGTTTGGAGTGAGACAGGACATTCCTAGGGGGCGGGTGAGATTTTGACAACTGTCATGGGAGCAACCATGGGGGGCTCCATTGAGCATGGAGGTGGTGTGGGAGGAACTAAAGACATTATAGTTTAGGCTATACCCTGATAGGCAGGAGGGTCCGAGAGATGCAGGGGTGACAGATCAATACTAGTAGTGGTTCGGGTGACATCCACTACCATGGATTACTCCAGTAGTGCCAATTGAGGGGGCACTAGGGTTTGGGTCAAAGGATGAGAGATGGCTGAGGGTAGAGGGATTGGCACCTTGAGGTCGATAGAGATAAGGTCAGGCGAGGGGAGGATAGCAGGTAGTGGGAGCAGCCAAGGAGCAAGTTAGGGCAGCCAGGAGGAGGAGAGAGGAGGCTGTTGGAGCAGCTAAGGAGCCTGCTAGGGTGGCTAGGAGGAGGAGATGATGATGCATATCTGGAGGGGATGGAGGAGAGGAGGGAGAGGATGAGGCCAGTGGGGCTGTAACACAGCAAGATAGGGGGGCAGAGATTCAGGGAGAGAGGAGCCAGAAGGCATGTGCATCTCAAGAGGGTTAGTGGTAGGAGAGAGGGGAGGAGGCTGAGACTAGCAGAGAATGGGAGAGACATGAGGTAGACATGGCTACCAGAGGGTATCAGTGATAGAGACAAGAGGAGGGTGAGGCCAACAAAGCATAGGAGAGGGTGACAGGGAGAGATGGATCCCCCTCAGTGATAGACGTAGATGCGATGGAGGCATTGGCAGAGAGCAAGGGGTATGAGTTGCAAGAGATGGATATTGACATGAATGTGTATGACCTTTGACTGCTATTGATAGTGTCACCTAGAGGAGAGGACCCCGCAGTGGTGCTAAGAGGGACCATAGAGAGACTATGCCTCAGTGAGCAATGGTTACTATAGATAGAGGCAGAGCAGGTCAGGTTAGAGGCAGCGCTGCGTGAGCTATAGACATGATTCTCCCAGGGTGAGAGAGACTATTCATCCATGGCCACACTGGCATCATATGCAGAGTGGAGACTGACAAGAGAGAGAGAGATGAGGCATAGGATGAGGTAGTTGATCTACGAGTAGACATTGAGGGGTTGCAAGCGGAGGTGGCTAGGGAGCATGAGGAGGGAGACACCGCGAGATGGGAGTGAGATCGCTTGGTAGCAGAGGTAGTGATACGATAGGCTGTCGAAGGGGGGACAGGGTAGGAGCCATCAAAGACTGGGACTAGGACCGTCGGGGATACAGAGGATCTACAAAGACAATTACATCAGTTATGGAGAGAGAGAGAGAGCAGACTGGCACTGGGAGCAAGCCGAGCTCAGGGACAAAGTGGATTGTCTAGAGCAGATACCCGAGGACATGGGACTGATATAGTAGAGGGAGGAGGAGATGCGGAGAGAGATGCACATGTTGTAGTCAGAGATAGTTGTGGCATAGGTACAGGTGTAGGTCCTAGAGGGAGATAGGGATTTGGCACAGGCATGCACTCAAGCAGCTGAGAGTGATAGGCTGGTGGCAGAGTAAGGGGTTCAGTCTCTCTAGAGAGAGAGGGATGTAGTAGTATCGTAGGTGTTAGGGTTATGACGAGAGCAAGATTCTGTCGAGCTGAGACTGCAGGCACTATAGAGAGATAGGGATGTAGCAGAGGCCTGGGCACAGGCCACAGAGAGAGAGAGGGATGTTGTAGAGATATGGATGTAGGTGTTGTAGGGTGAGCGAGATGCAGTAGTGGCATAGTGGTAGTCAGCGCAGGCTAGTGCTATTATAGGGATAGACTCACAGGGATTACAGGGGTAGAGGGATGTTGCAGTGGCTAGGGTAGTGGCTACCGAGGAGATGAGAGATTGGATTTAGGCAGAGATGACACAATTGCGATTGTCCCAAAAGGCCTGGGAGTAGGAGAAGAGATTGATCTTGAGAGATCGGGATAGATATCGTCAGGAGTGGAATTCCGCTCGGGTTCAGGTTGCCAAGCAAGAGGAGAATGCAAAGGAGGCAGGATTTTGGATGGCCATGTACTACTATGTAGTGCCAGACCCAACCCAACAGTTGTTCCAGTACACTAGACAGGCACCACAAATGCCAACACCATCCCAGTCATTGGGGACACAGACCAAAGGGTACAGTGATTCACCAGGTGCCACTCCAGGCAGGAGATCAGTATGATTCACCATAGAGATTAGATGCGGGTAGCTCATTCAGGAGGTGACATTATGCTAGTTATTTTTTTTGACAGATGCAGGGTGGACCATGTAGTACCTATCGACAGAGATCAGAGATGCTCTACATCTCTAGATTTTGTACCTTATTTGATGATGCATGAGGGCTATGTGATGGAAATATGATAGATTTTGATGTATGATGGACATATGATGTACATTGTATTGTTTTGATTATGATATGGGATAGTCCTTATTGACACTATACAGCATATTTCCTTTTGTGATGGGTGATTCAGTTTATGTATGCACATGTATATGATATTTCTAGCTTATGTGGATGGATACCTTGGTTTATTTATGCACATGTTTATGATCCTACATGCTTATGTGGATGATTGGGTATATGATACTTGTGGAATATGGATGATTTTATTAATGCAGATATGCACTTGGTGATATGGTGTATGCCCATGTTGTATCTATGATGGCTTATGTGTATGGATGCTTAGTTGATCTATTGACATATATGTATGTGATCGATTCTTATGAATATTTTATAAGATGCTTAGAATAACAAATCTATATTATCCTAAACAACTTGAATGATGATATATTGTGAAATGGGTGAGATTGATGATGTGATATGCTATGATTATGCAAATGTATGATTTATGCAAATGTGTTGATTATGAGATGCTTAGAATAACAAATCTATATTATCCTAAACAATTTAAATGATGATATGTTGTGAAATGGGTGAGATTGATGATGTGATATGCTATGATTATGCAAATGTGGTGACTTATGAGATGCTTAGAATAACAAATCTATATTATCCTAAACAACTTAAATGATGATATGATGTATGCGATGTATGGGATGGAGGATCTGATATGCCATGATTATGCAATGGTTGTTATATGCAGATATGTGATGTAGTATGAGTCTAACACTTTGTGATGCAGGTGGTGATATATGTGTGGTTCTAACACGTTGTGATGTAGGTGGTGATATAGGTGTGGTTAATAGAATGAACCTAATATACAATAATGTTCTTGTAATTTATAGTGAATTAATGATGAAAGGAAATAACACATGGTCATAAGTGTCAATAAGAACTGACATGAGAATGGGGGATGGTTATGTAGTGGTTTGTGAAAATGGGTGTAATTTTTCATCTGCCAAAACCTTTAATATCCTGAGAAGAATGGGAGAGGGCGAGATAAAGTACTCGCACAACCAAAATCATAGGGTGAATGCAATGCAACGGATGATGAAATGCAATCCTAATAGGAGCTGCCATCTTCGGAGCACTGATTTTTGTTATAGCATAAGATACCAGATACCTTGATATATAAGACCAAGGTGAGTTGGCATCCAATGCATGAAACAAACACATCAAATGAAAAGGGCTATCCCAACACCCCAAGGTCACTATGACCTTGGTCAGGCCAGGTATTGGGATAACCACAAACACACAAGGATGCCCCAGCATAACACAAGACCTTAGGGATCTTGGTAGGTACTACGTGCGATAATCAAGAAGATAGCAACATAGAAAAGACCAAGATAAACCTCTATGTTGACTAGTCAAAGCACACCATGATATGATGGATCAAGGCGACCGTGACAAGTGTTGATAGTGAGCTCAAATGACAAATAAATTCCAAAACATCAAAATATTACAATCAATATCAAAATGTCCTTTGCCATAGGATCAAGGTGATGGATGAGGTTGATGAGGTCTACTAGGAAGGATGCATCTTGTTGAGACCAAATATGAATACTAAATTAGAATGACCCAGTTTGATGCTAGATGTTTTTCATTAACCAAATCTCTTGATAATAGGGGAGTTTAACTAAGAATAATGAGCCAGACAAGGACATAGACTAACATATCCTACAGACCTAGGGGCTCGGGGGCTGATCAGAGATAAGCCTTGCCTACGTGAAAGTGCAGAGCCCTTGTAGTTCATGAAAGGACCATGGATAAAGCATAAAGAGGATGATGAAGGTGAACAATAGATGACCAAGATGCAATGGTCAGAATACCCCAGGGGCAGATCAAATGATCAGCCTTGCCTACGTGACATCATAGGGGCAATGTACTTCAATAGGTGGTGCGACAGGATGAGATCTAGATGAAGATCGACATGATGGATGAACCCATGTGATAACATAGATTGACTGGCGGTGAGATGAATGACATAAGCTCACAATGGGATACTGAAAAGCTCAGGATGGGGGGATAGGTTAGACGGGTCGTCCAATGCTCAAACAAAATATACCAAGTAGCCAAGGATGGGATGGATGAAGACGATAGTGTGGATGAAAGCATAGAATAACTAGGATGCTAGGTAGATAATGATTAAGCCCTCTATGGATGATGCCTATTACCAGGTTTTCACCATCCATACTTATCCAAGGCACCACCAAAAAGTGGTTTTCACCATAGGACAAACTTATTTCTCTTTACTATTTTTGGAGTTTCTCTTCTTTTTTTTTTTTTGGATAGGTGGGGTTACCAAGTGGACTTAGGCATAGAACTTCTTGAGATGCATTATGTTGATGGGTTCGTTAAGGGGATCTCCTTCAAGAGTAGTCAACCTGTATGCCCCAGATCCATATTTAGCGGCTATGATATACAACCCCAACCAATTTTCCTCAAAATTTCCTTTCTTGTCTCAGTCTTGCTGAGTACGCTGATTCTCTTTGAGGACAAGATCACCTACCTAAAACTGTCGAGGGCAAACCTTCTTGTTGTAGTGACATTTAAGGAAATTCTAGTATGCTTGCAGGTGATCGTAGGCTTTGATTCTCCTTTCATCAAGTAACTCTAGGTGTGCAAGCTGTGCAATACGAGAATCCTCCTCACTAATAAGATTTTTTAGGGAAATTCTCAGTGACGGGATCTCAACTTCAATTGGCAAGATGGCTTTGGCACCGTGGACCAAAGAATAGGGAGTGGCCCCCGTAGGGGTATAGATGGAGGTGCGATATGCCCAGAGGGCAGGATGAATATGGAGATACCAATCTCAACCAGTGTTATTGACAACCTTTTTAAGAATGCGGATGAGGGTCTTGTTGGTTGCTTCTACCTGACCATTACCCTGGGGGTAATAAGTTGTTGACCAACAATGCTAGATGTGAAAGGTGTCACAGAGGTGTTTCATGGCTTGGTTTTTGAAGGGTTTTCCATTATCGGAAAGGATGGTGGATGGGATACCATATCTGTAGAGAATATGGTATAGGATGAACTTTGAGATTTGAATACCAGTTATCTGTGAAAGCTGAATGGCTTCCACCCACATAGTGAAGTATTTAGTGGAAGTGATTATGAATGTATGTCCATTGGATGATGGTGGGTAAATCTTGCTAATCAAGTCAAAACCCCATTGAGAGAAGGGCCATGGTGCTAGGAGGGGTTGAAGATCTTGGCTGGAGCGTGAATCAAATCTGCATGTTGTTGGCATGGAAGACACTTCTTCACAAATTCACAAGCATCATGCTCTAGTGTAGGGCAGTAATATCCTACTCGAAGAATTATTTTGGCCAGAACCATACCATTTGAGTGAGCTCCACAAACACCACCATGTAGCTCCGTTAGTGTTGTGTGGGCTTCGGTCTCATTCAAACACCTAAGGAGGATTCCATCATACCCGTGACGATAAAGCGTATCACTAACAATGATGTATCAGGAAGAGCGATGAACAAAGGATTTGTGTTGGTTGCGTGTAAGTTTTGGGGGTATGATATTATCATGGAGATAGGTATATATGTCCTGGTACTAGGGGGAGGCAGGACCTATGATATCACACACCATATCAGTCTCAGGAATATCATATGCAGGGATTAAAAGTTGTTCGACAAGAAACTCACATTTTGTTTGGTCTTTAGGCATGTCAATCAGGGAACCAATAGTGGCCATTGCATCTGCCACTTTATTTTGTACCCGAGGAATTTGGTCAAATTGTATGGAAGTGAAATATTTCTTGAAATCATCCACCATGCACTTATAGGGTAACAACTTATCATCCTTTGTGAGGAATTCATCATTAACTTGTTTGATTACTAATAATGAATCACCAAAGACTTTCAGGTGAGTTATATGCCACTGTTTTGCAATTCGGAGGCTGGTGAGGAGGGCCTCATACTCTGCGATGTTGTTGGTACATGGAAATGCTATCCTGAATGATTTTGGAATGTAGTCACCTTGAGGGTTAATTAATAAAATCCTTGCACCTGATCCATTATGAGTGTATGAGCCATCAAAATATAGCGTCCAAGTTGGTGCTGCTGTAACTATGTACACTTCTTCGTCTGGGAATTCAGAGTCTAGAGGGTAAGCATCTACTAATGGTGCCTCAGCCAATTGATTAGCTATGACCTATCTTTTTATGGCTTTCCGTTCCACATACTCTATGTCAAGTTCACTTAGGAGCATGACCCACTTGGCCAAGTGGCTAGTCAGAGTGGTTCTAGATAACAAATACTTTAGTGGATCAATTTTAGTGATTAATTTGACTGGATGGCTAAGCATGTAATGGCAGAATTTTTGTGTGCTGAAGACTAGCGTGAGGCAAGCCTTTTCCATGGGATAGTAGTTTAATTCATAGCCGACCAGTGTCCAACTGATGTAATAGATTTCTCTCTCCTTAGATGACTCATCATGTTGTGCCAACAATGCCCCTAGCACGAGTGAAGTGGCAGAGATGTAAAGCAGGAGGGGTTTCCCTGGAATAGGTGGCATCAAGATTGGTGGATGAGCTAAATATTCCTTGATTTTATCAAAACCTATCTGACACTGTTAGTTCCATCAGAAGGTGGAGTCTTTCTTCAGAAGATGAGTGAATGGCTGACACTTGTTTGCGAGTTGGGCTATGAACCGACGGATGGATTGCATCTTCCCCTAGATGCTTATTAGCTACTTCAGATTGTGTGGAGGTGGCATGTGCAGAATAGCCTTCACCTTGGTGGGATCAACTTCAATATACCTTCGGGAGACTATGAATCCCAACAGTTTTCCCGAGGTAACCCCAAAGACACACTTTTTTGGATTTAGCCACAACTTGTAATGCTCTAACCGTTCGGAGATCATTTTTCAAGATGGTAGGATGGTGCAGGAGCACCCAGGACATTCAGGGAACACTTCAAGAATCAAGAGAGAGCAGGGGTCAGGAGGACATTTCAAGCATGTCAAAGCATTAATTATAATGTGTTGAAACCTATAATGGCATTTGAATTTAATAAGTGTGTTGAAGATGTTACAGGGGTCAAGATTCCTGATAAGGAATCCAGTCAAAATGCAATGTAAGGGGCAAAGTATGTTTTAAGGGATTTGTTTAAATGCTCTTAGGCTTTGAATAGGTTAAATAAGCTTGGATATTAGATATCCAATGGTCTTTAGGTGATAATTATTAATAAATCTCAAGATTGTTATTTTAAAATTTCAAAATTTGTTTGGGCGGGAAAGTGAGTTTAGGGGCTTAATTGGCTTTAATGAGGTGTAAACCGATTTTTGTTAGTTGGAACAGTTTTGTAGTTGATCTATAACCCCAGGGAATTCAATTGTACGGGATTGGATAGAGGATTGAAGGACATTGTACGGACTGTTTCCAAGAAAGGGCAGAAAATCACTGTTTTTGCATTTTTCTCTTATGTTTTTGCAGTCTATTGAATTCTCTTTGAAGTTTCATTAAATGTGAAGGACTAAGCATTATAAATTTCATGTTTTTAAATTTTTGGATGCTCTGAAAGTTCATAAAAATCAATCCTAGCACGTGTTCTTGCTGACTGTCTACAGGAAAAGGCTGAAATAGACTGTTTTGAGGGTCTTTCAATGAAATAATGATCCATTTCAAGGAATGTATTACTAGAAGCCTATGAAATGGATCTAATATAACTTGTACAAACTGAAACTAACCAAAAAATATGCAGGAAAAGGTGAAGAACTGACTGTGCACAGTGAATTGGCAAAGGAAGAGGGAAGAAAGTTGACCCTAGGGTATAGCAGTGAGCAAACTGCCTTAATAAGAGGCATGTTTCTGAGTTCTAGTAGTTGTGAAATGATGAAAGGATGGTGAGAAGTCAAAAACCAAGACTTGGAAGTGATAGGAAACCCTAAAAACCAAAAGCCCTAGTTTTAAGCCAAATTAGTGAGGGTTTTGTAGTTGGGCATGTTGTGAGTATTCTTGTAGACTAAAAGTGTGAAAATCTTTGATTTGGGAGTATTTTAGGAGACTGTTGAGAGTTTCAAGGCCAGGGGACAAATCTAGAGGTGGGTTGCTTTGTTAAATAGGGCTAATTAGGCCTCATTTCAAGGAAACAGCAGGGTTAGAAACAAGAAGGTCTAAAACAAGTGGTGCAAGTAAGTTGATATGTTGCTAGGCATCACAAAACACACTTGATACAATCTTTAAGTTGGAGGTTAAAGTGCAAAGTTTGAGAGAAAAGACAGTATTCCATCGCCAAAGGCCTAATAGGGCTAGTAGGACTGGTTGAGCAGCAGAAAGGAGTTTTGTTCAAAATTTTGGTTAGGGTTTGAAACCCATTTGAATCAAGTTTATTTAAGGTCTGGTGAATTCATTTCAGTGATTGAAAGTCACAAGGGGAGGCAGAACATCCTTAGTTGCAAGGTGAAGACCCTATTTCCAAGTTGGAGACTAGTTGAGAAATTTAAGAGCAAAGCTTTGTTAATTTTTAATTCTTTGTGAAATTTTTGAGATCCCTGACCCTCTGCATCAGAGTGGTATCAGAGCAGTGAGTAGGTCCTTTAGGGATTGGAGAAGTAGCAATGGCACCAAAAAACCAATTGGCAAGAGAGTTGGAAGAGTTGAAGGAGATCTTGGAGAGGGAGAGAAGAGAAAGAAGGGAACAAGAAGCAGCAAGAGCAAGAGAGGAAAGGCTATGGAGAAGAGAAAGAGACACTATGCAAGCAAGGATCAATAACCTTGAGAGGAGTAGGAGGAGAGAAGACCAAGAAGACCAAGAAAACAATGAAGAGGATGAAGAGCATGTGAGGGCAAATCAGGAACAGCAAGCTGATGATACAGAGGACCTTGAAGAAAGGAGGTTAGTGAGGTTATTGAAGGTAGTACAGGGTCATGGAGGGAAGAGTCACATTGACTTACCTATCTATCAAGGGAAGATGGATAGTGAAGAGGTATTGGGATGGCTTGATGCCATGGAAAACTACTTTGAATTTGAGGAGATGGATGAAGAAAGGAAAGTCAAGTTTGCTAAAACTAAGTTGAGAGGCACAGCATTGACATGGTGGACAAGTTTCCAGAATGATAGGATGGCTAGAGGATTGGCAAAGGTCTCTACATGGGCAAGAATGAAGAGTTTGGTCAAGGAGCAATTTTTACCATCTGATTATACCATTCATGTGAAAAGAATGAGGCAGAATTTAAAGCAAAAGGACTTGGATGTGATGTCCTATACTGAGCAATTTCACAAGCTTAGTATTAGAGGAGGATATGAGGAACAAGATGAGAAGATAGCCAGGTACATCAATGGCTTAAGGTACAATCTGCAAGATGAGATTGGTTTGCAATTGCCAAGAACATTAGGAGAATGTTTTCAGTTGGCCATTAGAGCAGAAGAAAAGGTGAAAAGGAAGCAAGAAAGATCAAACAATGGTGGAAGAGGAGGTAGTTCAAACAGGGGCAGAGGTAATAGAGAGCAAGGACAAGGTAGTAATGATAAAAGCAGCAATGACAAGGGTAAAGAGATATTTTCTGATCAAAGAGGTGGATACACTCCAAGAGGAGGAGGCAGATTTGGACAAGGTAGAGGACCATTCACAGGCAGATGTTTTAATTGCAATGAACCAGGGCATCCTTCCTTCAAATGTCCTAAGTGGGAACAAGCTGATAAAGGCAGAGAAAGGAGAGCTACCTTGGTGCAAGAAGAAGAAGATAAGAAGGAGGAACCAAGAACACTCATGGCAGACCCTGTGACTGATGGTGAGTTTCTCATGATCAAGCAAGGAGAAAGACTTCATCAAGAACCAAAGGTAACCATTTTCAAAACAAATTGTCTCAGTCATGGTAAGATATGCAGGTTGCTTATAGATTCAGGGTCACATAGCAATTTAGTTTCAGTTGATATGGTAACCAAGCTAGGGATTGAAACTTTTGATCATCCTACTCCCTACAAGGCCACTTGGGTAACTCAAGGACAACATGTAGAGATTGTTAAGAGAGCTTTTGTTGATTTCTCAATTGGTTCATATCATGATAGGGTGCTTTGTGATGTTATTCCTATGACTTGTGGTCATATTATCTTGGGAAGGCCATGGCAGTATGTTAGAAGAACTTTGCATGATGGATTTCTTAACACCTATTTGGTTCACAAGGGAGATGTTAAATATCAGTTGGTTCCTTTACCTTTGGAACAGTCTAATGATAGGTTTGTAATCTGTTTTGAGAAGAGTTTGCAGGTGAATAAGCAGGGTGAAACAGGGGAAGGCATTGACAAACTGAAAAGTGGTAAGTTGCAGCAGGGTTATGAGATGGACAGTCCTCCAAATTAGTCCTTGTGGGATCTAAATAGTATCAAGATTGGTAGCATTGAATGCCCCATCAATGAGGGTAATAGTGATGAAGTTCTTCCACAAAGGAGGCATTGGAATGAGGGCAGCAATAGGGCACAAGAACTCACTGTTTCCAAGCAGCAAAGAGGACACATTAATCCTTGTTTTGATTCTGTCAAGAATGCAGATTGGCAGAAGAGAAAACCAGTAACTTTAGGGGACTACCTGCCTTCTCATTGGAAGATGAAAGCACATATGAGCAAGAAATTTCTTAGTGGCAACACATGGGATACTTCTTGGGACAAGAGTTCTTTCTTTCCTAGGGAGAATGGTGCAGGAGCACCCAGGACATTCAGGGAACACTTCAAGAATCAGGAGAGAGCAGGGGTCAGGAGGACATTTCAAGCATGTCAAAGCATTAATTATAATGTGTTGAAACCTATAATGGCATTTGAATTTAATAAGTGTGTTGAAGATGTTACAGGGGTCAAGATTCCTGATAAGGAATCCAGTCAAAATGCAATGTAAGGGGCAAAGTATGTTTTAAGGGATTTGTTTAAATGCTCTTAGGCTTTGAATAGGTTAAATAAGCTTGGATAATAGATATCCAATGGTCTTTAGGTGATAATTATTAATAAATCTCAAGATTGTTATTTTAAAATTTCAAAATTTGTTTGGGCGGGAAAGTGAGTTTAGGGGCTTAATTGGCTTTAATGAGGTGTAAACCGATTTTTGTTAGTTGGAACAGTTTTGTAGTTGATCTATAACCCCAGGGAATTCAATTGTACGGGATTGGATAGAGGATTGAAGGACATTGTACGGACTGTTTCCAAGAAAGGGTAGAAAATCACTGTTTTTGCATTTTTCTCTTGTGTTTTTGCAGTCTATTGAATTCTCTTTGAACTTTCATTAAATGTGAAGGCCTAAGCATTATAAATTTCATGTTTTTAAATTGTTGGATGCTCTGAAAGTTCATAAAAATCAATCCTAGCACGTGTTCTTGCTGACTGTCTACAGGAAAAGGCTGAAATAGACTGTTTTGAGGGTCTTTCAATGAAATAATGATCCATTTCAAGGAATGTATTACTGGAACCCTATGAAATGGATCTAATATAACTTGTACAAACTGAAACTAACCAAAAAATATGCAGGAAAAGGTGAAGAACTGACTGTGCACAGTGAATTGGCAAAGGAAGAGGGAAGAAAGTTGACCCTAGGGTATAGCAGTGAGCAAACTGCCTTAATAAGAGGCATGTTTCTGAGTTCTAGTAGTTTTGAAATGATGAAAGGATGGTGAGAAGTCAAAAACCAAGACTTGGAAGTGATAGGAAACCCTAAAAACCAAAAGCCCTAGTTTTAAGCCAAATTAGTGAGGGTTTTGTAGTTGGGCATGTTGTGAGTATTCTTGTAGACTAAAAGTGTGAAAATATTTGATTTGGGAGTATTTTAGGAGACTGTTGAGAGTTTCAAGGCCAGGGGACAAATCTAGAGGTGGGTTGCTTTGTTAAATAGGGCTAATTAGGCCTCATTTCAAGGAAACAGCAGGGTTAGAAATAAGAAGGTCTAAAACAAGTGGTGCAAGTAAGTTGATATGTTGCTAGGCATCACAAAACACACTTGATACAATCTTTAAGTTGGAGGTTAAAGTGAAAAGTTTGAGAGAAAAGACAGTATTCCATCGCCAAAGGCCTAATAGGGCTAGTAGGACTGGTTGAGCAGCAGAAAGGAGTTTTGTTCAAAATTTTGGTTAGGGTTTGAAACCCATTTGAATCAAGTTTATTTAAGGTCTGGTGAATTCATTTCAGTGATTGAAAGTCACAAGGGGAGGCAGAACATCCTTAGTTGCAAGGTGAAGACCCTATTTCCAAGTTGGAGACTAGTTGAGAAATTTAAGAGCAAAGCTTTGTTAATTTTTAATTCTTTGTGAAATTTTTGAGATCCCTGACCCTCTGCATCATAGGATGTTCAGCTCAAGTTCTAGATTTCCCTAACAAGTCATCGACATAATCCTCCATGATGATATGGATGAGGTCATGGAAGATGATCATCATTTCCCTCTGATAGGTTGCCCCTACATTTTTGAGACCAAAGGGCATAACATTGTAACAAAAATTACCCCAAGGTGTCGTGAAGGCAGTCTTGTGTTGGTCCTCAGGTGCAATTCGAATCTGATTATAACTAGAGAAGCCATCCATAAGGGATAGCATTTCATGTCCTGCTGTGAGGTCGACCAACATGTCAATGTTAGGTAGAGGGAAGTCATCTTTTGGGTAGGCCTTGTTAAGATCCTTGAAGTCTGTGCAAATATAAATGTCTCCATTTGGTTTGGCAACTGGCACTATATTGGAGATCCACTCAAAGTAGTCAATTGGTCTGATAAAACCTGCATCTAGTAACTTCTCCAACTCCTTGTTGACTAATAATGCCACTTTTGGATGCATTTTGTGGAGCTTCTGTTTGATAGGTTTGGCATCTGGATGAACATCTAGATGATGAACCACTAAGGTGGGGTCTAAGCTAGGCATGTCTAAATATGACCAACCAAAGTTAATGATTCTTTCTTGGAGTAGCTGCACGATGACTGGGTACTCTTGCTCTAAGAGTGATTTAGCTACATAAGTGATCTTAAGATTTTCAGCAGTACCCAGATTAACTTCTTGAGTCTCCTCGATTAGAATGGATGATTAGGTAGATAACTAAGTTCCCACAAGGGGAAGATGAACATCTCCATCTTCTAGCACCTCCTTGAGGTTTTTTTCGTCAGATGCGTCCTTTATTTTTACTTTTTCAAGGTTAGGAAGTGCCTTAGGGAGGTTTTCACTAGATGACTGCTTTTTTTTTTCTTATTCTTATTTTTGTGACTAGAGTGTTCATCCTCCCCCAATCCCATGAGGTTGACATATGTATCCATAGACATATTGACAGGTGTTCTATTACGTAGGTCCCAATCAATGAGCTCAGGGTGGCGAAGGGATAGGGTAATGGTGCAGACAGATAGGCATTCAAACATGGATAATAGGTCAGTGTGATCGACGTCATCGTATGCACGTATGATGGATTCCTCCTCGGGTGTCTTCCAATGTGCCATTGTCCACGGTGACACTATTAGAGGTATTAGACGATGTTGCAGGGCCTTTCTGCTTTTTATCGTATCTGATTCCTATGTTCTTTGGCAGCTTTGATGTATCAATGGGTTGCAACCGCCCTTGTTCTTCTTTTCCTAGGCCCCTACCTTGGTAGTTATACTTTTTTGCAAACTTAGCCGACCAAGGATATGCTTCTTGAAAATATTCCTTTAGAGGGGGATCTGGTTGGGGTTCTTCTCGGTATACCCATTGAGCTATATCCTCTTCTGGTGCATCTATCTTGATACTAGGGGATGTGAGAGTGGTGGTAGGGATGTTTTTACCACTGAAGGTGACAGTCTTGTCTTCCTTTGGAGTAGCATGTGAAGGTTGGCCATACTCATGTGGTGTCGGGGGCATGGTTGCTATATTAAGGGCAGTATGCATTTCATATTCTCCACACCCCTTGTCAATGATGTGGACTTTTGTGACTGTAGGATTAGTGGTGGAAGATAGAGTGGTTGTCATGATGGAGGGTGGATTAGTGGATGATGACTGAGATTCCCCCATTTCAACCCTGGGACAATAATGTAGATGGGGGAAGGATGCTTCTAAAGTGCAGAAATATTCAAATGGTTGGGGGTCAGCATAGATAGTGACTTCCTATCCGTTGACTAGAAATTTTAGGCATTGATGGTATGTGGAAGGGATGGCTTGCATAGCATGGAGCCATGGGTGGCCAAGGAGGAGATTATATGGAAAGTCTAGATCAAGGACATGATAGGTAATGTATTGAACCATAGGTCCCACTTCGATAGGAAGACTGATAACTCCCTCTGAATTCCTTTCTATGTTATCATAGGCCTTGATGGTGATGATCTGATTACTTAGATCTTCTTGAGTATACCCCACCTGTTTTATGAATTTTAGAGTACATAAATTGAGGGCAGAGCCATTATCTACCAAGACCCTTTTTATTTTATGGTGGGAAATAATGACTTCGATATGCAAGGGGCGATTATTATTGACATCGATATTTGGCATGTCATTTTGGCTGAAGTGCAGTTGATAAGATAAAGCCAGGTGTCCGACCAAAGCTTGGAATCATGTAGGATCAATTTCATTAGGTACATGGGTTTCCTGTAGGGCTCTATTGAGAATTTATTGATGTACAGGAGAAGACTTAAGCAAATCCAAAATGGAGATATGAGCAGGGGTCTTCCCTAAGTGATCAAGGATGTTGTACTGGGAGCTTACAAGAGTTGATGGGGCAGGTGTAGAGGCTGTAGGGACAGTGATGCGGGCTCATCATGTAGTAATAGTACACTGAGGGTCTTTGGCTTTAACATGTATCGTCGATACATGGGGTTCTACCTACTTAATGTAATGAATAATACCCTTGTAATTGAGGGGTACATTCTTATAGCTCACATTATTTGTGCTCTTGTCTTAGGGATTACTATCGAAGGTGCTCGGGCCTTGATTATGATTTGGAAAGGTGTTTTGATATATCTACAATTGAGCATTGGACGACGAAGCTTGACTGGTGTCAACCTTGATATCTCCTCGATCAATGAGATCTTGGACATAGTTTTTTAGACCCTGACACTTATTTAAAGAGTGTCCTTTGATTTTATGGAAATCACAATATTCATTTTCCCTAAACCATGTAGGCTTGGGCTTGGATTCGTCAAGTGGCTTAGTGACAAGGTAGGTGATTGGATAATTGATCTATAATAGTTTATTGAAGACAACACTTAGGGGTTCTCCTAATTGAGCATACTGACATTTAGCATCCCCTTGGTTGTTCTGATTTGACTATTGAGGAGGGCGAGGTGCCCCCTGTGGTACCGATATGGTGTTAGGTATGGATGGTTGTTGTCTCTGAGATGTATTAGCCACTTGGACATGTTTAGTATTAGTGACACCATCATTTACTGTATTCTTGTTCTTGTTCCAAAAATGTGGCTTGTCATTGAATGACCTTTCTTTATCTTGGTTATATATTTTGACGTGCCCCTTGGCAACAAGGGCACGTTCAAGGATAGGTCCCTTTTCTACTAGCTCAACAAAATTGGTGACACAATGTAACCTAAAGTTATGAGCCAGGTCAGGATGAGAGTTCTCTACAAAGAGGGTGACCATGTCCTTCTCTCTTAAAGGGGTTTTCATTCGGCTTGCTAATGCATGCCACCATCGAAGATAGCTAGCGAATGTTTCCCCCTCCTGTTGTTTCTCTTTGAGGAGATCTAAGGTATCAGTGTCCTCCAAATTGAAGGAGAAGTAGGAGACAAACTTTTCTGGTAGGTCCACAAAAGATTTTATGGACCCTCTTTTGAGGGTCATGAACCAGTCCTGGGAAATTTCTGTCAGACTTCACAGGAACAGGTGTAAGAGATAATTGTCGTTATGCATAACTTCTTGACACTGGGAGTAAAACTCCTATAAGTGGGCCTTGGGATCCTTGTTCCCCCTATATTTGTCAAATTTTGGTATGTCAAAATTTTTAGGGAAGGTGATCAATGAGATGGAGGGATCGAATGGATATGGTCATATGTCCTCGAATTTGAATGATTGTTTGCCAGTCCCTGCTTGAAGATCTCTCAAGGCAGCTTTAATTTCTAGCAAATCTGAGTTGACTGGTGGTTGGTTGAATGGATATGGATGATAGGATCATAGAGGATCCTGCTAAGAGAACGTTGGGTCATTGAGGTATGGCTTTGGATGGTGGAGTGATGACATTCATTGTTGGTATGTTGGGGGATTTTGTTGATGCGTGGGTTGTTGTTGTGAGGTATAATATGGATTCGTTTGATAAAGATGTGAGGTGGGTTGTTGAGGCGCTTGGATGTGATGTTGTGGATTGACTTGTTGATATTGGGGGAGTTGTTGTGATTGTTGGGAGGTTGCATAAGGTGGTTGCTGTTGGGACTACTGTTGGTAATAGGGATACTGTGGTGGCTATTGATGTGATGTGAGATGTTGCATGGGCTGAGACAACATGTTGTACTATGCTTGAGCTCGCGGTCATAGGGAAAGGGGATATGGTCTGAGTGGGAGGTCAGGATGGATTGCTTTGTGGCTAATATGATGGTGGTTGCGAGGAAAATAGTGGATGTTATTGTTGGGGCGGCTGGGATAATGTAGGAGGATTTTGCAAGGGAGTTTGTTGGGTACCCAAAGGAGCATTTAGAGGGGGTAGATTGGATTGAGGCAGTTGTCGGGATGCATATGAAGGTGACGGTTGGTTTAGGGCCCCAAAAGGTGGAGGCAAGGCAGTGAAAGGGCTACCCTCAGTGTTGACGAGAGGAAGATTCGAAGGGGGTGGTGCCGGTAGCATTAGTGGTTGTGGTTGCGGGACGTTTTGTGGCATGCCAAAGGCAAAAGGATCATTGGGGTTAGTGGTTTGGGGTGTCCGCATGACTAAGATTATGGGATGTGGGGGATTGCTAATGGGATACAAAATGGCGTTGCCAAATTTAGGTTGATGCCAACCTTCTATGGAAGGAACATTGGGGACGTATGAGCTACCTAGGACGTTATGTGAACCTTGGGGTACATTAGGTGTGGAGCCACCATACTTGGATAGGTTGACACCTGATGGTAGTTCGACACCCTTGTCAATTAGGTGAGCCAAGATATCTTTGCCATGTTTTTCAAGAAGGTGATCTATCATTTGCACATTGACTAGGTTACTAAAGTGTTCCTCAAACGTAACCTCAGGTTGGATGACCATGTTTTCATCCTTGGGAGGTGATGTGTTTTGACCGTCGATATTGGATTGTTATGAGGTGCCATTGTGAGGATCCTGGGGGATGTTTGCACTATTATTGGGGTCTTGTAAGACATTAGTTGCATTGTTCGGATCTTGAAGGATGTTTGGTTGGGATTGTTATTCGACCACCTTCCTTGTTTGTGACCGAGTTTGAACGGGCATGCAAGATGATATGATAGATTAGGATGATTTTGGTGACGAAAGGATTGATTTGATTTGATAATCGAGTAAATGACATGGCTCGACAGGATTGGTTTGATTGGATGGTTGATCAGCCGTCACGATTAGCGCTCAATGAGATTGATTTGATTTGACCGAAGTGATCTAGGTTGATTGGTAGAAAATGAGTTGATCGGGATTGGATGATATAACGATATGATTTGAATTGATGATTGATTAGGATGGATAATGATGACTGGGATCTGAAACCCTAGTTCAAGAGTAACCCTTGGTAATGGTAGGTGTTGATTAATCGAACAAAGGGGGGTGTATGATAATGGCACTGAATCCAACTTGAGATGGAAATGGATTGATTGGGCCAACAAAGATGACCAACTTAGGATGGATGATGATCTAAAGTTGGTTTTTTAGAGATGAACACCTAGGTCAATTTGGATAATTGCTCTAACAAGGTTTCAATGGGATACTAATATTCCAAAACATGGAAAGAATAACCAGAATGTGAATTCTGAATGGATGTATAGATGCACGAGCTGAGGGGATGAAAATTTAGGATGACAAATGGATTCTTGAAACAAGTGGAAAGAAGTCAATAATGAGAAGATGAGTGATCAAGATGGTGAAATGACAGTTCTGACTAGCGAAGTGGATAAAAAAGTTGATCGATCAAGGGTCAGGTCTACCTCTGTACAGGTCAGGTCAGCCTAAAGAGAAAAATTGATCAAAATAGGTCACAACAGGCCTGAAACAGATTGGTCAAAAGGTCAAGTCTGCCCTTGGATGAGGGTAAGTCTTCCCAAGGAGAAAAAATTGACTAATCTAGGTCAAAACTGACTCTAAAAGGATTGATTTGAATGTCAATTCTGCCCTTGCATGAGGGAAAGTCTGCCCAAGGAGCAAAAACTAACCAAACTGGGTTAAAACCGACTTCGAAAGGGTTGATTTGAATGCCAATTCTACCCTTGCATGAGGGAAAGTCCACCCAAGGAGCAAAAACTGACTAAACTAGGTCAAAATGGGCTCCAAAGGACTAGTCTTTAGGGAAAGTCCACCCAAGGAGCAAAAACTGATGAAATTAGGTCAAAATCAGGCTCCAAAGGACCAGTTTTTAGGGCAAGTCTGCCCTTGGATGAGGGAAAGTCCGACCAAGGAGAAAAAGCTAATGAAACTAGGTCAAAATCAGGCTCTAAAGGAACAGTTTTTAGGGCAAGTCTGCCCCTGGATGAGGGCAAGTCTGTCCAAGGAGCAAAAACTAATGAAACTCGGTTAAAATCAGGCTCCAAAGGACCAGTTTTTAGGGCAAGTCCTCTCCTGGATGAGGGAAATTCTACCCAAGGAGGGTTTAACTTGAATTTTGACAAAAAAGACCAAGGCAAAGGACTGAAAACATAACAGTCATCAATTGAAAGGTTATGGAAAAGTGAAGCAAAGTAGACAATCACTGGTTTCACACAAATAAGACAATTCAGGCAGCACAAGCCTAAGTCTAGTAGAGGGGTATAACCGACAAAGTCCTCTAATCTAGGATGAACATGCTTACTAGGGAGTCCTCGATATACACCCGATACATGAGGCCTAAACTGTGAACACCAACCCATTACAAGCGTGAGTCGAGAACCTAGAAGGCTTAGACCAAATCTTCACATCATCCCGATGCTTCACCAATTACAACGTGGTTGGATTGAGGTACAACTTTTTCTCTCCCCCCTTTATATACCCCGCTGGTACGTGTGGTTGGAATTGTCCCTTGGGGTGATGAAATCCAAAAAGTAGGTCCCACTAAGAAAAGTAAAATGGGTAGAATCAAAAGACATGGCAAGCTACGATTTCTCGTCACCCAGGATCATCGAATGGCGTAAGGGGATTGGATACGTCAAATAGATCACCCAAAAACACAACATACAAGGTTGATTGATGCCTTTTAATTAAACTATGTTCCTAATTAGGTGTTAAGAACCCTTAAAATAGCCAAAAAAATGCTAAAAAACTAAAATTTCACCTTTTCAAAAAGGCTGTTTGGGGCAAATCTGGCTACCTGGCAAAAATCCGGCTATCTGTTAGGTCGGGTCCACCCCTCTGTAAATTTTTTTCAAAAAAACCACTTTCTGCAATCTAGGGAGGGCAGGTCCGCCCCTAGAGAGAACTAGGTCTGTTTGTGGAGGGTGGGTCCGCCTGTCTGTTAGGTCAGGTCCACCCCTCTATCACCTATACCTACAAAAAGTCAAAAAATAGAAAACGTAAAAGTGAGAGACACATTTTTGGGTCCCACTGGGCATGCCAAAATGTGATAGGTCGAATTTGGGTGATAGAAAATGAGCAGCAAACAAAAGAGTGCAAAATACCACTAAGAACAACCTACACCAAAAGATTAGCCTAGTTGGAATCAACACAAAATAGAAACAAGAAATGAAACCTTTTACCTTGTGTCGAATCGTTCCTTTGGTTGGCCCTTCGATCTTTGGTGTTGTGTGCTCCTTGGATGGAAAGATGCAAGCTAGATGATGATATGATAATGGATGCAAGTGGGTCTAAGCATGAAAAATGGCTAAGTATGTATTCTAGGAAAATTTTGCAAGAGTTTGGCTGCAATGCATGATCTCCCCAAAATGGGAGAAAAGAGGGGGTATTTATAGAGATTTTGGAAATCTCTAGGGAAATAGATGGTCAAGATTGAGCCACCAAGATCAAGATGTAGGGACAAGGTGAGTTGAGAACTCACAAGCCCTCACATCTTGACATGTGGTATGTGAAGTGGCTCAAAGAGGGTGATGTGTACATGAGGTGGAAGCATAGGACATGATATGGAGAGGGTACATAGTACCTTAGGATTGAGACAAGATCTCTTCATAAAGGAGGTACTTGTCCCCATGTGGGTGAGAGGATAAGTGGGGAATTAAAAATTCCTCAAATATTCTCATGGGGAAGAGAGAAGGAATATAAAATTCCCTTAAATGCATTGGGGGATTAAATGTGAATTAAAAATTCACATGGAGAATGGAGATGCCTTGTTCAAAAAGAGAAAGCTTTTAATGAAGTTGACTAAGGACGCATTCCATAAATGATATGGGGATTAGATATGACCTAATTAGGTGATTAAGGTTGTGCAAGTACTTGATTAGACTAATTAAGGACTCCTTAGAGACAAGTGGGAAATTATGGAGGATGAGACCCTAATGATGATTAGGGGTGTGCGCATTTTAATCATAAATTAATTATGACTAAGAAAGAGGGTTAGACTGCTAAGAGGGATTAGAGGCCAACTTGCAAAAGTTGGAGGATGTGACAATGAGAGAGAAAATAGGGAATTTAAACGTAAATTTAAAATTCCAAAAGATAATGTGTCTAAATTAAATAAAGTGATACATTTATTTAATTTAGAGAGGAA
Organism: Sequoia sempervirens; assembly: GCA_007258455.2. Classification (NCBI taxonomy): domain Eukaryota; kingdom Viridiplantae; phylum Streptophyta; class Pinopsida; order Cupressales; family Cupressaceae; genus Sequoia; species Sequoia sempervirens. The sequence goes on along the minus strand of VDFB02256132.1, from coordinate 172,557,945 downwards.
ATAGGGGAAAAGTATTTATTAAATTAGACACCTTGGGAAACCTTATGCTAGAAACATAATATTAATTAAATGAATGATTTAATTAATACCAGCAAAGAGGACAATTTTAAAAGAGCAAAGGGATGATTAAGAAGATGACTTTGACCATATGGAAGTGGTCAAATTAGGATGTCTACAAGTTGATCATAGGTTTATTTAACTTTTTTTGGGTTAAAAGCTAGAGAAATAGATAACGAAGATTAGGATGTGATTATAGTTAATTAATTTAGAATTAATCAATTTAAGTGGGTTAGGGGTTTGTGACATTTGTTTTAAATAATTTGATTTATTTAATCAAATGAGAGGACTTAGGAGTTTTAATTAAATAGTTTGATTTATTTAATTAAATGGGATGAACATTAGTGAGAAGAGGATGAATAAATATGATAGATTTATTTATTTCATTAATAGTGGAAATTGATGAATTTAACTAAACAATATATAGATTATTTAGTTGAATGGTTAGCACAAAAATGATTTAGGAAGAAGTCAATTTAGTATTTAGATTCAAATGCGTAATAACGATCACGACTATTTAAGTGTCTACAAATCTTCCATTAATTGGAGTACCCTAGACTAGATAGGATATAAGAAAATATAGAAGTAAAAACCACTAAATAATTAACCTTGAATAAAACTAAAAAAAATCAAAACCCTATAAAATAAGGGAAAATCAAGAAAATAAATCAACTAGACAACTAATTAAGTGAGAAAACACCAATCATATCAAATAAGAAACATAGTTAAATACAACATGATTAGACATATTCCTTCTCCTTCCATCATAAATCTTATATGTCTCACAGTCAAAAAATAATGGGTAGAACCAATTCTTATTTAACGTAGATAATGTAATACAAAGTTGAAAATAATTAATCAAGAACAAGTTCATGAGAAAACTCTCATCTTATAGTTCAAAACATAAAGAGAAAACTAGGTGAAGATAGAAGGGGTATTATCATACCCCAAATATTTAATTAAAGCATCAAATTATTGGGTAAGTAGCTTCCTCACTAACTCTCAACAAGAGTTGAACCTAATTTTTTCTAACAATTCACCTAACCACGCAAGTATTCTCATAATAACACATCTTCTGGGGTTTAACATAGAATGTACACACATTCCAAGTAAAATACTATGCATCAACACAATAATTCCTATCAAGAACTCCTTCCTCATGAAGTGATAAATCATGTTGGAACAACCAAGTTACCCAGTATACAAATATCATTAGCACTAATGGGACTCTCCTACTTCATGAATACGGTAGTCCTTTAAATACTTCTCCTTTCATTGGCTTATGCCACAATTTTAGGATTCATCTATATACACAAAATCAATAACTTCAATCCATGTGATGTCCCAAGCCCAACTCATAGATTATAATGGTGAGTAAATTTGGAGCAACATAGTATGCACATGTATGATTTTAGGCACTTAGAGGAGTTCAGTGTATAGATTAAGAGACACGATCTACTACTATTAGGTTAATTTTAATAGTATACAAATAATATATAGTGACTTGTATTTATATAATTGTATGTTAGCAAAGAATTTTATAATATACTAATATTTATATGTGTCTTTGGTACACTACACCTTGGATTCATGTGGCTAGCATGATTATGGGGTGTAGGTGTGACTAGGTGTCAAACTCATATTGGAAAAAATAATTTTTTTTTTTTTGTGTGTGTGTGTGCACGCACATGCACACACATGTGTAGGATCACACACATTGTTGAGAAATATGAGTGAAGAATTCTTGATTCTATTATAGGAGTAATCACACAATTCTATACATTTTATGTGTTGGTTATTTTTTAAGAACCAAGCTGGTCTTCAAAATTTCCTATGGAATTTTCAATTTCTAGTAATTAGAAATCTAAAGGGATTAGCCAACAAATGAGTAAAAGCTACAAAAATTTTACTCCTACACTTTGGGCTTTGTGAAACTCGGGAGGGTAATCCCATAATGTACAATTAAGAATTGTAATGACCAATATTTAAATACATTGTAAATGATAGATAATTCTCCAATATCCACTCAACAACATAGTGTATCAAAAGAGTTGGTAGTTATTTTAATAATATCTACACTTGGAGCATGAGAATAGTGAAACTCAACATAAAGATAGTGGTAACTCATTTGAAAGTTTGTAAATAAAGAGTGATTTGTTGATGAAATGACCCAGAAACTAAATTATGAATATCTCTCTTAAACTAGTGCCTTATCCTAAACACAGAGTCAATCTCAATCTATACAACCAGATAACAACTCAACAATAGAAACATATAATTTCAATAAACATTGCACTACAACATTCCCACATTACACTCCCGACCATCATTGCTTATAGATATCGTAGCACCTAATTCATGTGAGTTAACAATCCTATCCAAGCATTTGCATTAATTCATTCAACTAACAATCAGGAATGAAATTAAACATCCACTAGTAAACAATAGAGATGAACAAAACAATACTTGATTATTTTCATTTATAACTCGGGTATGTGTAAGATCATGATGGGCCAAAAAGTGGCGATATGATGGGTATGTGTAGGGTATGTGGCTAACAACTTTTTTTTTTACCCAAAATTGATGAAATGAAAAGGGTTTTTAAAGGAGATTTTCAGCTTTCCACCAATATGAATTATACTTTACTTTAAACTTAATAAATTATTATTATTCATTTTCTATTAGAATTATCACTAAAGTCCTAATTGATAGGCTGATTGAAAAACATTTATGTGTTTCAAACAGTATCACAATTTTTGAATCTGAAACATGAGTCACATTCTATGCTTCACGTACTATAGGATTAAAAAAAATGAATTTCATGAAGTTTTGACCAACTTAAGGTGGTCAGACATATGAGTTTTTTATATTTTTAAAAAGTTGTAATAAAAAATTCATAATTAATTATTTACTCGGAAAAAATTAGAAAATGATGCATCACATCGGGACATGAGTCCTCTACTTATATTTAAAATCTTATAAAAAAATATTATCATTTTATTGTGGTTAGGGTGGTCAGACAAGCATTTCTTATTTTTTCCCTAAAATTTAAGTAGTACTGCATTGAAATTTCAAATGTTCACCAAATAGTTTTTCTAAAAATAAATCTAGTAGTTTAGAAACTACATTCAATTTGATAAAAATTCTATTCTTACATATTTTTGAAATAATATAGATAACTTATTCAATTTTTTACGTCAAGTTGCATAACTTTGATTTTTCTAAATTTTTCGACACTTAAAGGCCTATTTTTTCCAAGATGGTCCTGCACATACACACTCATAAAACAAGTACATAGGAGAGACAACAACCATAAAATTGATATCATCCAAGTATTTTATTTGCTATCATTTTATCAAAATTACATAAGTAACTACAGACTCAGAACTTAAGACAAAACTCAAACTTATGGTCAATACTTTGCTAACAATTCAGTGTGTCAATTACAATTCAATGAACCCCTACTTTCTAGCCCTAAATTCCTTCTTATAGAAATGAAGCAGAAAAAAAAGTATCGGGCTAGAAATTACTAGTCATTACCTTATTGGACCACTATAACATATATTCCATTTTTTAGTTACTCTATGTTCCCAGGTGGCGGGAAACATGTGTGAAATAAGAGTAGCCTTCATTCATTGTTGGAGATCCACTCCCACCTTTCAAAAGGCATCTACAAATAGTTTCCTCAAAAATTGTGCCCACACACACAAAGTTAAAGTGAAAGAAAGCATAAAAGAAATAGAAAGGAAAGGACAAAAAATGTGTCCACATCTGTAGACCTGTCACCAATTCAATTTGAAGAAAATGTACTATATTTTCTATACTTTAACAAAATCCTAATCTGTAATAAATCCAAGCTATGCAGTGCATTTTCACTCATTCATTATTCATCATGATTGTAGACTTCAAAATAAAAAATTTCAAATCACCACCCCCTCCAAGTACTTATCTCTGCATGCCAGGAATTCCTCTTTAGTAGGCCAATTGAAATTCATGGCCTCATCAACCTTTTCTCTATAAGGAAAGTACTTGGTAACAATTTGATTGGCCTCCCTATCTAATTCTGACAAGACAATCTCTGCATGAGCCAACATATCCATATTTCTTTTCAATGTACCCATATCACCCTTTTGACAAATTGAAATTTCCTGCTCTGTAATGGTTTTACTAGTTTCATCTCTCCACTCTTGCATGGTTTTAATGCTACCATGATGTGATTTATGAAAGGAGTTTACCAATTCCCTTATTTTGATTTCCAAAGGTTCATTGTTTCCCCTATACTCCTCAATTTTACCCACAAGAGTATGAGTGGGCTTAAAATTTTTAGGGGGGTTAGCATCCTGCTTAGCTCCAATTGAAATCAATCTTAATTCCTTCATCCTAGGGATCCATGTTTCCATGAGTGGAATAGCTCTTTCCTTGTCATTGTCAAAATTATTTATAGCAACCAACATGGATGAATAGCTATAATGAATGTTACTCAATTTGTTATTCACCACTCTTTTTAGATGCTTGAAGACTCTAGTGACAATCTCCATATTGCTGCATTGAAAACCTCCCTGTCATGATTGTCACACCTTTCTTTATACTAATTTAGCTACTTGAGCAACTCCTCCCTATTGATATCTTTCCCAACCTATGGCATTTATGATATACTAGGCTCTATTATTGAAATAGGCACAATTCCCATGTTGTCTGGCACAATTTCCCTAGAGGAACTTACTTTAGGGGTAAATTGAGGGGGTGCGAGTTCTTGTGAAGTGGTAGGGGAATCAAAATGAGTTTGCTTATGCTTTCCAAGTTGCAAAATTTGCAACTTTTCCAATTGTAATGCTACTTTTGTTTGTAACTACATATTTTGTTGTTGAAGCTTTCCATAGTCAACTAACAAATTATCGTGGTTTGTCCTAAGCTTCTCCTTTTTTGTAGTTACCGATTCTACAGTGTCCCTTGTGAATTGTGCAACATGTACTAACATATTTTCTACTTCTGGAGCAAATGCTTCTGATACCCTCTTTATTATTAGGCCTCTACCATTGTTAGGTGTAGGCTCAACAATGTCAGGTTCCTTGTACTTAGACCTACAGACCAAATAACTAATGCATCCCATTGTTTGCTAAAGGAAAACCATTGTAATGCAATTGTAGCCTCTTCTTTTGAATTGTAGAGAGGTCTATCGCATCTTATTGTATCAAAGGCTATGGTAGAAGCTAAATCCCATTATGGAAGTAATAAAATACCACTATTTCTCACCAACTCTCTACCCTCCTTTCTAGTCATCTTTTGGAACTTAGCTCTCATTTCATTCAAAACCTTCTCTTGGATGGTGGCATCAGGCAATTCTAGATGGAGACTTCTTTCTATGGCTAGGTTGTTGACATATTCATCTCTCTTACCCCTGTATGCAAACTCCATAAAGCTTGAAACTTTACAAATGAATCATCCAAAAACTTTGTGCATGCTTCCACATGAATATCATCTTTACCATTAAGCCCAGTGAGGTTATCTTTACTCAACCTCATACTTAATTGTTGTGTCACCCTCATTGCTAGTGTAGTGGGAATTCCTTGTTTCATTTCCTACTCTGGTACCCAAATTTCATCATCAGATTCTTCATCAACATAGTCCACCAAACCAGTTACTTCAACCTTCTGCTTCTTCAATGGTGTCTCTTTTGGTGGTGATGCACTTAGTGGTGGAGCATCAATATCCACAATTGCGGGCTTTGTTGGCCTTGGAGGAGATGGTGGTGGTACTTGTGGCATAGGAGGAGGCCTTTGCTCCTCTTGTTGGGAAGGAGCAGGAGCTGCATCATTTTTCTTTGCCTTACTCTTTCTCCTTACAAAGAACTTTATTTTTGGTTCTTCACGGGCTTGAGATTTAGATTTCTCTTCCATAGCAGGAACTTCTCCCCCACCATGTTCTTCTTCAATGGTGGTTTTCCCCTTATCCTTACTTATCACACCTTTAGTTTCAAAGTGGCCCACTATTGTCTCAAAATTATGGGATACATGTTCCACCTTTTACATTACATTTTCAATATTTGGGAGAATAGTGAAGTCAGGATTCTCCTTTATCTTTCTCTACATCTTATTGAAAGTAATCCACCTTTCTTTTCTTTTTTCTTGTTCCAAAAGGTCAAACACATTTCTTATCACATCTTCTGGGAATTGGAAAATGTGCACAAATTTGTAACTCTTGTTCCTTTCCTTAAACCAAGCCATGAAACCTTTAGGATCATGCCTGGTCCTCTCTACCACTCTTTGCATGTGGTAGGCCTTGAGTATATCAAGTATCTTATTCCAACCTCCCTTTTTCATTACAAAATTAGAGAAGCATGCGTATGAAGGAAATAATGTTCCTTTTCCTTGATTCAACAAATGTTCATTTTCCACACTTCCCAATTTCCATATTACCTCAAGGAAACGAATTCTCTCTAGTACACATCTTGGTAGCAAGTGAGGTGCAACAATGGGACCATACACTCTTAATATAGTGTAATCGGGATATAGGATAACATCTCCCCAATTGTGATCAACTCCCAACTCAGGCCTTCTTTCCTTGGGTCTCAAGAAGTCATGCAGGGCTATGGGAATTCTAGGTATATTCACAACCAGGGCCCTCTTCAATTCTAAAGAAAACAAGTTCTAAAATGTCACATAGTCATATGTCCTATCATCCTTGTCTAAAATAATAGTCCAACACTACACAGGAAAATACAAATTACCCTCCTTCCTATCCAAAGTCATATTCTACCCAAAGTAAGATGCACCTTTGAACAAAAATGTATGCATCAACAATGAGTACTAGCTAAACCTTACTCCATTTGCACCTTTCTTCAACTTTATTAAACCCTCATGAATTCCTTTTGCAAGAAACCCTGCATAGTCATATATTGTGCAATATTGGGGGTGTTGAATAGGGGTTTCCATATATATCCATGCCATAGGAATTCCCATGATAGGATCATAACCAATTATATGACTAATGGAGTAAAAGGATTTTTTGGAACTAGGAAACAAAATAACCAACAAGGAAAGGCTCCTTATCATATTTCCCTATTGTAATCCTTTAGCCCCAATTTCTGCTAGATATCATGGTAGGATGTGAACTTTGAATGCAATCTTAGTCTTATCATATTCCTTCTTAAGAGTGTTTTCATTTATTTTAGGCATTTCATCACTCCACCTAGTAAGTTTGAAAACATGAGAAAATTTATCCTTGGTAATTTTGACCATCTCCTTCCCATCATACATTCTTATATTCCTTGTAATTAGATCATAATTGGTGGCCACTGCTTTAAGAAATTCAACATCCATGTAAACAATGGGTATAATCAACTTCCCTAGGTCACAATTCTAGGGGTTACCCAAGAGAATTCCCATGTTTCTATTTCTGAACCAACCAAAGAACAATTCCCACCCAATATAAGGTAATTTGGTGTCCTTAATATAAATTTTCTTACCGATCAAACCCTCAACTACTTGCATACCTCAAAGAAGTAGCCGACCCTTAGGTTTTTCACTGGTCAAGGGAAGCAACTGGACAGTAAGGTCTTTACTCAAAAGTATTCTGGGAGCAGAAGCTTCCCCTTTAGACAAAGATTCTTTTGATTGTCCTTTGGGAGCCATGACAGAAAAGGTATTACAAAGCATGGTTTATGGATTCTTGGAACAAGACTTACGGCTCAAATAAGGGTTTGACACAGATTACAATAATGTAGCACTGACCAATTCTATGTTATGAATGTCAAACCTTAAAATACAGAACCAAGAAAACCCTAATTGACTCAAAGGCTTGTAAAACTATAATCTATCAATAGTTCTTATGGGAAGGTAGTAATTTAATTACTTGCTCTTTCATAGGTTGATAACCCTAGCCTTGACATCAGACAAGCCTGAAAAATGCATCACAAGCTCTCCAAGCATGCAAAATATGCTTCACAATGCTTAATTAGGCTTTCAAGATAGGTTTTAATAGCTATGCAACCTCCTGCATTGGTAGCTTGACATCCTTTTCATTAGTAAGGCTCACTCATGTGAGCTAGAATGACTCACTTTCCCTCAAACTGAGTTTTGAATTCCAACCATTGATCACATCGGCATGTTAAGCTAATGGATGATCTGAATTTAATCAAATTGATTTGAAAAACCTAACTGTATGCAGCCACAATACTTATCAAATGACAATTTAAGTCACATGGAACCACTTGCTAGTGATCTTTGAGCTCCACCATTCCTTTGTCATTGTAGCTAGAACCCACGTCTTCTTCCGCTCACCCCCGCAAGTCTTAACCCATGTGCAACTTTCATCAGGGAGGAGATGGTGAAGGGCTGAGATTAAATCTCATGGCCTCTACATAATCACATCTTAATCCAAGATCAATTTCCCGTAACCTTATTTATTTGACATAATGGTAAGTGCACCAAGATGGTTCCCAAAAAGGGGGCTTAAGTGGCGACTTTTTTTCGAAATCAAGAAATACTGGCCTTGGATGTGAAATTGAGGATAGTTACACTCAAAATTTTGAAATGGAACAAAAACAAGGATTGAAGTGCTTGGAGTATACTTTCTAAACTACTAGGTTATTTTGAAAATTGTTAAGATTAAGGGGTTCAAACAAGGGACGTACACAAATTGGTGTTTTTTTGTCAGAAAAAAATAACATACTAACTTTTGTATGACCCTAGCATGGTGAATTTTTTTTAAGTATTTTTAAAATCACTATGTTAGATGTTAGCTAATAGTATGTAGTTGATGCATGATTTTTCTAATAATTTTTTAATGAATATTTGATTTTTTACTAATTTTTGAAGTGGAAAATTCTTGAAAAAAAGAATTTTGGCTGTGCCACCCCTACAAATTTTGGAAACTAATTGATTTATTTTAAAAAAATTGTAGAATGGAGTCTAGTTTCTAAAAATATAATTTATTTTAAATTTCAATTAACGATTAATTTATAGTGAAGAAAACACTAAAAATTGCTTTTTTCCAAAAAGAGACACAAACAAAAGAAATTATGGATGAAATACTTAAGACTATCAGAAAATGAAAAAAATTCCATCGTTGGATAGCTAAGAGAGAACCTAACATTACCCAAATGTTTGATTTGTTTGATATTGAACCACACACAATCCTGATGGTGAGCATGGACCCGATTATGTGAAATATTGTAGAATTTGAAAAAACATGCCTCTAGTCATTGGGAATGCCCTCCAAGCCTTTGGGTTGGTATTCCAAGGAAAATACCAATTTGAAGGCTTGGGGATTCCCAAAGCAAGATATAATACATGTGCGTTATAATGCGCTCGCATTATATCTCAATTTTGAGATGGTTTTTTGTGTTTGTGGGTAACATGTCTAGCAAGACATAACATGAGTGCAATATAACATGATTGTGTTGTGTCTTGCTTTATGTTAAATTCTACTCTATTGATTGTATGTTTATATATTTGTATGTTTGTATGTACATGCATGCTTGTATGTCATGTATGTATGCATGTATGTATGTATGCCTATATGTATCAATGTATGTATATTGTATGTATGCCTATATGTATGTAAGATTGTATCTACACATGTACATGTATGCTTGTATGTATGTAGGATTGTATGTGCATATTTATTATTCATGTATGTATGTATTTATGTATGTCTTTAGAGGGAGGCAGAATTTTAAGAGAGAGAGATAGATCTAGAGTTGTCTTGGTAGGGTGGGAGGAGGAGAGGGAGATGGAGAGAGAGAGAGAGTCTAGAGAGAGGGAGAGGGGGTGGAAGTGAGAGTTTAAGAGAGAGGGAGTGGGAGCTAATGGGTTGGACTGAGAGGGGCTTAGCTAGGTAGGGTGGGAGGGATAGAGGGAGGGAGAGAGAGAAAGAGAGGGGTGGTGGGAGAGAGAGAATTGAGAGAGAGGGAGAGAGAGAGAGAGGGGGGAGAGAGAGAGAGATAGAGAGAAAGAGAGAGTTATGTAGACAGGGTGCCAAAGGGATAGACTTGTAAGTGTGAGGGGGCGTGAGAGGGAGAGACTTGAGAGATAGGTAGTGAGAGGGAATGTGAGAGAGAGGGAGTGGGAGAGAGAGGGAGTGTGAGTGAGAGACTTGAGAGAGGGAGAGGGTGTGGGAGGAAGTGACCTCATAGAGGGAGAGAAAGAGGGGGTGGAGTGATAGGGACTTATCTAGGTAGGGTGGGAGGGGTAGATAGAGAGAGAGGAGCAAGAGAGAGAGAGAGATACCTAGGTAGGTTTCCAGAGGGAGAGACTTGAGAGAGAGAGGGGGTGGGAGGGAGAGACATAAGAGAGAGGGAGAGAGAGGGAGTGGGAGAGAGTAGGAGGGAGAGAGAGAGAGATAGATAGAGGGAGCGAGAGAGGGTGGTAGGAATTGATTGAACGAGAGGTACGTAGAAAGAGGGAGAGGGTATATAAAGATAATTAGAGAGGGTAGGACAAAGGGAAGGAGGGATAGGTGAGATGCATAGATAGAGAGAAAGCTATAGGGTTTGAGGGTATAGGATTGAGGGATTAGGGTTAAGGACCTATAGGGTTGATGGATTTAAGGGTTGAGGTTTGAGGGATTAGGGTCAATGGTAGAGGGTATAGGGTTGAGTGTATAGGGTAGAAGGTTTAAGAATTTAGGGTTAAAGGGTTTAGGTTTAAGGGTTTAGGGTTGATGGTAGAGGGTTTGGGGTATATGGTTGAAGGATTAGGTTGAGGATCCAATGTAAAGGGTAGAGGATATAGGGGTCTAGGGTTTAGGGTTTAAGGATTGAGGGTTGAGGGTTGAGAATTGAGGGTTGAGGGTTTAATGTATAGTGTAGAGGGTTTAACGGTTTAGGGTTTCAGCGTTGATGGTTTAAGGTTGAGGGTAGAGGATTGAGGGTTGGGGGATTAGGGTTGGGGGTCCAATGTATAGGGTAGAGGGTATAGGGGTTGAGGGATTAGGGTTTAAGGGTTGAGGGATTAAGGGCCAAGAGGGTTTAGGGATTAGGGTAGAGTGTTTACTAAGTAGGTTTAAGGGTTTAAGGGTTGAGGGATTAGGGTTGAGGGTAGAGGGTAGAGGGTTTAAGGGTTTAGGGTTGAAGTATTGAGGGTTTATCATTAAGGGTTGAGTGTTTAAGGGTTCATATGGTAGAAGGTAGAGGGTAGAGGATTTAAGGTTGACGGTAGAGGGTTGGGGGATTAGGGTTGAGAATCCAATGTATAGGGTAGAGGGTATAGGGGTTGAGGGATTAAGGTAGAGAGTTTACTAAGTGGGTTTAGGGGTTTCATGGTTTAGGGTAGAGGGTTTAAGGGTTTAGGTTTTAAAGGTTGAGGGTTTAGGGTTTAGGGTTGAGTGTTTAAGGGTTTATAGGGTAGAGGGTAGAGGGTAGAGGGTATAAGGGTTAAGGGTTTAAGGTTTAGGGTAGAGGATTGAGGGTATAGGGTTTGGGGATTAGTGTTGAGGGTCCAATGTTTATGGTAGAGGGTATAGGGGTTCAGGGATTAGGGTTTAAGGTTTGAGGGATTAAGGGTCAAGAGCTTTGAGAGATTAGGGTAGAGAGTTTACCAAGTTTGTTTAAGGGTTTAAGGGTTGAGGGTAGGGTGTAGAGGATTAAGGGTAGAGGGTAGAGGTTTCAAGGGTTTAGGGTTTAAGGGTTGACAATTTATGGTTTAGGGTTGAGTGTTTAATGGTTTATAGGGTAGAGGGTAGGGGGTTGAGGGTTTAAGGGTTGAGGGTTTAAGGTTGAGGGTAGAGGATTGAGGGTATAGGCTTGATTGATTAGGGTTGAGGGTCCAATGTATATGGTAGAGGGTATAGGGGTTGTGGAATTAGGGTTTAAGGGTTGAGGGATTAAGGGTCAAGAGGGTTGAGGGATTAGGGTAGAGAGTTTACTAAGTGGGTTAAAATGTTAAGGGTTGAGAGACTAGGGTTGATGGTAGAGGGTAGAGGGTCTAAGGGTTTAGGGTTCAAGGTTTGAGGGTTTAGGGTTGATTGTTTAAGGGTTTATAGGGAGAGGGTAGAGGGTAGAGGGTTGAAGGGTTGATTGTTTAAGGTTGAGGGTAGAGGATTAAGGGTATATGGTTCAGGAATTAGGGTTCGGGGTCCAATGTATAGGGTTGAGGGATTAGGGTTTAAGAGTCTAGGGATTAGGGGTAAAAGCAAAAAGTTGTGTCACACTTTATAAAGGAAATAGCCTATAGTGATCCAACTTTTAAACTTGAATCACTAAAAAGTGGCATATATGTTTTGAATTTTGAAATGATAAAAACTAGTAAAATATGTATTTTTTAGTATATTTTATGTTTTGTATTTTTTTTTAAAGTAAAAATTTATTTTAAACTATTTTTTAATAAATTAACACTATAATTTAGTTTTTGATAAAATTTTGAAAAACGAAGTTGCATGGGATGTCAAACTTTTTATAGTAAACTTTATTTTTTTTCTTTCAATTTTTTTATGTGTATTTATAAATTGAAACTTTAGTGCATGGATATTTTTTTTTTCCAATTTTAATAAATATTAAAATTTGCATCAATCAAAAAATAGTTGTTTCCATGGGACATCAACTTTCATATTAAATATTTATCTAAAATGGAAAAAAAATTATACCATCTTAAAATAGATTCTTTTATCTAGTGCATTAAATTTTTTTCAATTTTTTTTAATAAGTTTTAGTATTTTTCCTTGCCATGGTAATGAACCTAATATTTTGTGTTGATAACCAAATTTTAGAAAAAATAAAATATAAAATATAAATAATAATTAAACTATTAAAATAAATACATTTTTGAAAACTACACTTATGGATCTATGAAAGGGTATTTTTTATATTTTTTAAAAATTGCTATTTACATTAGTAGGAGTTATTGAAACTTCAAGTTTCTTAAATAATTCTACTTTTTTGGTAAATTGGACTGAAAGTGGTGCTCCATATAGTTTCAGCCAACAATTTTAGTTTAAAATGTTGTGGAAATATTTAAATTAGCTAGAATGAATCTTACTAGATCATATGTTTTACCAAAATTGATTTTTAGTTAGAAATACTTAAATTCAGTTGTGCTAATAATTTGGCTGAAAGTGTGACATAGCTTTGTGCTTTGAGCCTTAGTCAAAAGGGTTGAGAGATTAGGGTAGAGAATTTACTAAGTGGGTTTAAAGTTTAAGGGTTGAGGGATTATGGTTGAGGGTAGAGGGTAGAGGGTTTAAGGGTTTAGGGTTTAAGGGTTGAGGTTTTAGGACTTAGGGTTGAGTGTATAAGGGTTTATAGGGTAGAAGGTAGAGGGTATAGTGTAAAGGGTAGAGGTTTTAAGGGTTGAGGGTTTAAGGTTGAGGGTAGAGGGTTGGGGGATTAGGGTTGAGGGTTCAATGTATAGGGTAGAGGGTATAGGGGTTGAGGGATTAGGGTTTAAGGGTTGAGGGATTTAGTGTCAAGAGGGTTGAGGGATTACGATGGAGAGTTTACTAAGTGGTTTTAAGGGTTTAAGGGTTGAGGGATTAGGGTTGAGGGTAGAGGGTAGAGGATTTAGGATAGAGGGTAGAGGGTTTAAGGGTTGAGGGTTTAGGGTTTAGGGTTTAGGGTTGAGTATTTAAGGGTTTATAGGGTTTAAGGTTGAGGGTAGAGGATTGAGGGTATAGGTTTGGGGGATTATGGTTCAGTTTCCAATGTATAGTGTAGAAGGTATAGGGGTTTATGTATAAGGGTTTAAGGGGTTAGGGTTTAAGGTTTAGGTTAGAGGATTGAGGGTATAGGGTTCGGGGATTAGGGTTAAGGGTCCAATGTATATGGTAGAGGGTATAGGGGTTGAGGGATTAGGGTTTAAGGATTGAGGGATTAAGGGTCTAGAGGATTGAGGGATTAGAGTAGATAGTCTACTAAGTGGGTTTAAGGGTTTAAGGGTTGAGGGATTAGGGTTAAGGGTATAGGGTAGAGGATTTAGCATAGAGGGTAGAGGCTTTAAGTGTTTAGGGTTTAAGGGTTGAGGGTTTAGGGTTTAGGGTTGAGTGTTTAAGGATTTATAGGGTAGAAGGTAGAGGGTTTAAGGGTTGAGGGTTTAAGGTTGAGGGTAGAGGGATGGGGGATTTAAGGTTAAGGGTATTGTGTTTAAGGGTTAAGGGTAGAGGGGAGAGGGGAGAGAGACATGAGTGAGTGAGTGAGAGAGAGAGTTGAGTGAGAGAGTGGGGGTAGTAAGGAGAGACTCGAGAGAGATAGAGATAGAGAGAGATGGAGGGAGTGGGAGATACATAGAGTGTAGAGGATAGAGGTTATAAGGTTTAAGGGTAGAGGGTAGAGGGGAGAGAGATAGGATTAGGGTTTTGAGTGTTGAGGGTATAAGGGTTAAGCGTAGAGAGTAGAGGGGAGATAGATAGAATTAGGGTTTAAGGGTTGAGGGTATAAGTGTTAAGGGTAAAGGGTAGAGGGGAGAGAGATAGAATTAGGGTTTAATAGTTGAGGGTATAAGGGTTAAGGGTAGAGGGTATATGGGAGAGAGGAAAGGGGAGAGAGACGGAAGGAGTGAGTGAGTGTGAGAGAGAGAGAGTTGAGAGAGGGAGAGGGGTTAGGAGGGAGAGACATGAGAGAGAGAGATTGAGGTAGTGGGAGAGACATAGAAGGAGTGAGTGATGGTATTAGGGTTAAGGATAGTGGGTAGAGGGGAGAAAAAATTAAGAGAGAGGGAGAGAGAGAGGGGGGAATGAGAGAGAAAGAGAGAAAGAGAGTTATGTTTTTCAGGGTGCCAAAGGGAGAGACTTGAGAGTGTGAGGGGGAGTGAGAGGGAGAGACTTGAGAGATAGGTAGTGAGAGGGAGTGTGAGAGGGAGGGTGTAGGAGAGAGAGGGAGTGTCAGTGACATACTTTAGAGAGGTAGAGTGTGTGGGAGGGAGTGACCTCATAAAGGGAGAGAAAGAGGGGGGTGGAGTGAAACAAACTTATCTAGGTAGGGTGGGAGGGGTAGATAGAGAGAGGAGAGAGAGAGAGTTACCTAGGTAGGTTGCTAGAGGGAGAGACTTGAGAGAGAGAGGGGTTGGGAGGGAGAGACATAAGAGAGGGAGACAGAGGGAGTGGGAGAGAGTGGGAGGGAGATAAATAGAGATAGATAGAGGGTGGTAGGAATTGATTTAATGAGAGGTACATAGAAAGAGGGAGAGGGTATATAGAGACAATTAGAGAGGGTAGGAGAGAGGGAGGGATAGGTGAGATGTATAGATAGAGAGAAAGCTATAGGGGTTGAGGGTATAGGATTGAGGGATTAGGGTTGAGGACCTATAGGGTTGATGGTTTCTAGGGTATTAGGATTTAAGGGTTGAGATTTGAGGGATTAGGGTCAATGGTAGAGGGTATAGGGTTGAGGGTATAGGGTAGAATGTTTAAGAATTTAGGGGTAAAGGGTTTAGGTTTAAGGGTTTAGGGTTGAGGGTAGAGGGTTTAGGGTTTGAGGGTATATGGTTGAAAGATTAGTTTGAGTGTCCAATGTAAAGGGTAGAGGACATAGGGGTTTAGGGTCTACGGTTTAAGGATTAAGGGTTGAGGGATTAATGGTTGAGGGTTGAGAATTGAGGGTTGAGGGTTTAATGTATAGGGTAGTGGGTAGAAGGTAGAGGGTTTAAGGTTTAGGGTAGAGGATTGAGGGTATAGGGTTGGGGGATTACGGTTGACGGTCCAATGTGTAGGGTAGAGGGTATAGGGGTTGAGGGATTAAGGACCAAGAGGGTTGAGGGATTAGGGTAGAGTGTTCACTAAGTGGGTTTAAATGTTTAAGGGTTGATGGATTAGGGCTGACGGTAGAAGGTAGACCGTAGAGGGTTTAAGGGTTTAGGGTTGAAGGGTTGAGTGTTTAAGGGTTCATATGATAGAGGGTAGAGGGTAGAGGGTTTAAGGGTTGAGGGTTTAAGGTTGAGGGTAGAGGGTTGGGGGATTAGGGTTGAGAGTCCAAGGTATACGGTAGAGGGTATAGGGGTTGAGGGATTAGGTTTTAAGGGTTTAGTGATTAAGGGTCAAGAGTGTTGAGGGATTATGGTAGAGATTTGACTAAGTGGGTTTAGGGGTTTCATGGTTGAGGGTAGAGGGTAGAGGATTGAGGTTAGAGGGTACAGGGTTTAAGGGTTTAGGTTTTAAGTGTTGAGGGTTTAGGTTTTAGGGTTGAGTGTTTAAGAGTTTATAGGGTAGAGGGTATAGGGTAGACGGTATTAAGGTTGAGGGTTTAAGGTTTAGAGTAGACGATTGAGGGTATAGGGTTGGGGGATTAGTATTGAGGGTCCAATGTATAGGGTGGAGGGTATAGGGGTTGAGGGATTAGGGTTTAAGGTTTCATGGATTAAGGGTCAAGAGGGTTGAGGGATTAGGGTAGAGAGTTTACCAAGTGGGTTTAATGGTTTAAGGGTTGAGGGTAGAGGGTAGAGGATTGAGGGTAGAGGGTAGAGGGTTTAAGGGTTTTGGGGTTTAAGGGTTGATGGTTTAGGGTTTAGGGTTGAATGTTTAAGGGTTTATAGGGTAGAGGGTAGAGGGTAGAGGGTTTAAGGGTTGAGGGTTTAAGGTTGAGGGTAGAGGATTGAGGGTATAGGCTTGGGGGATTAGGGTTGAGGGTCCAATGTATATGGTAGAGGGTATAGGGGTTGAGGGATTAAGGTTTAAGGGTTGAGGGATTAAGGGTCAAGAGGGTTGAGGGATTAGGGTAGAGAGTTTACTATGTGGATTTAAAGGTTATGGGTTGAGGGATTAAGGTTGAGGGTATATGGTAGAGGATTTTGGGTAGAGGGTAGAGAGTCTAAGGTTTTAGGGTTTAAGGTTTGAGGGTTTAGGGTTGAGTGTTTAAGGGTTGGTGGTTTAAGGTTGAGGGTAGAGGATTGAGGGTATAGGGTTGGGGGATTAGGGTTGAGGGTCCAATGTATAGGGTAGAGGGTATAGGGGTTGAGGGATTAGGGTTTAAGGGTCTAGGTATTCTAGGGGTAAAAGCACAAAGTTGTGTTACACTTTATAAAGGAAATAGCTAACACTGATCCAACTTTTAAACTTGAATCACTAAAAAGTGGCATATATGTTTTGAATTTTGAAATGATGTAAACTAGTAAAATATGTATTTTTTATTATATTTTATGTTTGTATTTTTTTAAATTAAAAATTTATTTTAAACTATTTTTTAATAAATTAACACTATAATTTAGTTGTTGATAAAATGCTAAAAAATGAAGTTGCATGAGACGTCAAACTTTTTATAGTAAAATTTATTTTTTTTCTTGCAATTTTTTTGTGTGTATTTATAAATTGAAACTTTAGTGCATGGATATATTTTTTTCAAATTTTAATAAATATATATTTTTAAATAAATATTAAAATGTGCATCAATCAAAAAATAGTTGTTTCCATGGGACATCAACTTTCATATTAAATATTTATCTAAAATGGATAAAAAATTATACCATCTTAAAATAGATTCTTTTATTTAGTGCATTATATTTTTTTCAATTTTTTTTAATAATTTTTAGTTTTTTTCCTTGGCATGGTAATGAACCTAATATTTTATGTTGATAACCTACTTTTGGATAAAATAAAAAATAAAATATAAATAATAATTAAACTATTAAAATAAATACATTTTTGAAAACTACACTTATGGATCTACAAAAGGGTATTTTTATATTTTTTAAAAGTTGTTATTTACATTAGTAGGAGTTATCGAACCTTCAAGTTTTTCAAATAATTTTATTTTTTTGGTAAATTGGACTGAAAGTGGTGGTCAATATATTTTGAGCCAACAATTTTATTTGAAATGTTGTGGAACTATTTAAATTAGCTAGAATGAATCTTACTAGATCATATGTTTTACCAAAATTGATTTTTAGTTAGAAATACTTAAATTCAGTTGTGCTGATAATTTGGTTGAAAGTGTGTGATTTTAGCCTTAATCAAGAGGGTTGAGCGAATAGGGTAGAGAGTTTACTAAGTGGGTTTACAAGTTTCAGGGTTGAGGGATTATGGTTGAGGGTAGAGGGTAGAGGGTAGAGGGTAGAGGGTTTAAGGGTTGAGGGTTTAGGGATGAGGGTTGAATGTTTAAGGGTTTATAGGGTAGAAGGTAGAGGGTATAGGGTAGAGGGTAAAGGTTTTAAGGGTTGAGGGTTTAAGGTTGAGGGTAGAGGGTTGGGGGATTGGGGTTGAGGGTATAGGGGTTGAGGGATTAGGGTTTAAGGGTTGAGGGATTTAGTGTCAAGAGGGTTGAGGGATTAGGGTAGAGAGTTTACTAAGTGGGTTTAAGGGTTTAAGAGTTGAGGGATTAGGGTTGAGGGTAAAGGGTAGCGGATTGAGGGTAGAGGGTTTGAGGGTTTAAGGGTTTAGGGTTTAGGGTTGAGTGTTTAAGGCTTTATAGGGTAGAGGGTTTAAGGTTGAGGGTAGAGGATTGAGGGTATAGGGTTGGGGGATTATGGTTGAGTTTCCAATGTATAGTGTAGAGGGTATAGGAATTGATGGATTAGGGTTTAAGGGTTGAGGGTTTAAGGTTTAGGTTATAGGATTGAGGGTATAGGGTTCGGGGATTAGGGTTAAGGGTCCAATGTATAGGGTAGAGGGTATAGGGGTTGAGGGATTAGGGTTTAAGGGTTGAAGGATTAAGGGTCTAGAGGGTTGAGGGATTAGGGTTGAGGGTAGAGGGTAGAGGATTGGGAATAGAGGGTAGAGGGTTTAAGTGTTTAGGGTTTAAGGGTTGAGGGTTTAGGGTTTAGGGTTGACTGTTTAAGTTTTTATAGGGTAGAAGGTAGAGAGTTTAAGGGTTGAGGGTTTAAGGTTGAGGGTAGAGGGATGGTGGATTAAGGGTTAAGGGTAGAGGGTAGAGGGGGGAGAGACAAGAGTGAGTGAGTGAGAGAGAGTTGAGTGAGGGAGAGGGGGTAGTAAGGAGAGACTCGAGAGAGAGAGATAGAGAGAGACAAAGGGAGTTGGAGAGACATAGAGTATTGAGGATAGAGGTTATAAGGGTTAAGGGTAGAAGGTAGAGGGGAGAGAGATAGAATTATGGTTTTGAGGGTTGAGGGTATAAGGGTTAAGGGTAGAGAGTAGAGGGGAGAGAGATAGAATTAGGGTTTAAGGTTTGAGGGCATAAGGGTTAAGGGTAGAGGGTAGAGGGGAGACATATAGAATTAGGGTTTAACAGTTGAGGGTATAAGGGTTAAGGGTAGAGGGTATATGGGAGAGAGGAAAGGGGAGAGAGATGGAAGGAGTGAGTGAGTGAGAGAGAGAGTTGAGAGAGGGAGAGGGGGTAGGAGGGAGAGACTTGAGAGAGAGAGAGATGGAGGGAGTGAGAGAGAGATAAAAGGAGTGAGTGAGGGTATTAGGGTTAAGGGTAGAGGGTAGAGGGGATAGAGATAGAATTAGGGTTTAAGGGTAGAGGGGAGAGAGATATAATTAGGGTATATAGATTATAGACAAAGACAGAGAAAATAAATCTATTAAAAAACTAGCTTTCTAATAATATGAGCGTGTTTTGAAGAAGTAGAGATATCACTGTTTTAGCAATAAATAATGCAAGCGCATTTTGGCTTGCTCTTAAAATGGTAAAAAAATCAATATACCATGATCTCAAGGCCCACATTTTGCATATTCTCCTAGTTTTGCGTGTGCTCTAATGAAAAGTATCTTTTTTATGATGTTGTGAAGTGTGCATGCATTTTTTTCACATTCCACCACCTTTTGCATGATCTTTCCACCACCTTTACATGAAATAGTAGAGTTTTGAAGTTGAAAGGAATATAATATCAATTCAAGTTTGAATTCTAGTGAAAAATAATATACAATTGAAGTTTGGAGGGGAACAAGATTTTGAAAAAGTAAAATTGTTTAGGAGTTTGAAGAAAGAAGAAGCAAAGGCTACATAATTGGGTAGAACTCCTCCATTTGAAACTCTAGTTTTTTAGGTATATGAAGTCTTTACACATTTTCTTTCATTATGTGCCATGGAAAAATGGCCCCTTGTCATTTCCATGGCCTTTTAGGTCTTGTTTCATGATGTTTGGTTTATTTTGCTCTGATTTTATATTGTAATGTGGCTTGAACATGCATATTTATGTACTAAAATTCAAATATTGACATCTTGTGAAGGTGTTGTGAAGTTTTGTAAAACATTTGTACACTCTTCTAGAATTTATTTATTACAATTCATATAAAAATCACCATTTCATCACTAATCAAGTCCTATTTTGAAGTGTTGTAAAGTCTTGTAACTAGATTTCACGGTTTTTAGGCATAATTTCACTATTTATAGGTCTTTCTTATGCTTTATTTGACCCCTTTATGCCCTTATAAGCCTTAATTAAGTGAATTTTTTAATGTGAACTCGCCAAATAACATCAAATTCAAGATAATTCCTGACACCCATTTTTAGGTCCTAGGTGGGACCCATTTTCCATGGGTGGCGAATGAGTCCCCCTTGGCTCCAAATTCAAAATATTTTAAAATTTCCTTTTAGGTTTTTATACAAAATCACTTGGTGTCTGCCTATGATGAGGTATTAATGGGTTACTAAGGAACAAGTGTGTATAAATAAGTGATTTTCACCTCATTTTACATCTCCTACAATCACACATCATATCCAAGCAATCTTTTCATTCACTCAAGCATTCAAGCACTTTATAACATCAAATCAAGCATCAATCAAGCATTCAAGAGCATCCATTGACATATCTTCATATTTTCATCAACAAGGGTTTGGTAAGTTGATAGCATTTGTATGTTATTTGTTTATCATTCTCTTGCATTTCATTATTTCATTAAGGGTTGATTACCAAAGTGGGGTTTGACCAAGGAAAACCCCTATTTGCTAACCCTCAACCATTTTTACCCTCTTTCTTGTGTGTTTGTGGAATTGTGTTGAAGAGTGGTAAACAATTCAATTAGGTGCTTCAAGTCAAATCAACCTTATTTCAAGCTTGGAGAAGGTATTATGTTTGTTTCCTGTATAATTGACTTCGACAACCCAACAAGTAGACATTTCCAGATCTAGTGTTGTAGAGTTGTCTCCTAATTTCTTAGAATTTTGGGAGAGGAATGATTCCCCACCAGTGGTGAATGAGTCCCACCTTAAGACTAAAATCTAAGTTTTATCAGATTCTGGATCTTGATAGTCAGAAACTAGTTCACGACAAATTTCACTAGAAGCAGGACTAATTCACCACCCTGGGCAAATGAGTCCCACTATTGATTTTCTATGAATCTAGACAACTATTGCCTATATTTCACCTACATTTTAAATAAGGTAGGATAATCATATATTAGATCTTCAGAGGCCAATGGAACATTCACACAAGGGCAAGGATCCAACATTTGTTGCTAGGTCACGAGGAACTCAGTGTGAGAACCTACCCTAGGAAGGTTCGACATGAAATCATCTAAGGAGAATGTTGCCAGGACCTTCTAGAGGTCTTGCCAATTTGCAGGGGTTCCATCAAGTCCAAGTGCTTCAACTGGGAAGGTTTTGGCATGAGTTATCTTTCAGAGAGAAGTCTCGACAATTCATAAGGTTTCACCGACAATCGACAGGTTGATGCACTGTTGGCATAGGAAGCAAGCATCGGTGAAGGGTCTCCCCGACTCGTAATGTCTTACCGACAATCACTCTAGAAGCAGCATTAGTAAAGGAGGAAAACTTCAGAATAAGGTCATACTGAAGTGTGAGTGTCTCCCCGATAAGAAAGGAGCCCGCTGAAGGACAAAGCATTCTACTTTGGTCTCGGCGACCCGTTAAAGTCTCACTGATGAGAGGGCCTTCGGTATAGCATTATAAGTTAGAGAAAGCTCTCCCCGACTAGGTGATGTCTTGCCGATAAGTGAATGACTTGGTGGAGGATGGATTCTTCAGCTTAGGTGGGAGCCTTCGACAGGAAGTCTCACCAATGCAAAAAGTTTTCCTGACATTTACATCAGTGTAGCACCCGACTGTCGGTGTGATGTCTCACCGACATGGTATGGTCTCAGTGATAGAAGCGGGTATCTGTGCAACATTTGATCCTCGCTATGGTGTCTTGTCGATGGCTCTAGTAAAATTGGTGTGACCTTACGAGCTCGATAGAACTCTCATCGACTATCACAAGCTATGGCGACAGATTCAGAGGACATAATCGCATCAGTGAGACACTTTCAGTGTCTCGCCGAGATGTGATTCTTTTCAAAAGAGTTTTGACCGCCTGTAGAGCCTGAGTGGAATACACTCGACCAACCAGGAGGAGCTGAGATGAGCCATGGCAATCTGAACAGGATGAACAATGTCAACAGAATGTGAATGCAATGCGTATCTATTCTGAGCTCAGGGCATTCAAGGCATTCAGCCAAGGTGGTTGAAACAGGACACGATGCCAGGATTAGAATGAATGCAGTAGCTATGAAATATCTATAGAAGGCTTCTCCGGGGATGACTCATTACCATCATGGACACACAGGGTTCTGGATTAATTCAGTCAAAAAGATCTATGGGGGGATCTTTCCAAGGCCCGATATTTTTTGTAAGCCCTAAGGGGCTGACACAGTTTGGTGTATATAAGGCATTTTTTCCCTTTTTGTAAATAGTTCGAATTGTGCATTTAAAATAGTTAGTGATTTTTATCAATCCTTTCTTGACTAAATGTATGTTTTCTAACTCAACTGGAATCTGGAATATAACACAGAGTTTACCTGAGAAGCTATTATTAATGTTTTTATTACTTTCATTTCTATATTTTAGACTATGCAAGTTCTTAGCTATGTTTTTCTAAAAATCTATATTCATACTTAAGGTTGTGAAATTCATCTTTCCTTCCTAAGATATGCATGTAGAGCAAGCTTATTAAGAATAGTGCATGAGTTTAAAGGGGTTATGATAAGTAAGTGAAAACACTGTCTTTTGCTTTCCAATGTATGTTCTTCCTATGTCTGTTTCATGATTTCTTATTAACTCAATGTATCACCATAGAAATAGTTCAGTTTAGTTTCATTATTTGTATGCATTCCTTCTCCTTTTACCTTCACAGAATCGCTAGTTTAGGTGATACTTAAAGGAAGTCAGCCTTCTCCGGAGGTTCACTCCAATCTCAGGTGACCCACAACCTTGGAGTGATCCAATGTTTCACTAGAAAGCTCAGTTTTTACAACTTTGCATAGGGTGCATTTCTAGGTGACAACAGTTTCTGGCACGCTGGATGGGACTGAAATTAGATTCAATTACTCGTCTAGTATGCGACCAGTTACTACCAGGCTTTATATAAGTCATTTGGCATACTTGGCGACTCCACAAAGAAGAAGAAATCCAGAAATCAGTCCCTTCTATAGTTTATGAGAAAAGTTTGGACAAGAGGCAGCTCAAGTCCCTTGAAATATTTGCAGCTATCACCACCAAGAAGAAAAGGTAGAGCAATAGAAAAAAGAGGAACAACAACTATCTATTCTAGAAGAACTCAGTCTACTCCTCCATCAGTAGGATCTCATTTTGCTATACAAGTAAATCCAATTTAGCTACCCCCAATGGCCGCTCCAAGGAATCAAGCCCTTTGTCGCTTTCAACAGAGGTAGCCCCTTAAATTTCGTACAGCACAACGACATCCCAATGGCAGCCTTAAAGAGTCTATGAATTTTTATAGGAGAAGACCAAACTACTCTGATTGAACATATGAGAGATGTGGCTTTGTTATGCGGAGTCCATCACATAACCCAAGAGGATGTTGCAGTGAAATTACTAGTTGTTTCACTAAAAGGAAGAGCTGTGCAATGGTATAGGAGCCTACCAGTCAGTTCAATTGCAACATGGGACGAATTTGGAGATAAGTTGCATAAGCAATTTCAAGATAGGTCTGATAACTTGTTTCTATCGGAGAAATTAACTACAATTAAGAGGGCTCCACAAGAAGAGATGAAAGAATTCAACTTCAGATTTTAGAGAACTTGGGATAGAATCCTTGCAACGGTGAGGCCACCTCCAGAATACACATTTTTATATTTTTTGAGGGTTTTGAACAGCGATATAGCTGTCATGATACAGTCAATGGGAGGAGTGTCCTTGCCAGACGCTTTCGAAATAGCAATCAGAGTTGAGAACAGCTTAATACAAGCTGGAAAACTCACCCCTAGGCCTCCAATGCCCATATTTCTAGAAATTCATGAAAACATCCCTTTGCAAATACCTCCTTTCACATCTCTACCAGCTGTACCAACATTTCCAACTGCTGTTCTAACCATTGATAAACAAGAAAGTGTTGCTTCAAGCTCATCACAGGAGTTACAAGAGATCAAAGTCTTTTACAAACTTTTGGTAACAAGTTGGTGCACTTGGAGAAACAACAGTCCTATTCTAGGCCTTATCAACAGCAGAGTCAGGCCTCAAGTCATCCCTTCCAAGGTCAGTAGCAACAATTCCAAGGGAATAGACAACAGTATCAGGGTAGTTATTAGGGCCCAAGATAGAGTGTGAACACAAGGCCTTTTCAGGCCTATGCTCCAACCCCTGTTAGTGCGACCAAGGATCTGGTTCCTATCCAAAACAACTTAGCAGCAGACTATGAGTGGTGTTACCCCTGTAACCAACCTCATAATTAGGCCACTTGCTCAAATAGACTCATCAACTAGGCACTTATGGTACAAAATGCTTCAAGTTCGCAGCAGGGTGCTAGCAATGATGCATCCCCACAACACTAGGACCAATTTAGCAATGATACTACCCTACTTAACTGGAAAGTTCAAGAATTCTGTGGGTTGAACAAAGATAGTTCTCTAGTTGCACCTAACACTAGGGAAAAGAAGAGATCTTTTAAACTTGGTCAAGCAGCTGAAAAAGGAAAGGAAGCGACTACAAAACCATCTACACCTCGAGTGGCTCCTATTTGGCAAAGAAATCAACAACTCCTAGACAAGGAGTAGTCACACCCACAAGCTGATCATACTGGTATAAAGGTACATTCGAAAGTAAATCCAATTGTACCTTATAATATCCTTGACAGCATGAGAAAAATGAATGTTACAATGTCCATGTGGGACTCATTATCCATCCTAGGTCAAAAGGATATGTTACAGTTAGCCCTATCAAGTTTGAAAATGTCTAATGAATCTGAGCCCCCAATAGGTCAGGTTAGAGTTGTGTTAACAAATAATTCCCAAGGAAATGATCAATACCCTTGCATAGAGACTGAAAAGGGAGTTAAACCACCTCCTTTCTACATGTCAGTGATTATTGGTGATAATTTAGTTCATAATTGTATGGTAGATAGTGGAGCTAGCAGCTCCATGATGCCAAAACAGATTGCTGACAAACTTGGACTAAGATACCAGCCTTTAGAGAAGGGAGTTATCCAATTAGATGGTACTTCGGTTAATACTTTGGGTATTATCAAGGATTTAAATCTCACTCTCCATGCTTGTCATAATTTTTCAGTTCCTCAAGACATATGTGTCATAAACCTTCCACCTTTCTTTTCCTTGTGCTTATCAAGAGACTTTACAGCCAAAATAGGTGGTTACATATCAGCTGATTGGTCACATATGCTATTTAGAAAAATATATGGAACCTAGGTTACCATTAAATTGGAAAGGTTGGCTAGAGACCACATTGAACCATATAATCCGAGCCCTATTAATGCTCTTCCCATTATGCCAGACACAAATTGTCTTGTTTGAATTGACAGTGAGCTAGTTGCAGTGGAAGAGCTTCAATCAAAAGTTGTTTCTGACGTGCTGCTACATGAATGGGTAGTTGAAAATGTATTGGACAGTCTTGAGGACCTCATTCAAGATGCTGGTATGGGAAACTATGTCATTCTTGAGCCTGACACAGAGATTCCAAACCTGGAGAAAGATGTAGATCAGTTGTTGCAACCACTAAGTGGACTTTGGGAGATGTTCTTCGATGGTTCCAGAAGTAAGAATGGAGCAAGAGGAGGGGAAATGTTGATTTCTCCACAAGGGGATAGGTATTACTTTGCATTCTATTTTGCTTTTGCATGCTCTAATAACACTGCTGAGTATGAAGGCCTTGTTCAAGGTCTAGAGTGGGCAAGGAAGAGAGGAATAACCAACTTGAAAGTCTATGGGGACAGTGAATTAATTGTTAATCAAGGAAGGGGCCTGAATGTTGCTAAAAATGACACATTAAAGTCTTATAGAAATAGAGTGTGGGACATGTTCGAAGATTTTGATGCCTTTAACTTAGTGTCTATTCCAAGAAATTAGAACAAGCATGCTGATAGGCTTGCATCCATTGGAGCGTAGTTTGATATTCCAAATGACATTAGAAAAGAGAAAGTGTAGCAGTATGTGAAGGTTGTAGTAAAACCATCAATTCCTAACAACAACATTCACTGGCAAGTTTTTGACAGTGATGAACATATTCTTTCCTTTTTGCTCAAAGAAGATCAGTTCTCCATGGTAAATCAAGCAAAACTTAGGCAGTAGTATGGTGATCAAGTCATCCATCTAAGGACAAATAAGTTTCCCAAAGGCCTTGTTACCTTAGAGTTGATTTTCAACACTGATGATCGGCTTAAAAAGGGTAAATCTGGCTTGCAAATCAAAGAACATTATGAAGAACTGGAGATTTTCAAAGGTAAACTTCTTAAGATAGGGAAAATTTGTTCACATGAAGATAAACAAGAGTTTGTTGCTTTATGTCAAGAATTTCATGATGTCTTTGCTTGGGAATACTCAGATTTGAAAGGGTTTGATCCCCATATCGCTCAGCATACAATTGAGTTGGAACCTAATGCCAAGCCGATAAGACAAAAACAAAGGCCCTTGAATCCTAAACTTGAGCCCCTAATGATTAAAGAACTAACTAAACTAGTCGAGGGGGGTATTGTCTTTCCTATCAAACACACTTCATGGGTTTCTAACCTTGTACCGGTTAGGAAGAAGAGTGGCGAAATAAGACTTTGTGTAGACTTTAGGGATCTTAACCAAGCATCTTTGAAAGACCACTACCCGCTGCCCTCCATGGAACAAATCTTGCAAGAGGTTGCTGGTTCTGAAAGATTTTCCTTATTAGATGGTTTTTTAGGGTATAATCAGGTGCTGGTTAAAGAAGAAGATCAGTTCAAAACTGCTTTTACAACTAAATGGGGCACCATGGCATACAAAAGGATGCCTTTTGGTTTATCCAATGCTGGTGCCACGTTTTAGAAGGCTATGGACATGGCATTTCAAAGTTTGATCAACAAGATTATGTTGATTTATTTAGATGGCATTACAGTATATTCTAAGAATGCTGATGAACATGTGTCCCATCTTAGGCAAGTTTTTGAAAAATGTAGAGAGTTTGGTATATCTCTCAATCCAAAGAAGAGTATATTTGCTGTTCATGAAGGGAAACTATTAGGACACATAGTGTCAAAGCAAGGAATTACTATTGACCCTGAAAGAGTCAGAGCCATACTTGAGTTGCCATTACCAAATCACAAGAAGGGTCAGTAGAGCTTTTTGGGCCAAATCAACTTTTTGAGAAGGTTCATCCTAGACATTGCAAACTTGTTACAGCCTTTGACAACTATGCTAAGGAAGAATGCAGTTTTCAGTTGGACAAAAGATGCGAAGAATGGTTTTGAAAGGGTCAAGGAGGCCTTAGTAGCAGCTCCTATGCTGGTAAATCCAAATTTTCTAAATATTTTTATCTTTATGCTTATGGTAGCACAAGTAACATTTCTACAATATTGGTTCAAAGAAATGAAGAGAATTTAAAACAACCAATAGCCTTTTTCAGTCAAGGTTTCATCGATTATGAACAGAAATACTCCTTTGTAGAGAGGCATGTTCTTGCTGTGATCAGAAGCCTGAAGAAATTCAAGCCTTTGATCTCTCATAATAAAATTCATGTCATGGTGGTGCACTCAAGTGTGAAGGAATTTTTATTGAATAAAGATCTGAATGAAAAAAGAGCAGGGTGGATCACCAAGGTCATGGAGTATGATGTAGATATTAAGATCACCAAACTAGTTAGAGGCAAGGGTATCTGTGAACAACTTGCTACTGGGTTAAGCAGTGAAAGTGAACTAGGAAAGGATGTTATCCTTGCTAATACAAATGAGTTTCAGGATGCTCAAGAAAATGTGCCTATAGGGATAACTAATTGGGTTCAAGATATGAACCAATTTTTACAAATTGGTGAGTGTCCACCAGGTTTGAATAGAGCTAAAAGGAGATACTTCAGACTGCAATCCATACCATATATGCTGGTGGGTAGTGTTCTTTTCAAAAAAGATCTAAATGGTGTCCTATTAAGATGCATTCATAGTGATCAAATTGAAAAGGTACTTCATGAGTTTCATGATGGAGCTGCAAGAGGTCAGTTTGCTCCCAGAACTACTGCCTGGAAAATCATGAGAGCTGGTTACTACTGGCCCAACTTGTTCAAGGATGCATATTCCTAGTCAAGAAAGTGTAACAAATGTGCT
The DNA here is from genome assembly GCA_007258455.2 of Sequoia sempervirens. Lineage (NCBI taxonomy): Eukaryota > Viridiplantae > Streptophyta > Pinopsida > Cupressales > Cupressaceae > Sequoia > Sequoia sempervirens. The sequence goes on along the minus strand of VDFB02256132.1, from coordinate 172,529,542 downwards.
TTATTCACAGGAAAGGAAAAGCTACCAGCTATGCCTCTGCATCCAATTCAAGTGGAGCAACCCTTCATGAGATGGGGCATTGATTTCATTGGACCAATAAATCCACCTTCCAGTACCAGTCACAAGTGGGTGCTCACAGCTACAGACTATTTCACATGATGGACAAAAGCAATAGCTTTGAAAGAAGCAAAAGATTCTTCAGTTTTGAGCTTCTATGAGGATATAGTCACTAGATTTGGAGTTCCTAACTCCATCATATCTGATAATGCTCTTGCATTCATGGGTCTAAGAGTAACTGATTGGGCCGTTAAACATAGCATTCATTTGAATACATCCTCAAATTACTACCCTTAGGGTAATGGTTTAGCTAAAAGCACAAATAAGAATCTCATCAGGATCATTAAAAGAACCATAGAGGATAATCAAAGGACCTGGCACATCAGTTTAAAGAATACACTTTGGGTAGATAGAGTGACCCCTAAGAGGGCTATTGGCAATTCACCATATATGTTGGTCTATGGAAAAGAGGCAAGATTGCCCCTATCTGTGGAGCTTCTAGCTCTAGACATTGTTCACTAGTTGGAGATGCTTGAGGGACAGGACCCAATGTCTGTAAGGTATGCATAGCTCATGGAGCTCGAAGAATCAAGGCACAGAGCAATGAAATATTTGGAGTGTCATCAGCTCCAAATGAAGAGAGCATTCGATAAGAAAGCTACAGCCAAGAATTTCAAAGAGGGCAACATTGTTCTCAAATGGGATGTTCTAAAAAGCAGGCCAGACCACCACACCAAGTTTGACAATATGTGGACAGGTCCATTTATTATCACAGACTGCAAGGAGCACAATGCGTATCAGCTGGCCACAACAAAAGGTGAAGTGCTTCCTATCCCAGTTAATGGGATGCACCTCAAGGCCTGTTTCCAAGTTTGACAGGTTCATCTATTGTACATATTAGTTTAGGTTTTAAGTTTTCCATAAGTGCTAACGACACAATTATTTTCTCTTTTGTTTTCCCCTGTTTTGTCATTTTAGCAACCTGTTGTGTTCTATAAGTCTCATGCGAATTGTAACCATGTGCCGACTGATGTTTTTATTTGTTCTCTAAGCTTTCTAATGACTCTATACCCAATGGACAAGTTGTAGCCATTGGTTCTCATGTTTAGCAGACAAACATCACGCAAAGGTCACTAGAATTGTTGCCTATATTTCACCTACAGTTTAAATCAAACAGGATAATCATATGTTAGATCTTCAGAGGCCAATGGAACATTCACACAAGGGAAAGGATCCTACATCTGTTGCTAGGTCATGGGGAACTCAGTGTGAGAACCTACCCTAGGAAGGTTCCACATGAAATCATCTAAGGAGAATGTCACCAGGACCTTCTAGAGGTCTTGCCGACTTGTAGGGGTTCCATCAAGTCCAAGTGCTTCAACTGGGAAGGTTTCAACGTGAGTTGTCTTTCAGAGAGAAGTCTCGGTGATCCGTAAGGTTTTGCCGACAATCGTCAGGTTGATGCACTATTGGCATAGGGAGCAAGCATCGGTGAAGGGTCTCCCTGACTCATAATGTCTCACCGACAATCACTCTAGAAGTGACATCGGTAAAGGAGGTGAGCTTTGGAATAAGGTCATATCAAAGTGTGAGTGTCTCCCCAATAAGAAAGGAGCCCACAGAAGGACAAAGCATTCGAGTATGGTCTCAGCGACCCGTTAAAGTCTCACCAACGAGAGGGCCTTTGGTATAGCATTCCAAGTCAGAGAAAGGTCTCCCCAACTCGGTGATGTCTTGCCAATAAGTGAACGACCTGGATAGAGGATGGATTCTTCGGCTTAGGTGGGAGCCTTTGATAGGAAGTCTTATCGATGTAAAAAGTCTTCCTGACTTTTACATCAGTGTAGCGCCTAACTGTCAGCGTGATGTCTCACAGACATGGTATGGTCTCAGCAATAGAAGCGGGTATTAGTGCAACATTTGATCCTGGCAATGGTGTCTTGCCGATGGCTCCTAGTAAAATTGGTGTGACCTTACGAGCTTGATAGAACTCTCATCAACTGTCACACGCTACGCCGATGGATTCAGAGGACATAATTGAATCGGTGAGACACTTTAAGTGTCTCACTGAGATGCGATTCTTTTCAAAATAGTTTTGACCGCCTGTAGAGCCTAAGTGGAATATGCTCGACCAACTAGGAGGAGCTGAGACGAGCCATGGTAGTCTGACCAGGATGAACAATGTCAATAGAACATGAATGCAATGCGTATCAATTATGAGCTCAGGGCATTCAAGGTATTTAGCCGAGGTGGTTCAAACAAGACATGATGCCAGGATTAGAATGAATGTGGTAGCTGTGAAATATCTGAAGAAGGCTTCTTCGGGGATGACTCTTTACCATCATGGACACACAGGGTTCTAGATTAATTTAGTTGAAAAGATCTGTGGGGGAATCTTTCCAAGGCCCGATATTTTTTGTAAGCCCTAAGGGGCCGACACAGTCTGGTGTATATAAGGCATTTTTTTCCTTTTTGTAAATAGTTCAAATTGTGCATTGAAAAGAGTTAGTGATTTTATCAATCCTTTCTCGACTAAATGTATGTTTTGTAACTCAACTAGAATCTAGAATATAACATACAGTTTACCTAAGAAGCTACTATTAATGTTTGTATTACTCTCATTTCTGTATTTTAGACTATGCAAGTTCTTAGCTGTGTTTTTCTAAAAATCTGTATTCATACTTAAGGTTGTGAAATTCATTTTTCCTTCCTAAGATATGCATGTAGAGCAAGCCTATTAAGAATAGTGCATGAGTTTAAAGGGGTTATGATAAGTAAGTGAAAACACTGTCTTTTTCTTTCTAGTGTATATTCTTCTTGTGTATGTTTCATGATTTCTTATTAACTCGGTGTATCACCATAGAAATAGTTCAGTTTAGTTTCATTATTTGTATGCATTCCTTCTCCTTTTACCTTCATAGAATCGCTAGTTTAGGTGATACCCAAAGGAAGCCAGCCTTCTCTAGAGGTTCACTCCAATCTTAGGTGACCCACAGCCTTGGAGTGATCCAATGTTTCACTAGAAAGCTTAATTTTTACAACTTTGCATAGGGTGCATTTCTAGGTGACAAAAAAAATATTCAAACCATTCTAGATTCCTCAAATCTTTCCCAGGTGCACACTATTTCAGTCCATTTCTTTCTGTTCTGTATTTTATTCATTCTTATTTCATTATTTGCATATCACATTGTGTTTTCCAGCATAGCTTAAATCTTTAGTTTTGCATTCAAATTCAGTCATTTAGATCACTTAATTACACTTTGTTATTACATTTAGCTTAAAAAATATCATACATAGCATAAATTGAATAAACCCCTTAGAATTTTTGACCTTACTTTCTCCTTTTAGGTGAAAAACCCTAGAAGAGCTAGAAAGGTGCAAGGTGCCAAAAATCTACGGTTCACATTCTATTATGGCTTGCTTTCATTTTTGTTATTTTGCATATTCCATGTTGATCATTGTTTTTTGTCATTATAACCTTAGGTTGTCAATGCACATTTTAAATTACACAATTATATACACTTGCCAATTACATTTTTAAGCCACATCTCTTTGAGGCATTTTGTTATTTAACAATTGACTTACCTTGTGTATGCTTCCACACTTTGTATACACATATATATGACATAAGCTTTAAGGAAGTAAAATAAAACATCATTTCTCAATCCTTTATTATGGATGTGAATATCACTCTCCAAAGCTTTCATTGAGGTATTTTTTCAAATAGTTATACCAACCGGGTGATCCCACAGTAGTTGTTTACAATTTTTGGCCAAATTGGACACTAAAATATATTTTTCAACTAAATCTTCACTTTCGGGCACCTGTAGCGGCTAAAACGCGAGGAATTTGAAGATGATGAAAAATAGAGTTTCGTGAATTTTTTTTCTATAGATTCTAAATATATTTTTTTCAAATGTTTTGGAATCCAATTGCACTTCTTTTACTATCTCCCTCAAAAACTAGTTTTTTTCAGAAAACACCATTTTTAAAAAGTGATGCTCACCGTATAATGCATAACTTTTTTTTCATGAAGGATAAAATTCTAATTATTTCGAATTTTGATTTGTAACTTCAATATCTAGTGCTTCCACTTGGTTAGATAATTTTTTATTGAATATTTTTTCTTTAATCAAGTTTCAAAGTCAAACTAATTATAATTCAGACAGCGCGACTGTATAACCCATAACTTTTTTTGTATGTATCAAAATTAAATTATTATTTTTTGTTGGAACAAGGACTTCAATATTTTGTGCACTCATATTTTTTAATTTTTTTTTTGATAATCTACTATTTTTCCACATGTGTAGAACGAAGAGCTTGATTTTCAGTGAAAACCCTACATTCACAAGAAATAAAAAATAAATATGATAATAAAATTAAATTTATTTAAAATTATACATTTTGAGAAGCTTATAATAAGGACTACATAATTACAAAAAATAAATTTTAAATGAATTAATTTGATCCCCCCAAAGGTAAATCAAACGTAGTTTTTTATCAGCATTTTGATAGGTGTAAAGGAGACTCTGTTATAGGTATGGTTTAAAACTAGCGGGGTTCTATCCAAGAGGTTTGATCTAAGGTAGTTTGATCAAACCCTCTTCAATTGGACTGCTTTAAATGGAAATTTTTAAGGCTTATATCATTATATTTTCTAAAAATATGTGATTTCAACAAAAATTAGAATCTCCCCAAAATTGTAAACCAGCTTTGTGGGATCATCCAACCAACTGATTGCCTTATCTATGCTACCAAATTTTCCATACATGTCTCTAAAAAATTTGAATATACTCCTCCCACATTGATATCTATTTGAAACTATTTTGGTTTTCATCTTTATTTCTAAGTTACCTCATCACTAAAGCTACCTCATCAACTATGTACAAGTGATATATTTTAAATGTTTGCTTGATTAGTCTGTACAAACTAAAGAATGACAGAAAAACACAAGACATTCTTAACAAGGTACTTTTATTTTCTATTTTCTTTCAAGAATACAAAACTACCACTTTTCTCACCTTCTGCAAGCCTTAAATAGATGTTTGCATTTGAATGGTCCCTCACATGGCCATTTTACAATGCTTTCATGGTGAACATACAAATTTCATGAAATTTCCTATTGGAGGCATTCTATGCACAAGGTGCTCCTGAACCAGGGTAGCGTATTCCTCATAGAAATGGGGTCTCACGTTGATGTACAACACTGTGAGACCCCTTTTCTATGAGGCATACACTTTGCCTACCTTCTCAACCCTACCACATTAGTAGGCTAGTGAGTGAGCTAGCTTGCCAATGCTACACTAGCCTGCCAATGCGGTAGGGTTGAGAAGGTAGGGGTAGTATATGTCTCATAGAAATGTGGTCTCACGATGATACCCAATTTCTATGAGACATACGTTATCCCTACCTTCTCAATCTTACCGCATTGTCAGGCTAGTGAAGCATTAGAAAGCTAGCTCACTCACTAGCCTTCCAATGGGGTAGGGTTGAGAAGGTAGGCGAAGCATATGCCTCATAGAAATGGGGTCTCACGGTAGGCTAGTGAGTGAGAACCCAATGCAATAGGGTTGAGAAGGTAGGGGAAGTGTATGCCTCATAGAATTGGGGTATTCATTAGACCCCATTTTTATGAGGCATACGTTGCCCCTACCTTCTGATGCAATGAGTAGGGGATCAACTTGTTCACAACACGATCTGACACAACTCAAGCAAACTTTCAAGACTTATAACCCCAACTACATTCCTAAATTCTCCATAGCCAACCAAGGCTTCTAAAATATTGATTTCAATCTGCACAAACTCAAAAGAATAAGAAATGTTGTTGCCCCCAAAGTTTACATACATTCCCCTTCTCAAACCTCACCATTCCACTCAAAAATGCATATTTTCACCACTAGGGCATCATGCCCAAATGCTCAAACAACTTCCCTTTCTCCTAGGACTTATTCAAACATCTATCCCTAACATTTCAGACCTATCCCACCTAGTTACAAATAAAAACAAAGGGTGGGATAGGTTTTATTTCATTGTGGACAACTACAAACCCTTAAAATAGGGTTACATAGGCTGCTTATAATAAATTGGATCAAACTTTCACCAAATACAATAGTCGGAGCTAAAACTAGATTCAAATGAAAGCTACCTCCTTCCTTGATTAAATTCACAATGTTTTAGAATGGTCCTCCCCTGTACAGAACAATACTAGGCCTACAAACTGAGTATTTACAGTAAAATTGAGATATTTTCTTGATTTTCTTCTTCAAAATCTTCAAGAACCATTACAACAAGTTCTAATACATACTTAAACTTGTTCCCACCAAAAATTAACTATTTCAACTTGCTCCCATGACCATTTGAAGCAAATGATCGTTGGGATTCTACAAACTTTCATTTTTTCACTTTTTAACACTTTTTGAAATGACAACTTTTCATATTTTGCAAAAGTTTTCAATTTTTAACTCTCTAACCTCCTATAGGATGATTGTAAGTATTTTTTATGAAGCCTTGAATGAAATATATTTCATTTATTTGAATGGATACATTTTTGAGGAACTAATATTCATCTCATTACCATGCTTCAAGTAAAATTATTCGAGAGAGAATGTGTGGTAGTGCATCATGAAAATAAGAAATTGGGTACTATTGAAAAAAACAAGCCAACTAAAGAGGAATCTCAACTATCAAAAAGAGAACAGGCATTAGCAGCACAAAGGGCACGAATGTGAAAGCATCATGGTAAGATAGCTTTGGATACCAGAGTTGGAGACACACCCTCTACGACACATGAATATGAAGGGAGACCATTAAGCGCAAGTGAATATGGACAAACACCAACTAGCGCAAGTGAATATGGAGGGAGGCCATCTATCACAAGTGAGTATGGTTTGACACCATCCAATGCATCTCAAGTTGAGAGTACATCATCATTCGGATTTGACGAAGAAGGTATACCATCATCCCCACATGAACCTCAAGATATGTCTTCTACTCCACCCTTGATCGAAGGTACACAATCTAGCCCACCTCAATTAAATATTGATGAAATTCCTAATGTTGAGATGTATGTAACTAGGACAACAAAACCTAGAATTTTCCATAGAAAGCCAAAGTATTTGAATAATATTGATGAGGATGTTTTATAGCACATGGAAGGTAAGATTCTAAAACGCACTTGTAGAAGATATGATGATAAGATTTGGAAATTCTTCTTTGAAAGGCTAAATGAGACCACAAGATGTCAACTATTTGTTGAAATGATGTGGGGTATAAAGTATAGAAAGGTCATGGAGACTCTTGGGTTGAGAACATCAAATGCATCAAGTGAAAACACTATTGTGAAGAATCTAATGGATGCTTATGAGAATGTTGGTAAGACCTCACGCTTAAAGGATAGTAATGTCACCTGACATGTCATTATATCGACTTTGGTAAGTAGTCAAAAAAAGAGATCTCATCTCATTACAAAGATAAGTGAACAAATGAGAATTAGTAGAAAAACTTCATTAAAAGCCGTTCAAAGGTGCCAAAGAATTGAGGGCATCGATTCAAATGAATTATGGGAATTCTCAGAGAGACTACCACAAAAAAGATAAAAAGGTTGTTGAAGCATTGAGAACACTAATTGAAGAGTAGTGGAAGAATAACACAAGGCCATCTCTAAATCAAAGGGATGTGGTAAGAAGAAGAATTGGTAGTGTCAGAACCATTAGCCACATCCAAAGCATTCTTTGGATAAGACTCAAACCCAATTTTTTAGTAAATTTTAAAAGGATTATCTTCAAATTAGTATTTGTAAATTATTTTTTGAAATGCTTAAACCTTTTTATGTCAAGATAAATCACACACACACTACTTGTTGTTGTAGACTACATATTGAGTTCTCTAACCATTATGATGTTTATCGTTCTATATGTTTAGAATTGCATACTAATTGTAGGCGTTCAAATTATCCTGATTGATATCGTGCACTTGATTTTGATTCACTAACACCAATTCTTCCTGGATCACTTTTTTACTAACCAATTAATTGAATAATTCTTATTTAATTAATTCATCAAGATTCCTCTTTTAATTAAATAAATTAATTTTATTTAATTAAATCATAAATCCTCTTTTATTAAATAAATCAACTTTATTTAATTAAAGTCTAATGATCCTCTTTTAATTAAATAAATCAACTCTATTTGATTAAAATCTAATGTTCTTCATTTAATTGAATAAATCAAACTTTATTTAATTAAATTACTAATGTTCTCTATCTTCTAATTTGATTTAAATAAATCTAAAAATCTAAATCAAATGTCATATCAACTAATTCCATCTAAGTTAATTAAATCCTAATTAACTCCTAACACTAATCCTCAAATCCTCTAGCTTTTGCAACTTGCACATGAAAATCAATTTATTTGATTTATTAATTCCTCCATTTTCCATTCAAAAATGGCATCTCCTTGGAATATTCTACCAATTTGAAATCTCCCTCCCAAAGGACTTGTCCTCCAGCATGGCATTTATAGCTCTTACATGTCCTTCTTGAGCCAACTTGGCATTAACTCCACTTACATTCCCTCGTGTGCAAGTCATGTCTTCAAATTCAAATCCACCTATATGCATTAACTTTCACATTGTTCAAAACGTACTCCACCTCTTTTCAATAGCATGTTGACAAGTGGCACAATGCCATTGGTCTATATTTAATCCCACATTCTTCCTATTTCTCATTTCTCCATCCTTCTTTCCTATAAATAGAGGACTTATCTATTGATTTGGGATCCACAACTTCATGCAAGGTTACTATCTACAGATTTGAGCAAGTTCATCCACATTTTCATCCATGTTTTCATAGTTTTCACCAATATTAGCTTGGTTATTGAGAATTTTCATCAAGGAGCATACAATCATCATCAAGTTCATCAAGGAATTGGGAAAGGACTTCTTTCCACATCAAAGAAGCACCAATTTCCCCATGGTATGTTGGTTTGAATGTTTTGAATAAGATTTCTTAGCTTTCATTTGGTTAACTTAGCTTTGTTTCTTATTCATCGTGTTTGAATGATTTGCATGGGGAATGTTTGTTATAGATTTTGTTATTGACTAACATTGGATTGTTTGATCATGTTGGAGCAGGTCTAGAGTAAGCATTCACATTTTGGCACTAGAAGGAGGGTGAATCTTTCAAAATTAACACGTTTTTTTGGCCAATTCTTTTTTGTTTTTTTTTTTTTTGCGTCTTTAGGAAACAATGACCCTATGAAGGACAAACAGGGACACTATCAATCCAACTTCGCTCTATAGTGATACTACCTCTACTTCAAAACATGATGTTGAGGTGATTCTCTTGAGGACCGAACCAGTCAAACTACAAAGTGCGATGCTGAGTGAAAATAGCAATGCAATCATAGTCTCTATTTCTCCATAGAGCGATGCTAACCTCACCAAAGCAACATTGACTTCTCCAAATAGCGATGCCTCCATGGATTGTGACATTGGAGTTGAGTAAAGGGTCAACTTTCAAGTTTATTTGAACATTTTTTTTTTGTGTTTGACCACCTTGAACTTTTACCTTGTTTGTGGCTCTATTTTCTGTAGATTGACCAACTTTTGTAGGTTGAGGTGATCAAGAAGGGAAGAAGGAAATGGGGAGAATACTTTCTATGACACTATCTCATGATTGTAACAAGTGTTTTTAAACACTTTGGGAGTATTTATAATCACATCTTTAGGATATTGTTATCTTCAATTTTAGGAATCAAATAAATTTTGTTTTGGTTTTAAAAAGAACAATCAAAGGGCTAAAAATAACATTAAGAACTTACTAGATTTGGTTTTGGGTTTAAGAATTGAACAAGAAACTCCAAACATTTCATCTTGGTGCTATAAAAAGAACCCATTACTACTTTTGAGGTCTAAAATGGACATGTGTCTTCTTTGTCTTGTAATATTTTTTAAAAAGTAATATCATTTAAAAGGCATGTGCACTTCTCTCACTCCTAACGGTGATCTTGAGAATTAAAAGTCTTTTAGTAATATTAGGTTGTCTAAAAGATTACCTCCACACTTCAATTTGAGCTTTTAAAATTGAACAAATCTTGCTAGTGTGAGATAAGTATATCGCATGTGTTCTCTCTTTGTTCACGCAAACAAAGATTGATCGAACTACAAATGTACTTACTCACTATTGTTCACTTTAGAGGGGCTTGCCTAGGAAAAATTCGAAGGTGACTCCAACTAGTTTTTCACTTAGGCTGGTATACAAATGGATAAGACTAAATTGTCAAGTCGTCATGGTATGTAGGCCTTAGCCATATAGTGTCTTTTAGAATGGGGTACTACTATAAAATGTATAAGAGCCTCCTAGTAGTATTGATTAAAGCCTTTAGGGTCTTGTTGGATGCTCGCAAGGTGCCATGTCCCTGATCACCCTGACTAAGAACCAATTTGTATAGAGGCCAAAATCCTTACTATTTGTTGGTGCAAGAACGGTCGTTTTGAAGTCGTCCCACATTTTTGTGATTCTTAGTAGAGATGAGAAGTTCATCATGGAAGATTCATGAAAATTGAAGCTTGGCTAACCCGAGAAGTGTATGTCATGGAGGGGAGCCAGTGTTGTAAAGCTTCTAATCATTTGCTAAGAATAGGTGCAGCTAGTTTATCCAATTGGGAATTCAACAAATATTATCTCTTTCTATCCTAGGGTTGTGTATCATCTTGGAATAAAAAAACTTTGCTTGGATCTAAAACATTAGAAAACAAACATTCAACCAAATCATCATAATTTCAAACCCTTTAGGAGGAGCAAATACCTTTGAAAAATCCAAGTGCTACTACTTGTCCCTAGGGATTCTATCCTTAAAGGCTTATAAGCATTCAGATTTATATCTCAATTTTCTCGTACTAAAGTCAACATTAGGGTACTATTGGCTTGATTTTCTTCATTTCCACATAATGAAATTTTTGGGATGAAAAAAAATTGGGACATTAGACATTTAGTTTGAAAAACTAAGCAAGAAAGTGTTCATGGTAAAAATAACTCATTAAGAAAAGATAAGAAACAATTGGACCCAACACATGTGTTTTCTCAAATGATTTCCTGAAAGATCAAAATCTAAAAACCAAAGTCCAAAGGTCTTAGTCCAAGAGCTCTCAAGAAACCTTAGTCTATGCTTTATGAAGTTAGGGAAAGATTGGTCTATAACTTTTACAAACGTCCATCAAAGGACAATTCAAACTTGTACTCATTTTATTATTGCCAAAATCCAAGTCTTTTTCAAAGGTTTGAGTTTCTCACATAGGAAGTATAATATGTTCTTCAATATAGAGGACTTGTAAGTAAAAGTATCTCTAGGATTACTTAGGATCAAAATCAACATTCTCATCCATCCTCAAACATAAAATCAAAATCCATCTCACACACAACTCTTAGAAATCTTGAAAACATCCTTCATACTAGACTTTTGGAAAATCAAATCAAAATCATCTTGTTTGACTAGGTGTGTGTAGATGAATCCTTCTTCATACACTTAGTTAAATTATCATCTTGTGGACAAGTTTATTCCAAGACAACATCTCACCTCTTGGAGTTTATGAGTTCATTATCCAATCCAAATCAAATCCAAAATTAAATCCAAATCAAGTCAAAAATCAAATCCAAAAATCAAAAATCCAAAAGTCCTAAAGTCTGGTATCTACTTCAAGGTTTCTTAAGAGTTCAATCATTCAAATCACTCATCTTTCATTATCTCATCACCACCCTTTGATCCTTAATATCTTAGAATTTCTTTTTTTTACCTCAAGTTTAGATCAATCTAAGGAGTTAGAGGTTCACCTCCCACATTCCTTAAAATTGATCATTATTTTATGGTCCAAACTAGATCTCAACACAAGAAGAACATGGAAACAAACAAAGAAACATCCACTTCAAGTGAATTGAGTCAAACTGCACCTAAAATCAACCCCATCAGATCTGGAAATCCCCCACTCAATCTTCCTGAACTTCCACAAGATCCTCAAGAGGAAGGTTGCCAAGTGGAGGATATCATCAACAATGTCCTAGGAATGACTCGGGGTGAAATCATAGAAATGGTCCAAAATCCTGAGACTCACAAAATTGTCAATGCCATGATAAGAATTAATCCTTCACAATACATGTTGGAATTGGCTAAAAAAGGGGCTAAACTCCCTTATAACTATGATGTAATAAGTATTGTGTGGAAACCTCTTGGGATTATGCCACTGGTCTCATTCACACCTTCCTTCCAAAGAATCATTCAACCCATCCCACAACCAATTTCATCTCATGATCCAAGTCAACCCATAGTTACTAAGGGTGGTTCATTGCTTCATGCTCTTCAAACACATCCTCTTGTAAACAACCAAGACTTGGATGCAAACACTATCTTGGGTCAATCTGTCCCTCAAGATCCAAAAATCCCATACATTCTGCTTGTCTTTCATGACACCAATAATCCATCCATTTTTATTGCAACACCAACATATCCTCTTAACACACAATTGTCTCTCCCCACGATGTCACAAGGAGAAGGTGGATTATGTGGACAAGGGGGAACCTTTGATCCCTCATCATCATCATTTTATCAAGGGAACATACCACCCATATTCCCACCATTTCCCCCTCTACCACTAACATCCACACCAATCCTTGGTTTAGGGCAACCTCCTTTACCCATCCTCAATCAATAAAATCAAAATAATCCTCCAATCATAAATCAAATCAATGTACCAAATCCTTTGATCATGCCACTAATATCGCAACACTAGGTGGCATCAATCCAAATGACACAATCAATCATTGCACCATCTATAAATGTGGTCTCCCAAGGACCTATAATAACAACCACACCACCTATCAGACAACCTCCTATCATCAATCCAACAACACCTCAACAACCACCTCAAAAAACTCTCATCACAACATCTCACACCATTCTGAATCCCCCACCTCCACCTCCAAAACCAAACATGGAAAACCAATATCACATCACATTGGAAGTTGCCCAATAAGCCTATCAAAAGGAACTTCAACAATTTCAAAATCAACAAGCTACACAAGTTGCATAGCTAGTCTCCCAACAAGCGCAGACACAACAAGCCACACAACAAGCACAACAAGTCGTCGAAGCCCAACCTTTATTGCAACAACAACAAGCCACACAAGATGTGCAAGCAGCAAAAGCCACACAAGACACACAAGTTGCACAAGCTACATAGGTTGCCCAAGTTTCACAAGCTACTCAACAAGCTGAATATCAAGCCCAACAAGCTCAAGCGCAAGAACAATACCAAGCACAACAATAAGCAGTTTAGGAGCAAGCTTTGCAATAGTACCAAGCGCAACAAGAAGCAACTCAACTACTAGCCCAACAACAAGCATTGTTGGCACAACAACAACAAGACCAACAACAAGCATTGTTGGCACAACAACAAGAAGACCAACAACTAGCATTGTTGGCACAACAACAATTTTAGGCATATCAACATGCCTTGATCATACAACAAAGTTTGCAAGCACCTCCCACAAACATGAAAAAAACCCCACCCATCACTCAAATGATCAAACCACCACAAAACACATTCATCCCACCTCCCGATCTGCAAAACAATGTGTCTGCATAAATCAAATTGATCTCAGTGCTACGCCTCCAATCAGGGAAGACAACAAAAATGTCAAGTAACTTGTGCCCCTATCCATTCAACAAAAGAATTGTGATGGTACCATTCCCAAACAGGTTTGTAATCCTTAAATTTGACAAATATCATGGGATAGGTAATCCTAAAGATCACATCAGGGAATTCTAGGTACATTGTATGGAATTTGCATACGATGACACTTATCTAATGCGACTATTTCCTCAAATTTTGGCTAGACTAGAAATGGAATGGTTCTCTTACCTTCCTCCCAGAATAAAAAATTTCCAAGAAATTGTGGATGCATTCATACAAAACAACGCATTCAACATTGTCACGGATGTGAGTCTAGAGGAACTATCTACTCTCAAACAAGCTAAGGGGGAAACATTTGCATCCTTCTTACAACGATGGTGATCCAAGGCCAATAGGAGCAAGTGGACCATGCCAGAAGAACAACAAATATGTACTATCATTTCCAATCTAAAAAAAACCTTCTCCTTCCATCTAAAAATGTAATGCATCACCACATATGACCAATCGATCCCCAAGTGGCTCAACATTGAAAGATCCCTTATTGCACAAGGGGGGACACCCACAAATCAAGAATATCAAGATAATCACCCAACAACTAGTTATAATGAAAAACCTTGCACATGGGAAAAGAACAAGAATTTCACTAATGATGACCATGTCGTTGATGCCAAAGTGATCATCAATTACCCAAGGAAAAACACACAAATATATCAACAACTGCAAACCAATAGCCGAAACAACACACAAGCTAACATGGTATCACAACCACTCAATAATCAAGTAGTCAACAATCTGAATAATTAAGGGGGACCACCCCCATGAAACAAGTATCCCACCAAATGAAAATACACACCCCTCGGGGAATCAATCGACTCTGTCATGAAAAAAATAGTACAAGAGAATCTCATTAAAAATCCTCGTTTATGAGAATTATCAGGAGCCCAAAATGAAATCGCCATGGTATAACAAAAATCACCTTTGTGATTTTCTTAAAATTAAGGGACACATGACGGTCAATTGCATGAGATTGAAAAATTTGATCCAAGACCTTAGCAATGACAAAACCATAAATGTTGAACAACCTCCAGGAAACCAGGACCTAATGATATACATGAATTCGATGCCAGACCACAACAAAGGGAACAACCATGGAAAGGAAAAATATGGCAATGTAAACCATGTCTTCAATCATGTTGTCACATCCTTAGATGAATGGGTCACTATAGTTAATGTCAAGGGAGCCAAAGCCGATTGTGGAGTCACCACACGTGGTAGAAAGGTTACCATTTCTAGAGCATCCCAACCACCCAAGCCATCAACCTCTAATCTGAAATCCATTCCCAATGGCTATAATGTCTTGGACCAGCTAAAAAGAACCCCCACTCAGATCTCCATCATGGAGTTACTTAAGATCTCACCCGCACATACGAAGATCCTAGAGGAAGCATTGGCTTCATCCACTTTCCCCACAGATCTTGATGCAGATCAGTTCTGATCTATGGTTGGATACATCACCATGCCACATCTCTTAACATTTTCTGATGAGGACCTCCCAACACAACCATCTCATAACTGCATGCTCCATCTTGAATTCATAGTCCATAAAAATAAAATCAAAAGGATCTTGGTGGATGGGGGTGTAGGTCTAAATGTTTGTTCACTCAAGATAATAAAGAATCTGGGATTCTTTCAGGACATCATTGAAAAGGGTAAAGATATTATAATCAGAGCATATGATGATCAGGAAAGAGTGTCTCAAGGAACTATTCAACTCCCTATTCAAGTAGCGCCAACCATCATGGAAACTACATGCCAGGTCCTTGATCTTGAGTTACCTTATAATATCCTCTAGGGGCGACCATGGATTCATGGAATGCAAGCAGTTGCATCTACCTTCCATCAATGTGTCAAGTTTCCCTATCAAAATCAAGAGGTTACAGTCCATGGCGATCCCAAGCCATTTTATTATTGTAAAAATTGGGAAGCCAAGTACTACAAAATCTCCCAAGTTCCAAAGAATGATGAAGGCCCTACGACTCAATATGTAGACCCATCTACCTTAGCCTCCACTTCTGAGACAAAGACACTAGCCATTCCTGACATCTCTGATATTAAAATCATTATCAAAGACAATGGGTGTGGGGATTACAAAATGAAGAAAAGTTCCTTTGTAATAGGAGAGTTACCTCAATCTCCTAGGTCTCATGGATAGCCCTAGTCGATTGATACATTAGCCCAAACCTTCAAACCAAAACCCTCCAGATTTAGATGTTGGGGGGACCTAAGTTGGGAAGTGGTAGAGGAAAAGGACATATCAAGTCTATTGTACCAAGATGAAAGGCCCATGCCTAATCTTCCCATGGATGATAATAGAAAAGGACTATAGATAATGCTTAGTATGGGCTACAAAAAAATCAAGAATCTTGGGTAGCATGACAATGGTCTTCTCATACCTATCATTCCTGAGAAGCGTATAAGAAATATTGGACTTAGATGTACCCCTCTAAAAATGATCATACTTGGCAAGAAGGCCCCAGTTACAAAAGTCAAAGCTCCCCCTCAGTTGCCACTATCCACAGGTTTTCCCTTAGACAACTATACCTTTGACATAACCGATGTGTTTGATGAGGATCCTATAACTGGCCTACCCATGCTTTTTGAGGATTCCTCCCTTCTCATGATTAGTACCCTATATTTTGAGTCGAATAACCAAACCCATGAGATAAACTTAGTCTATCCCCAACTCATCGATTATGACCAATGAGGACCACCAATTTTAGACACATTTGAAAATGATGAAGCTCTCTCGGAATATATGGGATTGTGGGATACAATACCATATGAAGATCACAAAGTTGGATTCAACATTGATTTTGAAACACATGCCTATTATGGAGAAACGATTGAATCCTTCAGTCACAAAAGTGAAAATTTAAGAATAATATCTAGGTCTTCAAGTGAAAACCACATTGTGGCACTATCAGACCCAAAAATAGTAAAAAAAGGATGCATCCAATGGTGAAAACCTCTTTGAGGTGCTAGAGGGTGAGGGATTGAATCTTCCCCTTAGTGCTATTCATCAGGAGAAGTCAACAGTCTTAGCAGAAAAGTGTAATCCAGTCAACCTAGGAACAGAAGAAATGCCACATATTACTTTCTATGCAGAATCACTTTTGATAGAAGAACAAGAACTTCTAGCTACATTCCTAAGGGAAAGAAAGGTAAATTTTGCATGGACCTATTCCAACATGCTTGGTCTTGATCTAGAAGTTGTGGTTCACCATCTAGCTGTCTATCTAGAAGCAAAGCTAGTAAGACAAAAACTGAGAAAGATGCATCCACAAATAGCATTATTGGTCAAGATGGAATTATAGAAGCTCCTTTATGCCTATTTCATACGAAAAATTGATTATATAGAGTAGGTTTCAAATCTAGTACCTATTTCAAATCCCACTGGGGGCATCTACTTCTGCACTGACTTTACATATTTGAAAAAAGCATTTCCAAGGATGATTTCCCTCTCCCAAACATAGACAAGATTGTGGATATGATGACACAGCATGAAATGCTATCACTAATAGATGGATTCTCAGGGTACAATTAGATCATGATAGCTAAGGATGACCAACACAAGACAACTTTCACTTGTCCATGGGGGACATATTGTTGGAATATGATGCCATTTGGGTTGAAAAATGTAGAAGCTACATATCAAAGAGATATGACCCTAATCTTCCATGACATAATTAACAAAACTATGGAAGACTATGTGGATGGAATATTGGAAAAATCAAAGAAACATTGAGATCACATAGCGGCACAAAGATCCATCTTTGACAGGCTAGAAGAATACAAGGTCAGACTCAATCCAAAAAAGTGAGTCTTCGGGGTACAATTAGGAAAGTTACTAGGGTACATTGTATCTATGAGATGAATCAAGATAGACCTCACCAAAGTCAAAGAAATTCTTGAGATGGAGGCACCAAGAACCTTGAAGTAGTTGAGGGGTTTATAGGGAAGAATCCAATCCATTCGCTAGTTTATAGCATAGTTGGTGGATAAGGCTATCCCATATTCTCATCTACTCCACAAGGGGGTAGCATACAAATGGGACAAGAAATGTGATCAAGTGTTCAACAAAATAAATGAGCACTTGCTCACGCCACCAGTTCTTATGCCACCATTTCTAGGAAAGCCCTTGCTCCTGTATATATCAACAATAGTAGTAGCCCTTGGCACTCTCTTAGCTCAACATGATGAAAATGGGAAGGAGAGCTAGTTACTACATCAGTAGAACCATGGTGGGACACGAGCTGAATTACACATCCACTGAGAAGGCTTGCTTAGTAGTCATGTTCGCCGCACAAAAATTCAAAAACTATATGCTTGCACATCAGATAAAACTCATTGCCAAGATAGATCCCCTCAAGTATCTTCTTTCTAAAGAAACACTCATAGGGCAAACAACTAAATGGGTTATGATCCTGACAGAACATGACATTGAGTATGTAGAATGGAAGGCCATTAAAGGATAAGTGATTATAGATTATTTGGTAGAAGTGCAGATATATTTTGAGAACCCACTTGTATTAGAGTTCCCCGATGAGTCCATATTTAACCTAAGTGTGGTGGATCATTGGAAAATGTAATTTGATGGATTCTAAACACAACATGGGTTAGGAGTGGGAGTCTTCTTCATTACACCACAAGGGGATTGCATACCCAAATCATATAAGTTGTCTTTTCCTTGCACAAATAACATTGCAAAATATGAGGCTCTTGTCATAGGGCTCAAAATTGTAGTATAGTGGCAGATCATGACACTCAAAGTTTATGGAGATTCACAACTAATCATCAACCAGGTAAATGATGAATACTAAATGAAGGATGAAAAATTGACCCCATACAAGAAAATGGTGGAAAGCCTCAAAGAATTCTTCATTGATATCATGTTTGAAAAAATACCAAGGGCAAACAATAGAGCAAAAAATGTTATGGAAACAATTGGATCATTACTAGATATCCCACACAATGTCCCTAAGCAAGAATTCCTTGTAAAGAAGATTCTCGTACCAGCATTCGAGGTACCAGATTCTGAATTCGTGTGTGAAATAATTGGTCCTGGTGATCCCTGGTATCATGATATATACATCTACTTGAGAATAGGAGTCCTCTTTGTTGATATAACCCTGAACCTTAAAACAACATTTGTCAAGATCCCACTTTGTTATCCTAGGAGACACCCTATACTATAGGAGTATTGAAGGAACCCTGGTATTGTGATGCCTAAATGTTGAGGAAGCTTTGAATGCTTTAACCAAGGTACATAATGGAATTTTTGGGTCAAATTTGAGTGGTATGACCTTGGATAAGAAACTCCTAAGGACTAGGTACTATTGGCCTATAATAGAGAGGGAGGCTCATGACTATGTTTGAAGATGTCTTCAATTTCAACAGCATGGGGGTCTTATCCATACACCAGCTCAGGAGCTCCACCCATTCATTACACCTTGTACATTTTCACAACGGGGGCTTGATCTCGTTGGAAAAATAACACACACTTCATCCAGTGGAAATAAGTTCATCATCACCGCCACCAAGTATTACATGAAGTGAGTAGAGGCCATTCACATGACCTATTTAACAAGAAAGAATATTTCCAAGCTCATCCTGAACTACCTAATTTTTTGCTATGGTTTCCCTCAAGCCATTATCTCAAATAACGAGACACCTTTCAAAAACCAGGATGTCTGAGACCTATGCCAAAAGTTCAATATCCAACATCACTTCTCCACTCCATACTAGCCCTAAGGTAACAGCCAAACATAGGCTACCAATAAGACCATCTTGAAAATACTAAAGAAAACAATGAATGACACTGGTCGTGACTGGCACTTATAGCTAAATCCCACCTTATCAGCCTACCAAAAAAGTATTTGCATGCCTATAGGTGCAACCCTTTTCTCCCTGGTCTATGAATCAAAATCCATCCTTCCCATTGAGATTGAGCTCCCATCCCTAAGAATATCATTGTAGAACCTCATCACATATGAAGAATATCAAGTATCACAGTTGAACGAGCTAGAGCGATTGGATGAGTGACGCATGGATTCCTTAAACCATTTGTAGGTCTATCAGAACTATCTCAAGAGAAGCTACAACAAGAAGATTAGGAGTCAGACCTTTCAAGTTAGAGAGATTGTGTTGAAGGAAAATAAGAAAAATGTGCCAAATCTAGACAACAAGGGAAAGTTTGAACCCAATTGGCTGGGACCCTTCATCATCACAACAAGCTATTAATCAGGGGCATATCTGTTATCCACACTTGAAGGTGAGCCTCTGTAGGATCCCATGAATACTCCCATCTCAAAAAAAATTTATGCCTAAACTTGAAAATTATAAATCCAAAATCCAAAAAAAATCCAAAAAATGATTGAAAATAGTAAAGAAAAAATATCGTCCTCTAGTGAAAACCACTTCAGTGGTGCTTTGGGAAAGTACCTTGGTGAAAACTTGGAAAACAAGCACCTTGTGTAAATAAGCACTCTCCATCCACCATGATATCTACATCATTCATCCATCACACTTCCATATCTTCGTCCATCACCCATCCACATCCGCATCATAGCTTGATCTTGTGTTTGTATCATGATCCCTCCTAGTACTACTAGGCCCATTCCCAAGGTCAGTTTGTCCTGCCTATCTTAGAATAGTCTATTGTACCACACTGGGGGAATGTTCTTATACCTACATTAGATCATATTTGTGTATATTATTCAAATCTTCCTTAAAATTAGAAAATCCAAAAACATTCAAAAAATCAGAAAACCCAAAAACATTCAAAACATATCAAAATCCCAAAATAGGTCAAAGGTCAGAAAAAGTAAAAAATAGTCATCTTGTCAAACTATGGGTCTTTGAGCTCTGAACATAGGAAAGGCCATCATTGATGTGCCCCCGAGACACATTAGGTTAGTCCTTTAGGGGCTTAACATAATAAGCTGGCAATCCATTTGTTCATATTTGATCAATAAATGAGTCAATGTCAGTTGAACTATGTGATCTCTACACGTATAAAATAGGCAAGGATAATATTTTATTAGCCCCTGAGGCCCCTAGGATAGGTATTTAGGTTAGGTTCTTAGTCAAAATCTCATAAAACATCAAAAACATTGGAAAATTGGAAAATCAAAACATTTGTAAAACATCTTGAAAAATACCAAAACAACCTCAAAACATTTCAAAACATAAAAAACATCCATATATTTGAAAAAATCCATCCATCCCATTTCACATTCACCCAAAATAAACATATGCTCACAATAAATCAATCATCACCCTCAACCTTTGGTAAAACAGTCAAAAACAAGTCTAGAAGATTGAAAGTGAAAATTGAAGTGTCAAGATCTCAAGTCTAGGTCAGTAGGTAAACAAGTTGGTTAACTCATGTTACTAATAGCCCATCATCTAGTTTGTCCCAAATCATCTGATAACATCATTTCCTAGGATGCATCCTTCCTACAATGGACATCAACATCAACCATCACCATAGTTTAGTCTTGGCTAGCAGTATGAAGAACATTAGCTTGTTTGTTTTCTTGATCTTTGTCTTTTGACTTATCTTATTGCACTCATTTTGATGACCTCTCGATGATGTCCAAACAAAGGGATTTAGAGAGAAAGGAATGGGGAAATGATAATTATCTTTTGTTTGTTGTGCTTGTTGGATACTCTTGTAATATAACCTTGATCATGATTACTTTGTTTGATCTTTAGGGAGGGTGTTTTAGGTGTCTTGTTGACCACATAGGAAGGCTTTCCTTTCTATGTTTTGGTCCAAGATGTTTGAAATATCTGAACTACATTTTAAATGAGATTTTGTATATTAGGTGTGAACAAGGATACTCCTATCTGATTGGCAAGTCAAATTCCATCACACTAGGTGCAACGCCATCCTAGTTCTTTATATCTTGATGCATCATGCCTATGTGTGTTATCAAACATAAGGTAAGTAAGCCCTTTTAAAATCCCAATTCTTGATAAGCAATATACCATCATCATCATCATCTCTAATAAATTCTCGTAGATCATGGACTTGTTGGATCCCCTGGTCATCATCTCATTTCTTCTTTCTTCTCTCCATGCTAACATGGTACCATGATAACTAATCCAAGCATCACCAATGCATCCATCTTGAATCCACAAACCATTAGCATGTTGCATATCATTCATATCATATATAATAGGAAACACTGATCATCTCACATGCATTGCATTCTCATAATTGCATCATAATATAGATTGGTTATTCTAAGCATTTCATAAACCATACCTTTTCATCCATTACATAAGCATATAGGTATCATCATATCATCCATATATGCATCATCATATCATACATGAAAAAGATACTGAAAAAGAAAAGGAGCATGTCATAACATCCCATTCATCTCATAATCATAACACATCACATCATTCATTTTGCATATTCAAAAATCATTTTCATATCATAAAAATTTGCATCCATACATCCATAATCCACACATCATCATCATAAAAGTGCATAAAAATAATACAGAAAGGAAACACATCCATATCATCCATAAACATTTGCATAATCATACATCACATCATATTATATAGAATCACATCGCATATAGAACATCAAGTGCATCCATCCATGATGCATAAATAGACTAGACACATCACATCAAAAATCGATCATATCATATATATATGAAAAAATATCACTGTCATGGTACAAATTAGAATCATGTGTGTGTATGTCAATCAGTGTACAATGCCCACAAGGCTATCGAAAATAGAGCCTATGGACCTCAAAAATAATCAAATGTTGTGATAAAAAACTATGTGCGGTAGTAAGCCCTGGTGGCTGCTCCCCTCGCCTTCCTACCTCTCTAGTTGGTGCTCTGCCTATCTCAACCCTATCTACTAGGAATAATCTGACACCTAAGCAGATCAAGGTACAACCTACCGATAGTGAAATCTATAATACTTAGCCTCTCGCACAACATCATGATACATCCATGCAGGAACTGTCCTCCTCTGGGAAAAAGTAGCCATGCTCTCTAGCTGCTGCCTCTTGCCAACCTCTTGGGCCAGCTGCAGCTTTGTCACCTGCCTCTATTGGAACTCCTAATCTCTCTCTATAGTGAGATCCTAGACCTGTTGTCTAGCCTATTCCCTCTCTACTGTAACTATCTACAACTACCCCTATAAACCCTGTATCTACCCCTATAGCTGATGTATCTAGGCATCTCGTGGGTCTAGATGTACTGGTTGTGGAGGCTACTAGTCTCTCAAGGCATCCCTTTGATCCCTCTATTGATCTAGCTAGCGAGGAGGTGGCCTAGTTCCTCTAGGTGCTCCTGAAACCTATCCTACCTCTCCTCTCCTCATTGTCTTTCCTCGGGGTCTCCTCCATGGAAGCGCTACTCCTAGAACTATAAGCCATAGTCGAGGCCTAAACCAATCATCATAGGCACATGTGGTGCCCAGATCTTCATGTCCCTGCATGTAGTCCCATTTCCTAGCTACCAAATACTTGAAGGAGTCGACTACATTAGATGCTAGAATTGTCCATCCCCGAGTGGTCTCTTTGGATGTTCGCACGAAAATGGCCACATATTGATAATTGGGTCAATCCTAAACATCCCTGAACTGACAAGCCACTCTATTTGGAAAGCAACACTTTATCATCGTGTGCTCGCACCCCTGCATTAGCCGATCTTTTCGAGCATAGAATAACTATTTCACATCATCGTACTAGGTGGACATCTGTAACAATGGCCTCCAGGTGAAAATTGTCATCTCATCAATAATTTTTTGCTAGTGAGGTAGGCCTAGTCATCTTGTGTGCCTTAGAGTGATGCCACCCTTGTACCACCAAATTGTTGGATCGTTAGGCTCCACATCAACCACAGTGACCATCAGTCGAAGCATGATAATGTGCTCCCAGGCCCAGATATGTAATAACATAATGCCAATACCAATGGCTCGGTTGTCGCAATAGGAAAAATCATGAAGATCATGGTATAATGAGGCCATCATCACTAGCCCCCACACATATTGTGTCCTATGGAAAAGAATCCTCTCCTAGGCTAGGCCCCATCCCAAGCTGAAGTATCTATCCAGTCAGTCTGGAGCCACTAGTCAAAAAATAATCGCTGCCATGATCAGTCGAAAAGTCGGCACCCAACCTCTGTAATACTCTAGGTCAATCTAGCCCTCAGAAAGTGTGAGCTCCTCAACCCCCATAATCTCAAAGCATGAATCACCGCCAACATCTATGTCATAGATAACTCGGTCACCATGAATCGACAACCGCAAGATGCACCAAATGTCCTCCAATGTAACAATTGCCTCACTAGTGGGAAGGTGAAAGGATGAGGTCTCACTATGCCACCTCTTGGCCAGTGTGGTTATCATCGCCAGGTGAGTTCGAATAACAGGTGCATAAAAAATATACCAAAGGCCAATCACGCCCAAGTGCTCCTACCATGGCTCATGCAAACTACTCAATCTACTAAGTACCGAGGGACGATGCTCATGTTATAGTATGAGCTCTCTAATCTCCTACACTCATGAAGCCACAGTGTCAAATTTTGTAAAAAGACTTGATCCTGTTTGGAGTTTTTGACACAAAAACAATGAATGCATCACTATTTGCAATGGCATCACCCTTTAGAAACTCCAAACAATGACACTAGGACCCTTGAAAATGCAAATCAGGCCGTGACATCGCTATTTGCAAACACGGGCCCCTTTGACCTAAAAACCCTATTTACCTAAACTAAATCATGGCGTTTCCATTCACAATGGTGTTTCCATTTAGAGTTTGGAAACCCAAGCTCAAATTTCAATGAGGTGCCATAATTCATAGTAGTAGCACTATTTGAGCCCTAGCGTCACTGATTTTGCACTTTTAGCATCACTATATAGTGACGTTGGAGACTTTGACCTTTCAAAATGTAATAAATGTGCTAAAAATTTGAATGACAAGGTCGTGTTAGGGTCACATACCGCTAGTCTTGCACCTAGAGGTCTCTTGTACACCCAGACTTAGTCAGAAATGTGTCGGGAAGCACTCTTTGCACCATTCTGCAGGAGGGTCAGAGCTCAAAACGATGGAAATCTCAAAGTGTGAATGCAAAAATGAATGGAAAGTGACCCCTCCAAGTCTATTTAAGCATGAAAATTTGGATTTTTTTGCACCTTTTTAGCTATCAAACTAGGGTTTTGTGCCGTTGGCACCATTTTTTCCCAACTGAAGCTCATTTCATATCTTTGTTTCGCGTTTTGGCATATTTCAACATCCTGGAGCCTTTTTGG
The DNA here is from genome assembly GCA_007258455.2 of Sequoia sempervirens. Classification (NCBI taxonomy): domain Eukaryota; kingdom Viridiplantae; phylum Streptophyta; class Pinopsida; order Cupressales; family Cupressaceae; genus Sequoia; species Sequoia sempervirens. The sequence goes on along the minus strand of VDFB02256132.1, from coordinate 172,504,450 downwards.
ACCCATAAGCTTGTCCTCTTTTTTCGAGAAATCACCTAAAAATAAAAAATTTCATCCGATCTCTCAAGGGGGCAATATACCAGTGTAATTCTTCTTGCTAGGGTAGTAGTGGGGCATCTAAAAAAATAAAATAAAAATTGAATTTTGATCTTGGCAAGGTTATTCTTTGAACCAATGCAACAAGTACATTGCTTCAAAGAGGGGCAAAATGTAGACATTCAAATTATCCTGATTGATATCGTGCACTCGATTCTAATTCACTAACACCAATTCTTCCTAGATCACTTCTTTACCAACCAATTAATTGAATAATTAATCCTTATAATTTAATTAATTCATCAGGATTCCTCTTTTAACTAAATAAATCAATTTTATTTGATTAAATCATAATTCCTCTTTCATTAAATAAATCAACTTTATTTAATTAAATTCTAATGTTCCTCTTATAATTAAATAAATCATTTTATTTAAGTAAATCCTGAAGTCATCTCTTTTAATTAAATAAATCAACTCTATTTGATTAAAATCTAATGTTCTTCATTTAATTGAATAAATCAAACTTTATTTAATTAAATTACTAATGTTCTCTATCTTCTCATTTGATTTAAATAAATCTAAAAATCTAAATCAAATGTCATATCAACTAATTCCATCTAATTTAATTAAATCCTAATTAACTCCTAACACTAATCCTCAAATCCTCTAGCTTTTGCAACTTGCACATGTAAATCAATTTATTTGATTTATTAATTCCTCTATTTTCCATTCAAAAATGGCATCTCTTTGGAATATTCTACCAATTTGAAATCTCCCTCCCAAAGGACTTGTCCTCCAACATGTCATTTATAGCTCTTACATGTCCTTCTTGAGCCAACTTGGCATTCACTCCACTGACATCCACTCTTGTGCAAGTCATGTCTTCAAATTCAAATCCACCTATATGCATTAACTTGCACATTGTTCAAAATGTGCTATACCTCTCTTCAATAGCATGTTGACAAGTGGCACAATGCCATTGGTCTACGTTTTATCCCACATTCTTCCTATTTCTCATTTCTCCATCCTTCTTTCCTATAAATAAAGGACTTCTCTATTGATTTGGGATCAACAACTTCATGCAAGGTTACTATCTAAAAATTTGAGCAAGTTCATCCACATTTTCATCCAAGTTTTCATAGTTTTCATTAATCTTAGCTAGGTTATTGACAATTTTCATCAAGGAGCATGCAATCATCATCAAGTTCATCAAGGAATTGGGAAAGGGCTTCTTTCCACATCAAAGAAGCACCACTTCCCCCATGGGATGCTAGTTTGAATGTTTTGAATAAGATTTCTTAGCTTTCATTTGGTTAACTTTGCTTTGTTTCTTGCTCATCGTGTTTGAATGAATTGCATGGGGAATGTTTGTTATAGATTTATTTATTGAATAACATTGGATTGTTTGATCATGTTGGATCAGGTCTAGACCAAACATTCACACTAACGATGTTTTGCAGGATTGTGGCATAGAAGCCCCACCAAAATCTTCAAGAGAGTTCTTATCAAAAATTTATGTGAAATAGAGGATGGCCAAATATTCTACAAGACAACATGCTTGGATGGTTCATGTGAGCATTGTGCTGGCTTGCAGCGTATGCCAATATGTCAGTATATGGAAAGTATAGATGAGGTGGGACAAAAACTAGTAGAGTTTGGGAAGTATAAAATAGTGGCATACATTACAAAAGATCGGTCTCAAGCAAAAAAGTGTGATTTGGTTATTCAGAAGATTCCAGTGTATCAAATTTTGTCCATGTTTCGTGACAGTATAGTGTATGTGTATGCAAGGAATACCCATAGAGCCTGATGGTTGGATATGCAATTGAAGCTATGCAAGGAAACCTTTCTAGTTGGCAGCATAGAATCAGTGGTTGACTTTGCAGAGAACTACACTCTACAACCAAAGCGTGAGGTGCAGTCATAGTATTACAACTCCACATAAGTTTTGATATTTACACACATAGCATTCATTCATGCAGTTGATAGTACAGAGGACCAAAGGAAGGTATTGAGGGAGTATCACTTTTATATTAGTGATGATCGCACACATTCTCCAGATCTCGTGCAAGGTTGCTTCTAGATGTTCTACAGTGATTTGGCTCAGAGGGGCATAGCATATGGTTGGCATATAATATGGTCGGATAACTATTCAACACAATTCAAGAAATCATGCATGTTCTACTAGTTGAGCAAGATCCATGTCATTACAAGTGTTCAACATATGTGAAACTTTTGTGAGGTCAGGCATGGAAAGGGGGAGCATGATGGTGCAAGAGCATGTGTGAAAAGAGAATTAGCACGAGAAGTGTTAAAGTATAAAGATAGTGTAAAGTTAACAAATGCAAGATCAATCATTGAGTGGTGTAATGCTTCGATGGGTCCAGGTAATGAAGGTACATCTTTAGTTCGTAGATTTGTTTGGTTGATGGATGTTACTAACATTGCACCATATGAGGATTTTTGTACACTAACATGATTGAGTGAGCTACACTCTTTCCTTAGCTCAAATGTAGGTTCATGGAGTATCGATATATGGAAGATGGCATGCTTCTGTTCTTCATGTACAATGCAAGCCTGGAATGATTGTGAGTTAGGGGAGTAAGTTGAAAAATGGTTGACAAGTTATCTTAGCCCACTTCACACGTATTGCCCTTTGACAACATTGGAACTAACATAGATGGAATCATTGGTCGACTTTGACCATGTATCAGATCTAGTTCAACCAGGTAATATATCTACTTGCTTAGTTTTTGAAATTCCATATTGTTATCTTACTTTGTAGTGTATTCGTAATGTTGACTAATTTCAAGAGATTTGTTGGACATATCAATGCAGGTCATGTTTATGTAGTTATTGCAGATGAAGACAATGAAGAGGGAACAAACTATTACTTGTGTCATTGTGTTGAGGCCAAAAATAAATTGGAGGCCCTAGTTATAGATGGAGAAAACATCGAATACCCTACAGGCTCAGTTGTTATTACTGGAACGTGGCTTAGAAGGTACCCACATTTAAGAGTTTTAAACATTGGTTGTTTCAGGACTTTGACATGCATTGTAAGATTCTTCATTACTCAAACTTTTTCATGGCATCCAATGTTTTTTTGACCAAATATGGGGGTAGATCTTTGAACAAGACCTTGTGGAAGGTTCGTGAGTCTGACCATGAGGCAATACTTGACACAATAAAGAGAAGAGCAGACCTAGATGGTTCATTGGATTAATTTGTAAGTATGCACATTAGTTCTTATTAATTTATACTTTTATGCAAATTAATTTGTTTGAGTCCAATGCTATCATCTTCTTTTACTTTTCCTATTTGTAAGTAACCTACTAAAAATTGACTGGTGTCCCCTTGTAGAAAATGTAGATTTATGAGCCATCCAATAGAATCTCAGCCAGAAAAGCAATGCAACATCCTTATTTTGATGATCTTGACAAATCTCAATTATGATTTTAAGCCATTAGAAAAGTGTGTGCAAATATTGGTGAGGGAATTTCAAGTTATTCATTTGAAGTTAACCTTATCATGAGAACCTATGATGTAGACATTATAAGAGTATCTCGAATTTCAAGTTATTCTATTCATGAGAGGTGTTGTGTGCAATAGGTATCTTGGAACTCCCAATGAAGATTTATGACTAGGAATGACTAAGTTGAGAGACTGGCATACCTATTTGCAAGTTCCTTCCATCTATTTTCATTTCATTTCCATTTTGGATTCTCTTTCTTTTTCTTCTTTTACTTTTGCGTATTTGTAAGTAAACTACTAAAAATTGATTGGTGTCTCATTGCAAAAAATGCTTATTTATGAGCCATCAAAGAGAATACCAATCAAAAAAGAAATGCAACATCCTTAGTTTGATGATCTTTACAAATCTCAATTCTAATTTGAAACCATTATAAAAAAGTGTGTGAAGCTTAGCCAAGGAATCTCAAGTTACTCATTTGAAGTTAACCTCATAATGAGAACCTATGATGTAGAAATTATAAGAGAATATCGAATGTATGAGTGACATTGTAAAATATTTTTGAGAATGGAGTACCTAAGGCATTGTAATGAGATTTAATTATAATGAGATTTACTCAAATATTGAAATTTGGTGCAGGGGCACCAAGGTTATTGACCAAATTTGGTTCATGGAAGTCTTCAGTTAGTTTTGTATTTTGAGTTTTTTCATTTGAATAAGGTAATATTAGACCAATTTATAATACAATAAGTCATGTTAGTTGGCTTTGGGGTCATTTTGGAGTTCATGTTGCATATTTGTCAAAATGATGTAAAATTGCAAAAACTGAAAAGTTGTTAATGTAAAAAGTGCAAAAAAATGTAAACTTGAAGAAGCCCAAGGGTCATGGGAATTCAAAGGGAAGTTAGAGCCATTTTAATAGGTTAGTTAAGGTTTAAATATGTTGGGAACTCGAAGGAAGAGGTTGTTGAAGGTTTTTGTGAAGGAAAAACAATAAAAATCCCCTGATTTCTCTTGTAATTCTATGTGTTTCATTGAATTTTTCTGTAATAGACTATTATACTTGGCCATACAGAAGTATTATGTCCTAAAATATTTTCCAATTGGTAGAGATAGGTATTAGCTATGTTTTGGCTTTGGAGTGATGGAAATTCATTGAGTTTTAAGAATTTTATTGTCAAATTACTGACCGCGAGTCTGTACAGCCAGCCATAAGGGTTTGAAGACTAAAAAAGAATAAATGACTCATTCCACCTCTTGTTTCTCTATGTGTCTTAGTGGGATGAGTCCAAAATGGTAGGATTAGATGTAGGAATAATATTTAGGAGTAGGGAAAAATTTTAGGAATGTTTTTTGGTGTTGTCCCATAGGAAATTGGGTTAATTTTGGCTTTAAAATGGAGTTTAGATGTTGGGTTTTGTGGAAATTGTCTTCCACAAGATTTTGAGATGATTGATTTGGCATGAGTAGGAATATATTGAAGTGTTTGAAGCTTTGGAATGGCAGGGAAGGTGAGTTGAGTGCCTGGGAATGATGCCGTAATTGTCAAAGTGTGTATTTGGAGTGAAATTTGATGGTTAGAGGAGGGAAGTTGTAGAAAATATTTGGGGTAGTAGATTTTGATGAACCTTCAAGCATGTGCAAACATAAATAATGATTTTTGAGGCCTTGTTTGGCTGTGTAGAAGCCTGAAACAATGTTTTTCAATAAACCCCTTTAGAATGGCATAAAGTGAGGGTTTCGTGTTTTGGTGTCATAGGAAGTGATTCTTATAGCAATACAAGGAGGTAATCAACTCACTTCCACAATACAAAAGGATTCCAACCTCATTCCTTCCCTCAAAACTCAATCTTGGTTTATTTTCAACTTTTCACCTAGTCACTCTTGTAGGTCTGCAAACCTATTTTTCCCACCTCAACTCTCAAAATTCCTTAACAACCTCTACAAAAAACCACCATTTTAGGCACCCATTTAATCCTTCTTCAACATACATCAAAACCTCATAAGACTCTAATGGATCAACTTTCACAAAACAACCAGACTATGCTATCCACTAGGCCAATTAGGCCAAATTAACAAAGAAACCCCCCTTTATTCTTCCTATCACATGCAAACCACCATTAGGCAGCATTAACCAGTCTTCCAAGCTACCAATTCCTCCACTTTTAGGGTGTGATAAGCCCTCTAACATAACAAACCCCAAAACCTTCTTCTTTCACAAGTTAGGTAAGGGTTTATTGAAAACCCATACTCCAAACCTTCCCATAGCCAAACGAAGCATGAAAAACCTTCAAAAAGGTCTACAAAAGCCTAAAAATTCAAGAGATATTGCTGCCCCCAAAGATTTCTTCAAACCCTAGCACTACAACCATTTTCCACTAAAAAATGCACCATTTGACATCTAGGGCATCACCCTAAAACCCTCAATTTGCCTCCCTTGCACACAAAAATTTTTGCACATGTTTTATAACCCTAACTAAGCCTTTACATTGAGTTATAGAAGCATATAGTGGGTGGAAGGCTTAATATGACATTTTAATGCACTCAAAACCCTTAAAGCAGGGTATACAAACCGACCCTCAGTAATTGGCTTCTAAAATGCACAAAATCACTTGAAATCCAACCAAACAAAAACTAAAATGGAGTTAAGTATTATGCCCACAGAATTCCATCCAAAAGAGAGCACAATCATCCTGTACAGAACCATACAATTCAAGGAAACATCAAATTTCTAGTAAAAATATAAAAAATTTCAAGGAAACAATGAATTTTATTGATCTTCTTCTAAGTACAACATCTCCAACCTAAACCTTGAACCATGTGAGGCCATTTTAAACAAAAATACACCCAACTACCTTGTCCCAAATGAATTCAACCACCATAGAAAAAACTTTTCAAAAATCTAACCATTATCATTCAAATTTATTGTAATTTTGTAAATAACAAATTTGACAACTTTTCCATTTTAACTCTTTATTGCACTATAAACTCCCTAATCACCTAAATGACACAAAAATGACCCCCTTAGACACTAGAATGGCCTTGAAATGGCCTTATTACATCCAAACACTCAAACTTTCAAAGAAACCAAACTAAGATTCCCCAATTTCATGTCTTGGTCATGGTGCACTTGCACTAGATTATTTGATCAAAAGCTGTGGATTTACACTAGGCATTGTCCTCTTTCGCACCCAAACATGTGGAATCGCTTCGAGCTGCGTTCAACTGGCTCAATCCCTTAAGGGTCCAAAGTGCAAAAGGGCAACAAAATTTGACGGGGTATTACTCAGAAACTGTGGTGCTTACAAAAATATTTGTCTGAGCCTACGAGATCATGGTAGACCTCTATAAAATAACTTCTCTCGATTTTTGTTATCTCAGACTGGTTTTCCCGTGGTATCTAATTTTCACTTGATGGAAAAAGTGTCAAATGGAAGCAGTGCAAAGTTGCAAAGTGGTGCAACTTTCATTCTGCAACTCGTGTGACCAAAAAAATTGCTACAAGATGTCCAAATAGGTATGTTTATGCTAGGAATGGTCCTCTTTCGCATCCAAACATGGAAAAGCACTCCTAACTACATTTAACTGGATCAATCCCTTAAGAATCCAAAGTTCAAAATGGCTGCAAACTTTAGCACGCTATTACTTGGACAATGTGATGCTTAGAAACTTCTCGTCTAATCCTATGGGACTGCATTGGGCCCCTCTACAAAAACCTCTCTCGGTTTCTTCTATCTTGGAGGTATTTTCTTGTGGTGGCAAATTTTCACTTGGGAAAAAAGTTATCAAATGCAAGTAGTTGAAAGTTGCAAAGTGGTGCAATTTTTGTTCTGCAACTCGTGTGACCAAACAAACTATTCCAATGCATCTGAATAGTTATTTTTTTGCTAAGCATGATCCTCTTTTGCACCCAAACATGCGGAATCGCTCTGAGCTACATTCAACCAGATCAGTCCCTTAAGAGTCTAAAGTGCAAAATGGATACAAAGTTCAGCATGTTGTTACTCGAATATCGTGATGCTTAGAAACTTCTCATTTGATCCTATAGAATTGTGTTGGGCCTCTCTACAATAACCTCTCAGTTTTCTCTATCTCAGAGGCATTTTCTTATGGTGGCAAATTTTCACTTGGGGAAAATGTTGTCAAATGCAAGTAGTTGAAAGTTACAAAGTGGTGCAACTTTCATTCTGCAACTCATGTGACCAAAAAAAATATTCCAACATGTTCAAATAGGTATTTTTACACTAGGCATGGTCCTTTTTCATACCTAAACACACATAATCACTCTGAGCTATGTTCAACTAGATCGATCCCTTAAGAGTCTAAAGTGCAAAATGGCTGCAAACTTCAACATATTGTTACTTGGATACCATGATGCTTATAAATTTTTTTGTTTGATCCTATAGGATTGTGTTGGGATCCTCTACAATAAATTCTTTTGGTTTTTTCTATCTCAGAGGCATTTTCCCGTGGTGGTGAATTTTCACTTCGGGAAAAAGTTGTCAAATGCAACTAGTTGAAAGTTGCAAAGTGGTGAAATTTTTTTTCTACAACTTATGTGAACAAATAGACTGTTCTAATGTGTCTGAATATGTATGTTTATGCTAGGTATGGTCCTCTTTTAGACCCAAACATGGGGAATCACTCTGAGTTACATTCAACCGAATCGATCCCTTAAGAGTCCAAAGTGCAAAATGGTTGCAAACTTTAACATGTTGTTACCCAGATACCGTGACACTTAGAAACTTCTCATCTGATCCTATGGGATGGTGTTGGGCCCGTCTACAATAACCTCTCTCGGTTTTTTCTATATTAGAGACATTTTCTTGTGGTGGCAAATTTTCACTTGGGGAAAAAGTTGTCAAATGCAAGTAGTTGAAAGTTGCAAAATGGTGCAACTTTCATTTTGTAGCTTGTGTGACCAAATGGATTGTTTGAACACATATGAATAGGTATGTTTATGCCATACATGGTCCTTTTTCACACCCAAACATGAAAAATCACTTTGAGCTATGCTCAACTAGATCGATCCCTTAAGGGTCCAAAGTTCAAAATGGTTTCAAACTTCAACATGTTATTACTCGGAGGCATTTTCCCGTGCTGGCGAATTTTCACTTGGGAAAAATTTATCAAATACAAGTAGTTGAAAGTTGCAAAGTGGTGCATCATTTGTTCTATAACTCGTGTGACCAAATAGACTATTCCAACGCATCTGAATAGGTATTTTTACGCTAGACATGGTCCTGTTTTGCACCCAAACACGTGGAATCGCTCCAAGCTACATTCAACTGGATTGATCCCTCAAGGGTCCAAAGTGCAAAAGGGAAGTAATATTTGATGGGCTATTACTCAAAAACCATGATGCTTACGAACTCTCCATCTGAGCCTACTATATCACATTGGGCCCCTCTATAATAACCTCTCTTAGTTTTTGTCATCTCAGAGTCATTTTCCCTTGTGTCCAGTTTTCTCTTGATGGAAAAAGTGTCAAATGCAAGTGTGTTGTGGCCCCTCTATTGAATATTGTTGTTGTTGAGCAGTTGCACGACCTGTACAACCCGATGGTGACTCCAAATTGATTTGAATTATTGTTTTAGTGTCCTCTATATCATTTTGACTGAGTTTGAGGCATTCCCATTGGGGTTGTAGAATCTTATTGAGTTTTCCCTATAGGTGGGTCTGAAACTCTAATTTTAGGCCTCCCTGCTCTTGGTAATTGAAGGTGTCCCATTGGGGTTGTAGAATCTTATTGATTTGAATTTGTGATTGGTAATTGAAGGCCTCCATGCTCTGTATCACTTCTCTCTCATTGCAATTTTGGGTGGATTATTACTGAAACATAGATTTTTGGGACCTACTTTCTTTCTAGCACTTTTGAGATTTTTCACCTAAAAGGAGAAAGATGGGTCCAAAAATGTTTATGTTCACATTCAAAGATTAAAGTGATGTGAATGCAAAATACCTAAATGTAATGTTTAAATGCAATAAACTACTAAGATTGCTTGACTAATAAAAAGAAACTAAGTTAAAAAAAATTATTTGAAAACACATTGTGTAATGCAAAAATGAACTAGAAACAAATGCAAAGCTATACAGAAATGAATGAGACTTGAAATGTGCACATGAAGGCTTGAAACATACTAGAAATTACTTTTGAAATGCTATTGATGATGTTTTTTATGCCTCGAGGGACTCATTCGCCATTCTAGGTGAATTAGTCCCAATTCTGGTAAATTGAGCCAAAAATTTGCCACCCATGGAAAATGTGTCCTCTTTTGAATTTCTAAATTTCTAAAAGTGGCTTTCAGAGTTTTCGATCTATACTTTGATGTTCTATAGGTGTCCACTTCTGAAACTCTAATTTACGGGCCTAAAAATGAGATTTTGTTGATTCTTTGACTTGTTGAATGAAGAGAGGACTTTAAAAACTTTGTAACTTGATCTTCAATGATTTATAAGCTCCCAAGAGACCTAAATCTACAAACACACATGAAGAGAAGAAGAAATGGTGAATGTTAGGGCATGGGGGTTTGCCTTGGTCAAACCTCATTTAGGTAATTAAACCAAAATGATGAAAGAAGAGAATGAAACATGCAACAATGGAGTAAATTACCTTTTCATAATGATAGATCTTGAAAGTCTACAACAAAACATGTAGAATCTACCCTTGGATTTCTTAGGAAGCTAAATTGATGACTTGCAATGTGAACACCCTAACTTGCTCGACTTGAGATAGAAGATTGGTGGATAAGTAATGAAGAATGGTTATGAAATTGAATGGGGGTCTAAAATGAGGTGAAAATCAATTACTTATACAATCTTGTGCCTTAGTTACCCATTCATACCTCATCACAAGCTAATATCAAGTGTTTTTGAATAAAAACTTGAAAGGAAAATTTAAAATTTTTGAATTTCGAGCCAAGGGGGACTCATTTTCCACCCATGGTGAATGGATCCCACCTAGGACCCCACCTAGGACCTAAAAAAGGGTGTTAGGAATTATGTTGTATTTAATGTTTTTTGTTGGGTTAACATTCAAAAATGCACTTAATTAAGCATATGAAGGCATAAAGGGACCAAATAAAGCATGAGAAAGGGATAAATAGTGAAGTTATGCCTAGAAAAGTGTGAAAGCTTGTCACAAGACTTTACAACACTTTAAAATAGGACTTGATTAGTGATGAAAAGGTTATTTTTAGGTGAATTGTAATGAATAGAGTCTAGAAGAATGTAGAAATGTTTTACAACACTTCACAACACCTTTATAAGATGTCATTAAAAACATTTTATTTAATTTGCAAGGGTTTGAGACCTAGTGTGGATGCATAAAATGCCTCACAACACTAGATTAAGGCCTCATTAAGTCCAATTTATCATAAATTAATCCCATCCCAAGCAAAGGGTCCTTTTTTATATGGAAAAATTAATTTCAAAGTATTGGGAATGCTTTTCCTATTTTCTAGTTGGCAGTTACCACTCTAGAAGGCTCATCCCTTGATATATTTTATACTCATTCTTAATCAATTATCAAGTTAGTAATCAGTGCATTTATTTACAGTTATTCTTTTCTTTTCAATTTTTGTGCAATTTTAGAATTTGTAACTCTACTAGTATTCCTAGAAATATTGAAGTTGTTTGGCATTGATGAATAAAGTTGTTTAGCATCAATCAATTAATATTCAAGAGAAACCATGGAGGACAACAATGATCAATGCTAGGGATAACCAATTAATAAGTATACATGTGAATAATTCAAGCATGTACATGTGAATAAGGGAAGCACAAGTACTCAAAAACATGTAAGCCTTGAAGTATACACACAAATACATAGTATACACAAATTAATACAGAGTATATGCATGAATACACATTATACACATGAAAACATGTAAGTCACAAAGTATACATTGGAATACACGTAAGTCATAGAGTATACACGTAAGTTGTAAAGTATACACTTGAATACAAGTAACTCATATCTATTGAACCATGGATTTATAATGCAAATATAGACACCATCGATAAAAAATATTTGTATTAACAAAATATCCATGTAGGAATACATCAATATATGTCGATATAAGTATAAAATATAGGTACAAAATAGCCATATAGGCTTACGACAATGTCAAATATATCCAATACAAAATATGTACAAAAATTCCATATAGGCATACAACAAAGGGCTCTGGAATCAAAAGTCATCGCTCTCCATGCTCTTGAAATAAACTCTCACCCTTTTCTTGTTGATTAGATGGCGATACATCTATCACTCATTTATGCTATGGTTAAGGAGTGCTCCTAGTGCTCCTCCTAGGGTTTAGTTCTTGGTCAAGTCTTATCTATTACAATAAGAAGTAAAGACATTAATATATAGAAATTACATTAAAAAAATGATATATTTAATAAAATAATCACTTACTTCCATCTGATGATCACTCTCCATGAGGGAAATATTCAAATTCCCATGATGAGGCATGCTAAATCCCTGTATAAACCATCCAAATAGAAATTAAACTATGAATCAATAATGGTTTGATTTTTCACTAACTAACATCTATAACAATGAATGTAAATTGAAATTTAGTAATTTTCCTCATACCTCCCCTGCCAGAGACATCAAGGATTCTATAGCAGATAAAACACTGATGTCCATTTCCATCTAAACATTTGGAAGTGTCTCCGCTTGCAACATTTGAAAATAAAACAATAAATTATTCAATCACAAAAACTACAAGAGCGATCCATGTCATGACTTATAATATATGAGATAATGAAAAAAGTTTTGAGTACTTATTAAACTATATATTTCTGACTATCATGCTTACTATTTCCCCTATCCATATCTTGTTCGAAAGTACATGTTTTTAGGATTTTACCCATAGCAGCAAGCCAGTGAACTGTTTGACAAAATGCTTTCATAGACATGTACGATAACTGTGGTGGCATAGAGAAGGCAGTGAACTATTTGAAAAAATGCATCAAAGAATGTGGTCTCATGGTGATGGAATGCCATTACAAACAAATGCATGTCATGGCATTCCATCACCATAAGACCGCATTTCTTTCAAGCATTTTTTCAAACAATTCATTGCCATCTCTATGGTATTATTGCTTACTATTATTCTTTGATAGAAAATTTTCCAAGTATCTATAGTTTGTTGGAAAGCATCTATTTTAGGCTTTTAGCCATAGCAACAAGGAAGTAAGTAGTTTGATAAAATGCTTTGGTACACATGTATGGAAAATGTGGTATCATAGAAAAGGTGGTGAGCTGTTTGAAGAAATTCCTCAAAGAAATGTGGTCTCATGGTGATGGAATTCCATCACCATGAGACCACATTTCTTCAAGGAATTTTTTCAAACTACTAACTACCTTGTCTATGCTATTGGTTACTATTATGCTTTGATAGATTTTTTCCAAGCATCCATAGTTTGTTGGAAAGCACCTTTTTTAAGCTTTTAGCCATAGCAATGAGGAAATGAAATATTTGATAAAATGCTTTGGTAGACATGTATGGAAAATGTGGTAGCATAGAAAAGGTGGTGAGCTATTTAAAAAAGTGCCTCAAATAAATTGGGTGTTCATCACCATGAGACCACATTTCTTTGAGGCAATTTTTTCAAACAACTCATTTCCTTGTCTATGTTATTGCTTACTATTATTCTTTCATATATTCCTTCCAAGCATCCATAGCATAGACAAGGTAGTGAACTATTTGAAAAGATGCCTCAATAAAAGTTGGTCTCATGGAATGCCATGACAAGCAAATGCAATTGGAAGCTGCTCCTAGACTTATTACTTATGCTATGTGAAGTAATTGTATCACTGCTTATATTGACTTTCTAAACAACTATATTGTAGTTGAAATTTTGTCATCTATCAACATCTAGTTATTAGTTATGGAATGTGAAGTAATGCTTTGAGTTTGAAGATGTGCAATGCAATGTAATCAACGAGATGAATATAAACTACACAAATTTATTAAGTACAATTCATTAGTTAAAATATTTATTCTATTACCTGTGTGTAGGTTTGACTAAATCCATTGGCACTAGGAGGTGTGCCATCAAAACCTCCAATATTAGCCTATTCAACATCCAAAACTGCATATTAAAATACCATTCATAAAACAATGCTATTAATATGTAATAAATTTATAATTTTTTACTAGTTTCATACCTCAACGGTAGGTGCAGTAGAGAAATCAGTAGGTGTGGGGCCGGTGTATCCAGTATCAACACTGTGACCCTGCAATTTTATTAAAATCATAAAACTAAATTAGTTAATCTTGCATTTCAAAATTGAAATTTAATAAATTAAATTCAATCAACATGCTAACTTTTACCTGAGTATCAATTCCATAGGCCACATGCAAAATGTTAGTTTCCCTTGCCATCTCCATAGTTGCAGATGGATCCTATGTAGTAGCCTCCTAAGTGTCGGTGGGGTCATATGAACAAGTCACCCCACAAGATTGACACTAATGGGATCAAAGCCCACCACTCAAAGACTTCCTTGGATGGCATTGTAGAATAGGGTTGGCATGTTGGATGACACTCTGGGTCAAAGAGCTGATGGTCTGCCAAGTCTCTACGTTAGCACTCTCCTTCGCGACACAAGGGATGATGATGTGCTAGTGAGGCAGCCTAGAAAGAGGTCATCTCCCTTGCCATGTAGGATCTTGCTATGCACCAGGTCTATCTTGATCCAAACCCCCACCTCTTCCCTGGAAGTCCCTCATATCAAAATAATTTGAGATTTTTCTCAAGTTAACACACAATACAGTTTCCTAAGGAAATACTGTGGGACTTCACAATTGTTGCATGGTGGGTCATCAAAAATCATGTACCACCTATCCCAAAAAAATTCCTAATCTCTTGGTGGTGGCACCAATGAATAGGAAACCTCTATACATTGATGGAGAGATTTGCATTTGACCATGGGTTAGTGATAATGTGCAAAAATCACCTTTTATAATTTTTAAATCTTTTACATCTTTATATGATAATTTATCTTGGTAATAAGCCCTAGCTACCTGCCTCCTATCCTGCCAACCAGTTAATTGTTTGTTGATTGAATCTACATGTTTTAACATCTCTTTTAGTAAAGTTCCTAGGGTCATTCTTTCCATGGTTGAACCGTTTGGATCATTCAACCTCCTAATTAAATCCTCAATTTCCCTCATTAAGTTTTGTTGAGATTAGGAGGATGTTGAGGGATTGATGGATGAGATTGAGGTTATGGTTGATTAACTTGAGGATTTTTTTTTTGTTGTTCTTGTTGTGCTTGTTCAAGATTGTGTTCCTCTTGTTGTTTCTATGCTTCTTGAGTATTTTGAGGAGGGTTTGCAAGTTGATTAACATCTCCTACAAATTAAAAAAATAAATATAAAAAACAACCTAAAACTAACAAATAAAAAATAAAAAATAAACAATCCTTACCTCTCACACTTCCTTGTTGAAGTGGTGGCATCCTCGCGATGCAACAACAATTGTTGATGAAGAATTTTACAAATTACCTCCTCCCAGAACGCAAGTGCAAAAAATTGGGGTTTTGGTCGCGGGAAGAGAAAAAACATAGTCAAATGTAAGAATGAATTTGATTTTTTTATTTATTTTAATAGGTCATAACATGAGTGCATTATAATGTGCTCACATTATGGGGTCGTTGTGGCCATGCCTCAGACTCAACACACCAAGCCATAACATGCTTGCATTATAACGTGCTCGCGTTATGAGTTTTCAAAACTTTTTAAAAAAGTTTGCCACAAATTAGCTACCCATCTTCATGCACCAGCCCATAATTAATAGCCTAGATTAAAATATCTCAAACATGTGTATTGCATCTTCTTTTTAGTAGTGCACACTTTATTCTCCATGCCCTATGTTGAAATATTTGATTAATATTTTCCTTTACTCCAATGCTTCCATGCCCTCTAGGTTATTCCACGTGGCAATTGCCTGCCACCCCATTGAGAACCAAACAGTAAGGGTGGGACTTGCACGGGATAGCGGGGAGCGATTAGGATTGACCCACGTCACCTGCTATCAATCATTAATTCTCTTCAAAGCTCCACTTGTTGACTGCTTGGAAACACTGGGCCCATAGTCAGACTTGACATGTAGTAGCCGCTCACTAGCCCACTCAAATATTTTAATGAAGAATGAAATGGAGTGGCCATGCAAGGAACAGTCAAGATGCAACCACATCATTCAACGACCACCATTGATTTCCTTTTAATGCCACATGCAATCTTTAACAAAGACATTGGGCTCGCCAATGCACATGACACATGGCTTACACCTACTAGCCCATGAGAATAAAATAGTATGCAATGAAATAGAATGGGTGTGTGGGGAACAATAGCCATTTTCTCTCGACAATCAAATGGTCATCATGGATTTTCATATTTGCACATGCTAAAATTGTTAGTCTTAAAAGAGGGACTTGACTAGGTCGACAGGAATACAACCCAGGGGATTAAATGACTTAAGGCTCAAATGATTTCAACAGGGAATATTTAGCCTAACTTCAAAAAATTAAAATAATGGTTGGACATATGACAACTGACAAGACTAGACCAAAGGGTTGGTTATTTCATGGGTGTCGATGGCATAAGATGTGACTTAAAAGACCGAGAACCAATAATAAGAAGTCAGTGGAGAATTAAAACCTTGGCAACGATATATAAACTCAAGGGTTTTTTATGAAGGGTCCAAGATAACATAAAACCATTGAACAATGACAATAGACAAAACCCTAAGCCCTTAGATATAGACCAAACCCAAAATTTAGCAAGAGTGTGAGATGAAACATGAAAATTTTAAGGGGTTCCATCATTGTGTAGATATGATATTGAATAATGCAACTAAGAGGTGTACATGTTCTACTAACTTGTGTTGAGGGTTGAAGTTGTTGGAGCTAATGCATGCATATGCATTTAAATTTGTATTTGCATTATTTTTGGTGACATTTTTTTATATTAGTTAACTTTTCCATTTTTGTGAAATATATAACTAAATACATTACTCAAGTAATGCCATAGAAAATAAAATAATTGAAAATATTTTGTATTTTGTGAATAATGTATAGCTAAATAAATAAATTTTATTTTTCTTCAACATCCATGATTCCCTTGATATCACATGCATTTTAAAGAGAGGAGAAATGTAGAGATAAAAATTTCCTACCCAACATTTTACCTGTACTCTATCACCCACTCTTAGCTTATTCTATTTAATAAATATTGCATGAACATCCATTTTTTTGTGTGGTGTATAAACAACATATAATCGTATAAGGCACCCCTAACTCTTGGCCTTGTTACACCAAGACACCCTAGCTCTACTTGATTTCCCACCATTTTTTACCACCATGGATGCTAATGCACTTAGAGTGGTGTGCACTAGATACAACTATGTATGGTAACATATACACTATTTAAAACATATTTTTTGTATTCTAAAGCATTCCTTAACACTCTAGTTCCATGTTCTTTTTCTATTTATAAATGTTATGAATACTTTTAAAAAATGTTTATAGAATTTAGTTACACTAAAAAACACATGCAAATTTTACAAGTAAAAACCATAAAACATGTGAAGAAGTTGTGATAAGAAAAAACATAGTACAAGTGTTTACTACATTTGTACATCAACACACCGTCTCATAGCATTCACCTAACACTCTAATTATTTCTCAAGGAATCTCCTAACTAAACCTTTTTAAATATTTTTGGGATTTATTGTCATTGAGGTAGTTTTGATGTTTAATCACCTCAAGATAAGTCCTTAAATGTGCCTAAACACCTAGTCTAGGTATCAAAATTGTATTGTAGTGTACAAAAAGTACAAAGTACAATGATGGATCCACAAATATATTAGATGCCATCACAATTGAAGGATTTCATTGTGATTGAAGATACACTACCACATGACAAGGGACAAAATTGCATGTGATCACTTCCAATTTTGCACAAAGGTCAAAGAAAAAGATCTAAACAATAGATGAAATCTAATATTACCATTAGACACAAATTATAACAACCTAATATGTATTCTATAATAAAATTACTACGATATCTAAACCGTATCTTCTCATTTGTTTTCTATGAGCAATCTCTTCTCCATATTTAACTTAGAAACTAAAACCATACTTAATTCTATATTGAAGAACAATAAAGATATTTAAAGGATAAGAACAACTACTTTTATCTTTACAACTTCACAAATAAATTACATATTTGTTATACATAATTTTTTTAATTGTAAAAATATAAAGAGGAGAAAAATAACTTAATCAGCTAATACATTATTATAAACACATCCAGTTTTTATATAAAAAATGACCTCATCATTAATAACTAATATATTTACTACGCTATACCACCTCTTTAAATACATATAAAGAAGATGTATTTTAATTAAACTATAACTTCCCTAGCCATGGTCTTTTGTTGCAGTCCAACTTGATTCACCTGCTCATATTTGTATTATATTTATCTCAACGAGGATGAGAAAAATAAAACATTCATGCTTGGAAGATCATTTAGAAATTGCTTTCATTATCTCATCGTTGGACTTTCTGATTTGTCTCAATCACTGAATTATATGATGTGTAAAGATACTGCAGAAGATTCGCAGTTCAATAGCCAATCAATAATCTACTCTGGATTGGATTAAAGAAAATGCAAACGTGTAACTTCAAGAATATTCAATCCACAATGTAAATCCGTTCTTATAATAAACGCAAAAATAATATTAAGAAGATAGATTATAGAGAATGAGTAACAATTGTATTTATCCGTTGAACATATCTATGTTAATTGGAGGATCCATTAGATTTTACGCAAAATTATTCCTCACCATTGTAACTCTCGACAATTATATCAGAAACTACTAGTGGGTGACTGTAGATTGCACGGGAGGAAATATAATAATAAAACCAGGGTAAAAAATTCGTCCCAATTGTTCAAAACAAAAACATAGATAATTATCAATTCTAACAAACACCTATTAATTTGATGTGTGATAATAACTCATAACTATAACCAAATATATTATACTGACAGCTCATTGGCAATGTCGACCGAGTGTGTGATTGTATGCATGCATGGCTTTATGTCTATGTAAATCCTTATTTAGGATTAGCATGTCACAATTGTCGGTGGTCTAATAGCTTTCAAAGGTTTTTTAAATATAAGTATAGACTTTGCGTTTGAGTGCAGATTAAGGTAATTGGAGATTTTTAAATGAATTTGATACGATATAATTCTTGTCTGTAATTGGTTCATAAATTATTTGTTCAATATCATTCGTACAATAGTGAAATTTTATAAAAATAGGAAAGTTTTGTTTTTTATGAAAGTTTTGTTTTCTATGTCTTATTAATGTAGATATTAGATTATGTAATGAGATTTAATACATGTTTTATTGTAATTAAGTTAATTTTTTTAATTTTATGTCAATGCTTTTGATAAAGTAAGCAAGGATTTTGAAAGGGCCCTAATCCCATTTACAACAAAGGATATTACCATACAAAGCTTACAACTGGGCAGAACAACCCGATAAAATAGACTGGTCAAACATAGCAAATAGTCAGGAATAGTAGGACAAGAACAACAACAACAAACATACAAGTAGTAAAGACCAGAGCCACTAGGACCAATCAAGTAGAGACAACCAATCATAGAAAAATAGTTTAAGCTCCAAAGCTTGAAACCAACAACTTATCCTTCAAAGGAAACTCATCAGAAACTTTTTTAGGAGTACATTTCTTTTTCCTCTGTACAATTGTCCAAGGAGAAACTAGATTAGGAATAGAAACAAGAACCTTAGAAGAGACAACACACACTCAGATGGAACAACCAAGTGTTGTACCAGAACTGTATCTAGAGGAGCAACATCATCAGCAATAGGAATCATAGAGGTAGGGGCCTCAGAGGAGGCAGTGCACATAGTAGATGGGACATCATTATTTTGAATCAAAGCATTAGAAACCACTAGGGAAATAGTATCATCATAAGCAACAAGAGATATTGCAGAAACCACCAGAGGAACAACAACCTGCCTTAGCACCCATAATTTTTCTCAAAGAGGGAGGCTTTGAATCACCATCAAAAGAAATAGAGTTAGCAGTACGGTGCACTATTAAGTGTTCATAGAGTGAGTTCTTCCACCAGGTAGAAAAAGAAATAAGGAAGGAGCCTCAAGAACTGTCACAAGCTAAGTGACCAACATCAAAATAGTGTCTGCAGCAAAAATGAAGACTCTCATAGTCCACGATTTGAGTCCAAGACCAACCATTAACCTACAACACAACCTCTCTAGGTAAATCTTTCGATAGATCAACCTCCACAAGAATTCTAGCAAAGGAGGTATGAGTAAAATTCTTGGAAGCCTTATCAACTTTCAAGAATCTGTACCAAGAGCATTACCAATCCCCTCAAAGGTAGAGGGACACCAAAACTGTAAGGTAAGTTAAGGAAATCTTACCCAAATAGGCACAACATCTAAGGGTTAAAAGAATGAACCCAAAGTCTCATGGAGAGGGGATGAGAATCCCAATCCCATAAACCATAGTCTAAAATAGCCTATCTATCCTCAAAAGAATTGAAACCCACAACTGAAAAAACCCTTGCAGAAGGGTAAATCTCCATCGAACCATCAACCAAAAAAATCTACAAATAAGAGTCATCTTTGAATAAAAATCAATATTCTCAGTAGGTTCCTTACCAAGAGAGATTATAATAGCAACATCTACACATTGCATAGGATGCACAGAGCCCTCCTAAGGTTGATTAGTCTTCACAACTTCATGAGAAGGTAGAGGGCCCTTTGAAGTAGCAAGAGAGGCTGATTAGTCTTCACATCATCAACTATAGTTGTATCCATCGTAGGAGGTTCAAAACCCTTCATAGTAGGGGAAATTGCAGTTGCGTCTACCGTAGGAGGTTCAAAACCCTTCATAGTAGGGGAAACCAAAGCTGCACCCACCATAGGAGGTATATTGGCCTACACATCCACACAAACTGACGTAGGAGCTTCACTTGTGAGGTCTACTAACAACAAATAGCTTGGCGAGGAAGACATAGCCACACAAGAGGGACAATGGTCAAGCAAGTTCAATTTTTTTGAAGGGTGTGAGAAACAAGAGGCTTCCATTGCACAAAAACTAATGTTATTTTTTATTTTATGTCAATGCTTCTTTTTTTTTGGTAAGTAGTACCTAAGGGGGTAGCTCCCTCAATTAATTATTTTATGTCAATGTTATCAATTGATATATAATTTTATTATTTAATTCTTAATATTGTATTATTTAATTTTAATATTTAATTTATCATTTTAATACGTGTATTTTATAAATTTTAGGATGAATTTACTTTTAAAATTTTCATTGTTTGAATTAGGTAATTTATAAGGTTGAATATCTTGTAGAAAAGTATGTTTGTGGTGTAGTCCTTTAATTTTGGATATCAAATCTCTCACTTTGTCCAAATAATGTTCTAGGGATATAATAATTACTTATCAAATTGATTAAAATTCATGATATGTGTGTCTAAGACCCGTATTTAAAGGCATCATTGTATGATAGTTTTAAGGATCAATATATTGATAAGTTGTCGAGGAAAAAGCATATTGCACCTCCATTTAGAGCACTAGTCTATATCTCTATCTTAAGTAAGTCTTAATTGTATCAACATATTCCATTCCATATTTTATGTGCCTTCAAGCTTCTTAAATCTATCACTAGGTTTGATTACTTTAAAGAAAATAAAGTAGTCTTCACTCTATTTATTACAAAACCTCAAAGGTTGTTTTAGCACCATTAACCTTTGAAATGCATGCACAAATACAAGTGGACACATTTTGTAATTTCTAAAGATGAAAATTAACCCATTCAAAATTTTATTTAAGATCCTATAATATAGACTTTACCTTATTTATCTACAAAATTTTCTTATTAATTATATTTTTTCTATTATGTATTTTTAATAATTTATATATTTTGTTTGTCATTTTTAATTTGTCAAGATATATTTGTAAAGATTCAATATAGTAAGGTTTAATAATAGGAACAATGTTATGCCAAGTACTAAAAGATTTTGTAAACACGTAAATTAAAATTTTAAACTTTTTTAATATTAAAAAATGGTATTAAATATGGGTTATATGAGTATTTGATTCAAATTATCATTTCGATTATTACTATCATGAGATTAATTTATACTTTCTTCTAAATAAGAATATTAGACTAATGTTTAATCATTTTCAAGAAATAAAATTAAAAAGTAATAATGAAAGACTTTATTTCCAAAAGTCATATCTACATCAAAATCAATAATAAAACACCAAAAGATATGATATAGAACTTCACATTAAATAACACTTTAAAAAATCAAATTTGATTATCCAAAAGAAATCAAATAATTTAAACAATTGAATTCAATAATTTTATCCACAATCTAAATTTAAGATTTGATAATTATATTTTTTAAATTAACATTTTTAATAATTTATATTATTTTTAATATAATAAAATCTATTATTTTTATTTAAATTTACCAAAGCACAAATTAATTATAAAAAATTAATGTTTTAAGTATAATAATAAATAATATATTTATAGAAAGAAAAAGTATCGATAAGATAAACTAAAATAATAATATATTATTTTAAAATTAAAATATTGAAATAAATACTATACAAAATATATTTTTTAATATATTTAAATATAACAATACTTTAAATAGATCATTTCGCATATAATTGTGGATGTATTTCATTGAAATGATGGTTTAAATAAGTAATGGAATAAAAAGAAATAATGGAACATTCTTATAAAATTCTAAATTTTAAATATTATCATAATAAAGTTATTTTATTATTACAAAATCAGTATATAATTTTAAATAAGTTTTTAAAATAATGAAAATAAAATGAAATTAATAAATCTAGTTTTTTCATCTTTTAAATTTTGAAAAATAAATTTAAGCTGGTCTTTTTCTCTTTTGAAAATGAAGAATTATGATATATCTATTATGTCAAAAATGCATGGCATATGTTTGAAGCCTCATCTCTTGTATTGATGTTAGAAACCCTACACTTAACAAAACTAAATCTTTATCAACTCATTCCAAACCATTTTATTTTACCAAAAGACCAATAACTGAATTAAACTTAAATTCAAATACTGCAACAATCACAGACCCTGTGCATAAGGAAAAAATTGCAAAGTGTACCACTATACTGTGCTTGAAAAAATGAATTCCATAATTTTAGACAGCTTATAGGACCGAAACCAAAATACAACTTTTAACGAATCCGATTGTTATTAAAATATGTTCATATGAACATGTATATATGAACAGATGATTACAGGCTACTCCATGCCGAGACACAAGTCAAAGGAGTCTGGTCCCAGTTTAGAAGCAGCTGACCGTTTCCTGCTAGTTCTACACCATAAGATCTTCCCATGTCATTGCATGATACAATAGCTTTTGCATGCATAATGCTTTCCTGGCTTATGCCACGTTCAACAAACCCAAATTTCAGAGGGATGTCTATCACTCTGAACAACTCATCATTCGCCATGTAATTCATGGGTCTGCACATCATTGGACCAAAGAAGAGATGTTCCACCATTGCTCGAGCAAGCCCATATTGCTCTCCTAGTCCTGCTTCCAACGAATCAAACATTGCACACAACTTTCTCAAACATTGAGCGAAGCGCTCGAAAAATGTAAGATTCTCATATGCTGAAATACCATTTGGTCCACTACCCACTGTCAGGATAGCTGGATTCAGGTGACGTGCTCCATTAATGAAATCTACTAACTGCTTCCTACTGCGCTCAAACATATGTGGCAATTCCCACATACAATTCACTATCACTATCTCATCCTTGTTGGAGTTTATCATCCCTTGGATATTTTTCATTTCGGCTTCCTGAAACGAAAATGGAATCCCCAGTGAGCTTGCGTACTCGGACAATCTGCTTCCAGTGTCTTTGCAGCAGCTTGAAAATGGGCTTGAATCCTCAAAGGACTCCACCCATTTGACTGCTGTAATTTTAAGGTGACTAATTTTGTAATCTTCATTCTTCAAGGCTTCCATCAATGGCGGCCACTGCATACCGTCCATTATGTCAAAATCAATTATGTGGACACTCTGCTGCTTCGTCAAAGGAATTGCTTCCAAAATGCTCTGGTTTGCACTGAAATGGGTAACCTTTATATAAGGATAGACTTGGTTAAGTAGTATGAAAGCTCCCAGAAAATTGGCTCTAGACACTCCATTTGAATTCAGCAGGCGTTTCTCCATCTGACCATCAACTCTACGTTGATAACGTTGCTGCAGAGATTGACAAAGATAGTAAGCTACTCTCTCTATGGTAGACCCAGTTGGAGAAGCTACTTCTTTCAGCCGGGCAAGAAGAACCTCAACAAGCTCAAGGGCGCCATTGGAAGTTGCCTCTGCGCAGGCTGTGAGAAGATGAAAAAGCCTCAATCCCTTGTATTCTGAAGAATCAGTCTCGCATGGGATTAAGCCTTCACTTAACCTGTCGGCCTGACCAGAGGTTGATGTATTCACTGTCTCACTTGATACACAGCTACAATCTTCAACACCATCTTGATCATTTCTAATATCAAGCTCAGACATAGTTAGATCAGAATCGTGTTGTCTGTCACATGCAATATCTTCAATTATCACTACACCCTCTTGTTTTGAAAGGAGCTCCTTTACAGGAGAGGGACAAAATAATTCAGTCTCCTGAACGATTAAATCATTCCACAGAGACGAGTCCTTGGAGTCCAAGAGGTCGTCATCATAAACAAATTCCATAAGATCGTTTTGGCTCTCAGTTGAAATCCTTGCAATCTCTTCGATCGAAGAGAATTCTGATGGATTAGAAAGAGCAATAGAATGGTTCCAAAGAGGCGATACATCGGGACTAAAACCGAAATCTAAGGGTGCCTCATAACTAAAATCTACCTTACTCCCCAACTTCAAGTCGTCCCAATATGTGGAATTTTCATAGCCATAGATATGACCAACTTCCTGCATTCTGCTAATCTCCATTTCCAAATCTTCTTTTCCCACAAAACTCTGTAAGTTTAGAGTTGGTGTCTTTTACTATTGGATCAGCTGCCCTGGGTTTTTAAACAAGGCCAAATCACATGAGACCATGGACATCACATCACCGTATCTTTCGAATCTGGAATGCTCAAATTTGTAGATTTTGAAAGTGAATCTATGTCGTGTAATGAGGAATGTTCGAGGTTCAAATCTCAATGAAAGCACACCTTCATCATGTTCATTGTATGAATGTGTGTATGTATGTTGCTTGATTAAAACTAGCTATTTTGGTGTTTTAAGATTCATGTTTGGATAAGTGATTAACGGTAATTGATGTTGAATTAAATAATTTTAAATAGAGTTGAATACACTAATTCACTCCTCCCCTCTTATTATATTGTGTGCCCTTCAGGCTAACTTAGTACTTGTGAGGAAATTTAAGAACCGGGAAACAACAATTTGTGTCAATTTTGGGGACTTAAATAGAGCCTCCTGGAAGGACCACTATCATCTACCCTTCATGGATCAGATTTGCAAATCATAATAGAATCAGAAGGGTTTTCTCTCTTAGATGGTTATTCTGGTTATAACCAAATAGTAGTAAAGGAAGAGGACAGGTACAAAAAAATCACAAGAAAATAGGGAACTTCTTCCTATGAGAAAATGTCTTTTTGGTTGACCAATGCTGGTGAAACCTTTCAAAGGGCAATGAACAATAATTTTAAATAATTCATAAACAAGTTTATCTCAATATATCTAGATGACATAATAATAATTTCAAAATTAGGTGAAAATCATATGGATCATCTTGAAAGGAATTTTGACAGATGTAGAGAGTTTATGATATCACTCAACCCAAAAAAGTGTATTTTTATTTTTTCAGCAAGGTAGGATTTTGGGTCACCTAGGGTCAAATAAGAGTATATCTATAGACCTCAAAATGATCTCAAATATTCTTTCTCTTTCTTTATTTTCTCTTAAGAAAGCATTACAATATTTTCTTGGGCTAAAAGTATAAAACTATGTCATTCCTTTGGCCAAATTTTCAACACAAGTGAATTTAAATATTTCCTAGAACTAAAATTCAATTTTGATCAAATATATCATCTAAATAGATTTATTTTATCTAAGTTAGATACAATACAAAAGCTTTTCAATTGGAATTTTCCACTAAATGCATAATTTTTTACCACTTTGGGGCCAATTTACTAGAAATATAAAATTATTCAAAAAAATTGATGTTTCAAAAACTCCTAGTCTTATGATTGACATTTTTTTAAAACATTAAAAATACCCTTTTGTAGATATATAATTATTTCATCAACACAAAATGTAAAGTTGATTATCTTTTCAAGAAAAATACTAAAATATATTTGAAAATTTTGAAAAATATGATGCACTAGAGAAAATATGTTGTGGATGATGGATAATTCTTTTTCTATTTTGGATAAAAAGTTAAGGCAAAAGGTGACATCCCATGGAAATAATTGTGTTTTCAATGCACAAAAATTATAAGATTTATTTTAAAGTATATACTTATCAAAATGGGGAAAAAATAGATCCATGCACTAAAGTTTCAAATTATAGACATATACAAAAAAATTGACGGAAAAAAAGTAAAAATTTCTATATAAAGAACGATGTCCCATGTAAATTAATTTTTTAATATTCTATCAACAATAAAATTATAGTGTCTATTTTATAGAAAACTATATTAAAATACTTTTTAAAAATTTCTAAAAAATTGCAAACATAAAATACACTAAAAAGTATGCATTTCATTAGTTTATATCATTTTAAAATTTAAAATATATGTACATCACTTTCTAGTGACTCAATTTAAAAAGTTGGATCAATGTTGTTTTCTTTATAGAAGTGTGATGCAACTTTCTACTTTTACCCCTTAGAAAGATACATTTTATTAGAAAAATTATTCCTAATTTTGTAAGATTGCTTAAACCTATTACCTTGATGCTTATGAAGGATATCATTTTCAAATGGACTAAGGAAGGAAAAGAGAGTTTTGATTAAATCAAAGAAGCAATCGCTCAGGAACCTAGTCTCATCAATCAAAATTTTGAGAAGGATTTTATCATATATAATTATCAAGGAGAAAACAGTGTTGTGTCTATCCTAACCCAACAAGAGGATGAAGGTTTAGATCAGTCAATTGTGTTTTCCAGTCACCTACTCAAAGATTATAAACTCAGGTATAGCATTGTTGAAAAAAGTATTTATTTTTGTAAATTTCCTTAATAATTTTAGACACATGCATTGTAACAAAAAGTGTTGTTGATGGTTATCCATCCAAGTATGAATATTTTTTTAAGTAGGGATGTGATTGAAAAAAGAGCCAAGTGGATAACCAAATTCATGGAGTATGGTGTGGGCATCAAAGTCGCTAAGTTGGTAAGGGGAAAAGGGTTTTGTGAGTAGTTGAAAACAATATCAAATTTGTTGATGGCATGAAATATGTCTTAAAAGAGGCCCAATTAACTAAGCATGACAATCCAAATAATTAGTATCATGATATGGCTACTTTTATAGAAATATAGGTACAAATATCCATATATTTTGAGTCCATCAAAATGAAGATACTTTAGGTTGCAATCCATCCCCTATGTCCTTGATGATGCTATATTGTTTAGAAAGGATACATGAATAAAGTACCACTAAGATGCATTGAGCTATACCAAACTAACAATGTGCTAAAATAATTTCACAATGGCCTTTTATGAGGTCATTACTCACTAAGAACTACTATTGCTATCATCAAGAGAGATATATACTATTGGCCTAATTTATTCAGTGATTTTCTTAGGTGGGTGAGAAATTGCAAAATTTGTGATTTATTTATAGGTAAGAAAATACTAGTTGTCCTCCCTCTCCATAACACTCAAGATGAATCAACATTTTTCCTAATGGGGTTTAGACTTCATTGGCATGATAAACCCTCCCTCTAGTTCTAGACATAAATAAATTTTGATAGCCACATATTACTTCACAAGGTGGAAAGAGGAAATTATACTTAAGGAGGATAATGAGGCTATGTTCGTGGATTTCTTAGAGGGAATTATAACAAGGTTTCATGTCCCCTCTACCATAATATCTAATAATGCTAAATATTTTTGTTTGGAATAACATTAGTGCATGCCACACAAAGCATGAAATATAATTAAATACTTCTTCAAACTATTACCCTCAAGGTAATGGCTTGGTTGAGTCTACAAACAATAATCTTATAAAGATCATCAATGAATTGAAGGAAATAGGGTTCCACCTTTTGAAAGATGGAACTAAGGTTTAGGACCTCCTATTTCACTCTTAGTTCATTAGGAAACCAAGATATCTCAATTAAATGACTCAATTGAGGGAAGGGTAACTTGGGAGGTTTCATTAGGTGTGATTAAAAGGGGGTTCACCACTAAGAAAATGCTTAGAAAGAAGGAAATGAATGCAATATGCAAATCTAATTATATGACCTAGAAAATGAGTTCAAATCATAATAAAAAACTAGAGATAAACAAAGAAGTACCTAGAAGATTGGAAATACTCAAAACAAGGTCTGCAATTTTGAAATTCTGACTTTTGATGTACACTAGGACTCATATGCCAAACTGGGCAATTTAGTCCTAGTTTAGGGTTTCAAGCTAGAACTGGAATCTGCAACTGGTGAACTAGGATCTATAGGAAATAGATGAAAAGTGGTATACTGGGAATCAAACATCCAAGGTGGTGATTTAGTCCCAGTATTAGGGTTTGGATGAAACTCTAGTATCCTTGAGTGATCTTCTATAGCTTCTCTCTTGTTTGATCTCCGAGTCTGAAACTTTGAATTCTAGCCTCTAGGTGACTTTCTGTGAAGATGAAAAGTTCTTGAAAACTTTGACAACTTTCCTTCAATCATACATGTTTTTCTTCAAAGGATATTCAAGCCTCAAAACACCTAGATCTACAATCACACATGAAGAGGAGAAAAATGTTGATTTGTTAGTGGATAGGGGTTTTCCTTGGTCAAACCCAGTTTTGGTAATTAACCGTTGAAATAAAATGAAATAACATGAAGGAATGATGAATGAACAAATGTAATGTTGCAACTCACCAAACTCTTGAAATAGAGGTTGCAATCTTGTGTGAAATGGCTAGCATGAATGTGGATCTTGACTCTTGATTGTTGATATGAGATAATGTCCTTGAATGGTTGCATTGTTCTTGAACAATACATCACAATATTAGCTCAAAACCACATGCATGATGCACTAAATATTTGACATGATGCTTGAATCTTGAATTCATGGTCCAAAATGCTTGATAATTAGCTCTTGAATTCTCTTGAATGCTCTTCTGAACTCTTGGTCATAAATTTTCTATGAATCTTGAATACTTGTTTATGCCAAATTTATTGAATTTACAACACTACAAGCCAACATCAAATCTAGGAGAATAAAATCCTACCAAGAATTGAATTCAAAATAGGTCCAAGCTAAAGGACTCATACACCAATTAGGCGTATGAGTCTCAGTAGCCTAAGCTGGGGACACAAATTTCAAGAAATATTAGGTTTAATGTATTTAATTTAGCATATAACAAACCTAATCACAATGTTGCATCTAAAAGAAACTAGAGTAGTTTTAATTAGATTACATAGAACATGTTAAATCATGGAGACATTTATTAAATAGTCTTACAAATATTATTTGATAAATCATATTTCCATTTAACATAAAACACATAAGCATAAATAATCAAGCATCAAATGATCATATATATATATCAAAGTTTTTTAGTACATATCATCAAATATACAGTTCTAGGGTTGCCTATGGCTACTAGATCCCTTGGGATGTAGCAATTGCATCTATCTAGACATAGTCTTTTGAGAGATGGTAGTATACGACCATGATTTTGAAATGATAAGAGCATCCAAAGCATACTGTAAACCCTATGCTCCTCCACTAGTCATGGTCTCCCATCCATGGGCCTCTAGATGCTCTTTCTCTATGCGGTCTTTTTCTGCCTATAGGTTGGCTACCTCTGCATGAAGTCTCTTGACCTCCTCTAGACCTCGAGATGACTAAATATTCTCATATGCAACATTGGCTTGGTCATAATGCCTCATCTCACCCTCATATGTTTCTCTCAATATAACATACGGCTCGAACAACTCTAGGTATTGCTCCATAATGGGTGGGGGAACATAGTCTATACCGGTAGCTTGATCAAAGACTAATGGAGGCACTATCTTTGTAGCTACTTGTCAATAGAGTTCATGTAAATCTCTGACAATAAATAAAATATCATCACCTAGATCTCCAGCTAGCTGTCTAAAGAAAACCTCATCCTATGCAAGAGGCATGGAGGATGTGCTAGCCTCTCCATGCTCGCAAGTGCTGGCATGTGCCACAACTACTTACTATGATCTAGTAACATGAGTGGGAGATGGATCTCCCCACTCATGGGAACTAGACCCTTGTCTATCGTATCACTACCCTCACTCATCAGCTCCTCCTTCTCCTCCTAATTGCCCTCCTCTCCCTCATAATCTAGATATGCATCCTTGTCGTAATCCTCATCTATCTCACATACAAATATATCTGATGTCTTGAGCCCTGTATCCTCACCTATCTCATCCTCCTCATCCCTTTGCTCTAGAAGTGGTCTTGCAAAACCTATAGACTGATCCATTGAGAATCCAAGAGTTGGTCATGTTGCTACCCACCAATCCTCATATGCATTAGTAGCACCAATGTCATCAACGTCGAAGACTGGTGGCATGTTGATATCTGCATCCTTTGAAGATCACTAGATCTAATATCATCCACTGTCAGCCACCTAGTATCTCTTGGCCTCCGAGCACTCCGCATTGATTTCCTGTAAAAGGGGTGTGTTACTGGTGGTACCTATATCTAACCAAACTACTACATCACATGAATGTAGTAGAATGGTATTACTATGTAATCGTGTATCCCTCAAAGAAACCTATCCCTCTACATCCTCCTAAGCTATCGGGTATCATTTGGCCACTATGGTATTAGATAGTATGGTCTCCAAAGGATCTCCTCCTAATCTATTCAGTCAAATCAAACTCTCCAAAATTGTAAATCTTCATACTACCATGAATGCCTCAGTGGATAACTGAATGTGTGTGATATCCTAGGGCTGGTATAGATGGAAACCATGTTAGCCTAGTGCATGTGATATGCTCTAGGCACCAAACCTACAATAGTAGACAATGTACCATGTTGTTAACCTTGTGGTACACAAACTGGCCTAGATCATAATATAAATGTGCAAGGATGTTGTAACCCCAGGAATATACAGTCTTATGGTGCTCCATCAGTTTGATCATATGAACAAGACCTCCATCTAGGTGTGCACCCCAACCACCAGAGACGAGTACTAGTGCCTTTGTGAAAATCATAATCTATCTGAAGACTAGCGATCATGCATAGAGTAGACACGCTAGATAAATACGTGGCCCTAGGACCTCCTCTCAAACCAATCCTCCCAAGTAATATACCCTATATCTATTTGCATCTCCATGTATGTATGATCCCTTGCGAAGTGCATGGTCTCACCTCGAACAAGAACTCAAAGGATGCAATGTACATCCTCCAGGGTGATCGTCATTTCACCGATAGGAAGGAAAAATGCGTCGGTATCGGTATCAACATCCCATCTCTTTGCAAGTGCCATCAACATAGCATCATGGTACCTCATGGGAGGCATGAGGTACTCCTAGTATAATCTAGTGATCTATAATATATGTGTGTCCACATCTAATAATATCGAGACAAGGTTTTGTAAGCGACATAATTGTCTTCTGCTGAGATGCTGTCATGACTAAGGTGGAATCTAGAAAGAAAAAGAAAAAGTATATCCTATAAGTATTCTAAAATCTTAAATGCATACATCAATAGTCAGAAAGTGTGCTAAAGTTGTTCTAGGATTCATTTCTAAGGGTTTGAGATACTTTATTCCATATTTGGGACACTTTGCGAAGAAAAAAGACACTTTGCAAAAAAGTGGGACACTTCGTGAAAAAGTGGGACACTTTGCGAAAAAATGGGGCACTTCATGAAAAAGTGGGACGCTTTGCGAAAAAGTGGGGCACTTCGTGAAAAAAGGGGACACTTTGTGAAAAAAAGGGATTCTTTTCAAAATTTTCTTTTAGGGTCCTAAATCAACCTATAAATGCATAAAACATAAAATAAATGCGTAAGGACAAAGCTAAGGCACAAAAAATCAACTCACCTGATGTTGCAGCTTGCCTCAAGCTACCTCCTCCCGCAGGACCTCAAGTCTTAGAGGCACGTACTCTTGTTAGCTCAAAATCTTCAATCATGCTCTAACAAATTCAAGTCACACGAAGGTAAAAGATAAAATTAGTTCAATTTACTTCACTTTTTTCTCTTATATATGTTAAAATTAGGTTTTTACTATATTAGGATTAAAAGTTATTTTTCATTCAAAATAGTATACCGAGGGCTAGTGAATTCCATTTTCGATGCCATTTGTTGTGTTGGAATCATGATTTCTCTTTTGTTCTCATCAATTGTCTATCATTATGTGGTATGGTACTTGGAAATACCCTATTATATGACTTATCCAATTTGATGCGGTTAGACTACTACCTTGATTCCACCTCCATAAAGGAAGTAGAATCAAGGGGGAGCATACGTCTACCCTCAAATTTTATTTCTAGAAGAAGTTCAACAAGAGGATTTTTGAATGACTAATGAATTCGTGTTGCAGGATGCGATTGCTAACATTGTGGTTTTGTAGATAGATACAGTGGGGGCTCATTCTCTAATGTTGTGAATGAACATATATGAGTATCCTTTTATGAAACAAAGTTTATTTTTTGGATTCATTTAAATTTCATATACACGTAGAGTCATATAGGCACTAAAGTGGGGGCTAAATGTAGTGTGGAAAATTGTACACTCTTGAAAATGGTATAATTTCCTTAATTTGAAACTATTTTAGCACCCTTGTATTAAATACCCTCTTTAAATCATCATTAATGTAGACATGGAAATTGTAATCCTTTGTAGAGAGTATAATATGTGGCCTAATTTGGTTCTATTTTAGACACCCTTCCACAAATCACCTCTTAAAAATTGCATTTATAGGCCCCTAATGTTCATTATTTTTGATCTAGAGGCCCATTTCACTCAAAAATCATATAAATCCCAACAAATAATGCTTAGATTATTCATATCTCAAAAACCCACCTCTGAAAACCTCATGTGGGACACATTCACCACCTTGGGCAAATGAGTCCCCTTTGGTGGGACCCATTCACCAAGGGTGGCAAATGAGTCCCTTTTGGGGGAATTTTCAATTTTAAGCAGGAAACTCACTGACTTAATTCAAATTTTAAGTGCATTTCAGCCTCTTAGGTCTAAATAACAAGAAATTAGGTATTGATGCATGTTTTTAGGTCATTTTTCATATCTCCTAGTCATTTTTATCAAGACAAATCAAAAGTCTAGTGTTGAATATCTTCCACAAGAAGATTCATTAGCCTTTCTACAAAAAAGTTGAAGCTTTAGGACACCAGGATAGGGTTATTGCAGGTCTTCAAGCTCACTTCTAATTCAAGATCAAACATTGCAAGGAGTTGATTATGAATGCCTATGGAGAATCATGGAGAAATCTAGGTTGAGGAGATGCAACTAGCCATCAAATCACTCCTAAAGACTTGTTTTCAAAGAGATTCCATCTTCCATTTTCTCTCTATCTTCAGATTTAAGGTTTGCATGTCATTAATATTCATTTGAAATGTTGCAGGGTTTCTTGGGTTGAAGTATTACATCATTCATGCCCCATTTAAACATCTTATTCTAGCACATTCGAATAGGGTTTTGTCTTACTTCAGATTTTCCCTAGTCTTAGACACACTTAGGGCTAGGTTTTTATGTAGATTTCATTATCCATCCAAGGTTTAATTATGAAATTAGGGGTTTTGCCAAGGAAAACCCTCCATTAGAAAACCAGTTATATTATGTTTTGTAGGATTTTTTGAAGATTTAGATTTGGGATTTAGTTTGGAAGTGCAGTGGAGGTGACAAAGTGCAGATCTAAAACTTTATTTTTTAGAAAATGGAAAAATGACTAATTTTCCATGGATGAAAAATAAGTCCCACTGGTGTTGTCTATCAAAGTAGTGTGTACACTCTAGTAACCTTTTGGTAGAAACATACTTTTCAGCAGAAACTGTGGTCTAGGACTAATTTGCCTAGGTTGGCGAATGAGTTGATGTCAATCAAAAAGTCAACATTTCTAGTTTTTTAGAGTTATTTCTAGTCTCCATCATGTTTACAAGTGCACAGATCCTATTTTATAGCTTTTTGTTTTGTTTTATTTGCATTTCTATTAATCTTTCTAGGTCTTTTGCATACAACACTGTGTTTTCAAACATGTTACATTTCTTAGGTTTAGCATTAATAATCAACTTTATTTTTCAGTTTATTGCATTTAGATCATCTCATATAGGCATATTACATCCATATCACATTAATATTTGAATGTTTACATTGCATTTTGGCCCATCTTTCCCCTTTTAGGTAAAAAACACTAGAAGGGCTAGAAAGACATTCAAATGTCAAAATATTTATTTACATTTTGGTGAACTTGTATTTAGAATATTTTTACTTTTGATTTTAATTTCATTCACATTCTAGGACTAGTTTTCTTCAACATTGCATTAGGTTTTGCATTGTTTTGCATCCTAGGGTTTTCAAAAATTGTAATAGTGAAAATATCACATAGATCTCATTATTGTGTTTACAATCATTCAAACTATTGAAATTATGTATTTTCACTTTAGATTAGCATTGTACAAACCTGAAAACATACAAAAAAATTTAAAAAATCAGATTTTTTTTCAAAATATCCCTACTAGGACTCATTCGCTATCTTGGGTACAAATCAGTCCCAGTACACATTCTACATCACTATTTTTAGAATTCAATTTTCTCTTTTCAAGATTTATAATTTTTACAGTTACTTTTCTATTTTTCTTTGGTTATTTTCTTTTACATTCAAATCATTAGCATTATTATCATTTACTTTAATGGAACTTATGGATAGCATTATATTTTTACAATGTTCATTTTCAGCATTAGTTCCTAGTTTATTTAGATTAAATTCATAAGAAAATACAAACAAAAAGATTAACCAATCCAATGAAACAATCAAAACAATGCTTCACTTTAGGAAAATTATATCATCCAAACCTCTTATTAGTGATGTCTTGGATAGGTTAGATGAAGCCCTACAAGGCTTCCTCTCACTAAGGCTTGTGATGACAAACCTAAACTAATTAATGACAACTCATCTCCCAAACCTTTTAGTAGCAATGACTTTGATATGTTAGATGAATCCCTTGAGGACTACATCTCACAAAATCCATCCACTAAGGTTTGTTGTGAGTAACCTAAAACACAAGATGTCAATGTAATTCAACCCCAACTTGTCCTTTACCCACCTTCACATCAACCTCAACCTCCACCTACACCCGAGTTTACCCTTTACCCACCTTAGCATGATGTTGTTTCCCACACACATTACACTAGAAATAACCCACAACCACCACAAACAAATCCAACCTCCTTACCTTTGCCCAATTCCATACTACCTAGTGCTCCTTGATTAAGAGAGTATGATCTTGTTGAGTAACCTAAGAGTACTCCCACCAAAATATACCTTTGGTATCTTCTTCAAAATTCACCAAACTATAATTCTATGCTCTAAATAGAATTACAACAAATAATGGTTCCTCCTGGTACAAACACAACTGATGTGGTATCTCTTATACAAGGAATTAATACAGTTAATGTAGACATTACCTTTCATCAAAATAAACTCCCTCCATTAGAATTAAGGAAACAAAATGAAGCGTTTATGATAATTTCTCAATACACTACAATAGGCATCAAAAGAACCCTTGTTGAAAATGGCTCTTGCCTTAATGTGTGTAGTGTAAAGCTCCTAGATCGGTTACGTGTGGATAAATCACAAATCAAACTTGATTCCTTATCTATTAGAGGAGTCAACAATACCTCAAAGAAACCACTCGATTTAATCACTCTACCTATCACAGTCAGAGTGGTTAGCTTGCAAAATCCTATCCATGTCATGCCCTATGATCTTGCATACAATCTTCTTTTGGGAAGGCCATGGATTCATGAGATGCATGCGGTACCTTCGACCCTTCATTGAATAATGAAATATGTCTATAACAACAAAGTTTATCAATTTACAATATACCCCGAGCCTAAAAGTTTCTTACAACTTGAAAAAGGCACAACAAGTCCTTTGAACACTTTAATTCCAACATCTCACATAAAACCTCTTGAGACCAATAAATAAGAAGAAGAATCAGTCTCTAAATTATTAGGTGATGATTGGGGTACATTAGAATTCACACCTTCATTTATGGATGGATAGATAATCACATGAAAATATGATGAAAAACAAGAACAATCAACAGTTATGACAACTCAAAACTCAAAAAAATCCTCCCCAACATCTACCTCATCTACTTTGGCAAAAAATACAACCTACACAACGGATTTTGATGAGATAGATTTTCAAAAACCACCCGATCCGAAGGAAATGGAAAGACTTTATGGACGAGGCTATGAGCTTGTGAAACAATTGGGATATAATGGTAAAGGATATGGAAAGAATGAACAATGAATTTGTGTCCCTATAGAACCTAATACACAAGAGACAAAGACTAGTTTTGGGATAAGACTCAATGCCCATCGCTCAATATCAACACCATCACATGTAAACCAAGAATCAATCTTACACTAAAACATCCTGAATTCCTTGATATGGATTCCCCACCATCCTGGGAGTATGTTGAAAGTGATGACACCTTGAAACAACTATTAGGAGCTTCTGATAAGTCATCTTCTTCCAAGAGAAAATTTACCTATGCTATGATAAGTACCAAGCAAAAATATGTTGATACTAATGAGACAAACACAAGCATGGAATCATATGATCCTAAATTTCCTAAGTCTAATGCACTCCCCAAGATACAATTAATATACTAATGGACATAGATGATAAAGAAAAGGTTATTAAGATTGGGAAGTTCCTTGATGATGAAGAACAAGAGGAAAATACAACTTTGCTTCATGATTTTTCTAAAAAATTTGCTTGGAAATATTCAGATATGGCAGGAATAGACCCAAAGATAGTCAAACATAATATTGTTCTTGAAAATGCTAAGCTTGTTCGACAAAAGATAAACAAAATGAACCCTAAGATAGCCTTGCATGTTAAAGGAGTACTTGAAAAACTCCTCGAAGTGGGTTTCATTTGACCTATTGATTATTCTCCTTGGATCTCAAACATTGTTGCAGTTGGTAAACCTAATAATCATATTAGGATATGTACAAACTTCTGTGACTTGAATAAAGCATCATTAAGGACAATTTTCTCCTTCCTAATATAGACATGATCATGGATTCAACTGTTGGACATGCTTTAGATGAATTTTCTAGTTATAATCAAATCTTCATCAACCCACAAGATCAATACACGACAACATTCACAACTATTTGGGGAATTTTTTGTTGGGTTATGATTCCTTTTGTATTAAAGAATGTAGGCGCAACTTATCAAAGATCAATGACATTGATATTCCATGATTACATACATAAAATCTTGGAAGATTATGTTGATAACGTCCTTGTCAAATCCTTATCAAGACAAGACAATGTGAATGTCCTTTGACAAATCCTTGAACGAATGAGTAAATACAACATGAGATTCAATCCGAAAAAGTGTCTTTGGAGTAGATAGTGGAATTTTTTTTGGGTTTATCATATCTCATAGAGGCATTGAGGTGGACACAAAGAAAATTGATGCTATAGTAAACATGCCACCTCCTAGAAAAATTTCTTAATTACGTATGTTACAAGGATGAATTTAGGCCATCCATCATTTTTCACCTCCTTAGCCAATCGAACATTACTTTTCACACATCTCCTAAAAAAGGATGTACATTTTGATTGGAATGAGGATTGTAAACAAGCCTTTAAGATTTTGAAGCAATACCTTGCAACTCCACCTATTTTACAACCTTCTATGCTAAACAAACCGTTCATCCTTTACATAGCCACATCATCCCATGCTCTCTTCGCATTGTTGGCTCAACAAGATGACAATGGAAAAGAACATCCTGTTTACTACGTTATTCAAACTTTAATCAATTATAAAACACGATACACACCAATCAAAAAACAATGTTTGGCTCTTGTATTCACTACTAACTTAAGTTTCGACATTATTTACTAAATGTTGAAATATAGGTCATGATAAAATTTGATCCTCTCAAACATCTTTTCAATAAAACAGACTTATGAGGACATCTAGCTAAATGGGTAATTTTGTTGATCAAGTTTGACCTTAAGTTTGTTTCACAAAAAGAAATCAAAGGCCAAGCCTTGACCGAAAACTTAGCTGACACTCCTCCTCTAGCATTACCTAGCAATGATTCTTTTCCTGACGATAGTGTGTTGATAATTGAAACTAAAACATGGGAATTATATTTTGATGCCTCTAAGTGTAGAACAGGCTCTAGTGCTGGGGTTATATTGATCCCACCTATAGGAAATCCTATTCCCTTATCATATCGATTAAATTTCTTATGTACAAATAACACAGCTAAATATGAGGCGTTAATTGCTGGGTTATGTGTTGCTTTAATCGTGGGTGTCAAAGATATTAAGATCTTTGGTGACTCACAATTAGTAATTCAACAAATAAATGGGATATATCAAGCTAAGCATGACAAATTATCCAAATACAAAGATCCTATCATGCACTTTCTAGAAAAGTTTCAAACATTTACCATTGATAACATCCCACAAAAAGATAATCGGCTTGTGGATGCAATGGTAAGTGCGGCCTCTCTTATATCCCCTCAAGATCCTTAAAAAAATTTCACATTCACTATTCACCCTATCATGAAACCCTCAATCGATGAAAAAAAGGAAGATGCTTTAATAACAAATGAGGAAAACTTGAGTGAATGGTATGATGCCATATTCAACTATTTGAAAAGTGGTACCTTTCCCAAGCCAACAACCAAAAAACTTCATTCTCATTTATGAAAACTTGGATCTAAATATGTCATCCTTTTCGATGTTCTATATCAAAGGTCATTCAATGGTATCTTACTTTGATGCTTAAAAAAATCTAAGATACCTCTAGCACTTGACCAAGCCCATGAAGGTGCTTGTGGTGGACATTTTTGAGGGAAAACATTGGTTCAAAAACTTATCCATATTGGGTATTATTGGTGCAACATGGAATGTGATTGCCTTGATTATGTTTGAAAAATGTCATAAATGTCAAGAACATAAAAATTTGCATCATGCTCCTGCTAGTGAAATTCAAACTCAACTTTTGACATGGCCCTTTATAGTTTGGGGATTGGACATTATAGGAAAAATTCCACCTCCTTCTTCCACTGGACATACCTTTATCATCACTACAACTGATCATTTCAGAAAATGGGTAGAGGCCATTCCCCTTCAATCTACAACAGCTGAGGTAATATGTCGTTTCATCTTAGAACACATTATTGCTCACTTTGGACTTGCTTCTACATTAGTTTTTGATAATGGTACACCATTTAAGAATAATGAAGTGAAGAAATTTTTGGCGACCTTTAATATCCAACATCATTTTTTGACACCTTATTACCCGTAATCTAATGGTCAAGCTGAATCGACTAATAAAGTTCTTGAACAATTCCAGATACAAAGATCCTATCATGCACTTGCTAGAAAAATTTCAAACATTTACCATTGATAACATCCCACGAAAAGATAATCGGCTTGTGGATGCAATGGCAAGTGCGACCTCTCTTATATCCCCTCAAGATCCTTCAAAATATTTCACATTCACTATTCACCCTATCATGAAACCTTCAATCAACGAAAAAATGGAAGATTCTTTAATAACAAATGAGGAAAACTCGAGTGAATGGTATGATGCCATATTCAACTATTTGAAACAAAATCATAGGGATTAGCACACACAATTGCATTATGCGCTTTGGGCTTATCGTACAAGTGTTTGATCTTCCACATGGACCACACCATATAATTTGCTCTATGGTAGTGAAGCAATAATTCCTTTAGAGTTAGAAATCCCTACACTAAGAATTGCTCTTGAAGGACTTCTTGACGATACACATTTTAAAACACAATGTTTAGAATAGCTTGAGATGCTCGATGAACAACACATTAACACTCTTGAACATCTTCAAGATTATTACAAAAGGAAACATAATCATTACAACCTTAATTTTATCCATTGCTCATTCCAAAAGGGTGACTTAGTTCTATCGGCTAATCAGCACAACTTCAATGCCGAACCAAATGAACACGACAAATTCAGTTCTAATTGGTTAGGACCTTACATCATTGACATCAATTTTGGGTCTGGTGCATACATGTTAACTGAACTAGATGGTACACCCCTAAAGAACCTATCAATTTCATGCATTTGCGTCGGTATTATGTCTAACCCCTTTGAATAGAATGACTAATAAAGCAATGTTGTTAGAGCTATTGGGTCATATCCTATATGCTTTCACATTGCTTTGTTCTTGACAAATCAATCATGCATATGTCTTGAGCACTAAAGTAATTATTTAATTCAATTTTTATAATTACTTTGGGTTTCATACTATTCAAATTCCTCTTGTGTGTTATGATAAGTTAGAGCATTAAATATATTTAATTTAGCATAACATACTTAATCATCATGTTGTATCTAAAGGAAACTACAATAAGTTTTACTTAGTTCACATAAACTTTGTAAAATTATGAAGACATTAATTAAGTAATCTTACCAAGGTTATTTATTTAATCACATTACTATTTAACATTCAAACACATTAAGAAAAATCATAAAACATCAAATGCTCATATATATATATATATATATTTCCAAATTTTTATGTACATCTCATCACAATATATAATATCACTGAGGTTTGTGGGAATGATATCCCTCGAGCTCTAGTCCTCGTGATCTAGTAGTAGGACATTGGGTGATGGTCGTATGTGATCGTGACCGTGATCTGCTGAACCTAATTGCAAATTCTAAGCCTTGTATTTGCCAAAGGGCCAACTAATGCTCCCTTGCTATCTGCTCCCTCTCTTCCTATAGCCATGATACCTCTACCTGAAGTCTCTTGACCTCTGCTATAGTTTGGGATGACTGTCCTGTAGCCTCGGCTTAGTGGAGTCATCTCCTTACACTCTCATACACTGATTGTAGCCTCATGAATGGTCTAAGTGACTCTGAATCCTCCTCCATGATTGATGGAGGAACATAATCTGGGTCCATCTCCTCCTCGTCGATAAATGCAGGCACTATCTTTGTAGCCACTTGATGGTAGAACTTTGACCAGTCTCTTGTCACTCCTGCAAGGTAGTAACAATCCACAATTAGTACACATCATCATTATATATATATATATATATATCATCACCTATATCTTCAGTAGGCTTAACAATATCAACATCATCCTGTGCAGGGGGCATGGAGGACGTGCTAGCCTCTCCACGACTATGAGTACTAGTGCCTACTGTAGCTACTACTCATGATCTCGTCATACAAATGGGAGAGGGATCTCCACACTCCTATCAATCCCTAGTTGTTGCCTCATCACTCTCACTCAAGGGTGGCTCCTCCTCGTAATCCTCATCACCATCCTCCTCCTCCTCCTCATCTCCTATGTCCTAGCCATCATATTTAGGATCTCCATCCTCATCATACTCATCTATAACATTAGTGAATATGTCTACAACCTTGTATCATACTTCCTCGGCCCTGTCCTCTACCTCATCTCCCTCATCTGGAACTGGTCCTACATCACCTATAGGGACATCCATAAAAAATACAAGAGCTATTCATGTCAGTAACCACCACTCCTCATGCTCATCTGTGCTACCAATGCCATCAGTGTCAGAGGCTAGAGGCTAATCATGATCTGAGTCATCAGAGTCACTTTGGAAAAAATGGTCTATAGTGAGTCGTACGGTATCACCTGGTCTTCTGGCACTCTGTACTAATCTACTGATAAAGGGGTATGCCCTCAGTGGTGTCTGAACCTATCCAAACTGTTGCATGACTTGACCATAATAGAAAGGACATACTACATAGTCATGCTAGCTAGCCAAAAATCTATCTAGTTGCATCCTACTCAACTATCTCATGGTATCAAGCCACTGTAGTGTCAGCTCTAATAAGGTCTCCAAAGGATCTTGTCTTCCTCCAGCTCATCAAATCTCACTCTCAAAAAATGCAAGTCTCCATACTGCCATAAGCATCATAGAGGATAGTTGAAGGCTCGAAGATACCCTACAACTATAGCACATGGGAAACCGACAGGCTTGGTGCATGTAATATGCTCAAGGCACCAAACCTATAGAAGTGTGTAATGCACCATATTTTCTATCTCCCGAAAAACAAATTGACTTAAATCATATTACAGTTGTGCCAAGATACAACGTCCCCAAGCATAGACCATCTTGTACTCTTCCATCCTACGAATCAAGTGAACTAATGTTCCATCAAGGTGTGTTGCTCATCCATTTGGATTGATTACTAGTGCCTCCATGTGCATCATGATCCATCTCACCATTGGGGCTCACGAATATATTAGTATCAGTAGCTCGATTCATGCCCTCACATGCTCATCATGTACTAGTTTTCCAAGAAAATACTACATGTTGGCCTTTCACTCATGAAATGACATATCTCCTTGGAAGTGCACCCGTTCTCCCCGAATAGGAACTCAGAGAATACAATGTATATCCTCTAAGGTAATCATCATCTCCCCAGTCGGGAGGTGAAATGTGCATGTATCTGCATCACAATGCTCGCAAAGAGCTATTAGCATAGCATCGTGGTACCTCATGGGAGGAATGAGGTACGCCCAATAGATTCCTATGGTCTAAAGGTGCTCTATCTCCTCTACTAATAGTGTTGGGGCTAGGTCTCTCAAAAAACTCAATTGTCTTTCGCTTAGCCACTGTCGTGACTAGGTGGGTACCTATCAAAATCACAAGAATATGCTCTAAAAAACTCATCTAATATCTTTAATTTTTACATTATTCATCATGCAAGTGGGTATGTGCAGGATCATCATGGAAAAAATAGGCCCTTAAGTGGCAAAAAATTCAAAAAAATCAGAGTTAGGCAACTTGACGTAAAAATTTGAATAAGTTATCTATATTATTTCAAAAATATGTAAGAACAAAACTTGTAGAAAATTAAATGTAGTTTCTAAACCACTAGGTTTATTTAAAAAAAAAAAATCTATTTGGTGAAAATTTGAAATTTCAATGCAATAGTACTTAAAATTTAGGGGAAAAATAAGAAGTAGGTGTCTGTCTAACCACCCTAACCACAATAAAATGATAATATTTTTTTATAATATTTTATATATAAGTAGAGGACTCATGTCTAGGTGTGATGCACATTTTTTTGTAATTTTTTGGTAAATAATTAATTATGATTTTTTTATTACTTTTAAAAAATATAAAAACTTGTATGTCTAACCACCTTAACTTGGTCAAAACTTCAAGAAACTCAATTTTTCTTTTTTTAATCCTATAGTATGTGAAGCATAGAATGTGATTCATGTTTTGGATTCCAAAAATGTGATACAGTTTGAAAGCTATAGATGTTTTTTAATCATCTTATCAATCAAGACTTTAGTCGTTACTCAAATAGAGAATGAATAATAATTATTTATTAAATTCATAGTAAAGCATAATTTATATTGGTGGAAAGTTAAGAATCTCCTTTAAAAACCCTTTTCATTTCATCAATTTTAGGTAAAAAAAAGTTGTCAGCCACATACCCTACAAATACCCATCATATAGCCACTTTTTGGCCCATCATGATCCTTTACATACCCAAGTGTACTAAAGTTCTTCTAGTTTTCTTTCCTAAAAGGCCCTAGACACTTTAGAATCCTTTTGGGATACTTCGTAAAGAAACGAGACACTTCGTGAAGAAATGGGACACTTTTTGAACTTTTTTCCAAGATCCTAAATTCACCTATAAATGCATTAAAATCAATAAATCACTACAAAAATAGTAAGCAAATTTAACAAAATTGACTCACCTCATGTTACTGCTCATCGCATGCCACCTAGTGTCGAAGCACATCCAGTCATGAAGGCCTCTAATCTCATCTACTCAACATCTTTTCATCTCACTCATTACCCTCACACTACAAGAAGGTAAATGCAATAGTAAGTGACAAATTACTCCCCTTTTACCTCTTTAAACTCTTTTCATTTATTTTTACTCTTCTGTATAAAATTAAGATTATGTTTTTACCTTACGAGTTAATAAAGTACTTTTTCTTCAAAACACCATAACAGGTGATAGGGAACTTCATTTTTGAAACCGCTTGATGTGTTGGAATTGTGTTGGAAATA
Organism: Sequoia sempervirens; assembly: GCA_007258455.2. Lineage (NCBI taxonomy): Eukaryota > Viridiplantae > Streptophyta > Pinopsida > Cupressales > Cupressaceae > Sequoia > Sequoia sempervirens. The sequence goes on along the minus strand of VDFB02256132.1, from coordinate 172,460,359 downwards.
CCCTACGATATGATTGTTCCATAGTTGACATGGCTAGATTGCTACCTTGATTCCACCTCCGTAAAGCAAGCAAAATCAAGGGGGGCATACATCTACCCTCGAATTTGATTTCTAGAAGTTAGATAAAAGGATTGTTAGACAAAAAATGAATTCATGTTGTAGGATGTGGTTCCTAATGTTTTGGTTTTGTAGATAACTACACTATGGGATTCATTCTCACATCTTTTTAATGAGTATCCTTTTATGCAATAAAGTATGTTGTTTGAAGTCCTTTAGTGAACATATGCATGTAAAGTCATATGGGTGCTAAAGTGGGGGCTAACTGTGGACACATAAATTGTACTCCTTTGTAGAAAGTATAATTTGTGGCCTAATTTGGTCCTATTTTAGACACGCTTGCACCATTCACCTCTTAAAAACTACATTTATAGGCCCCTAATATTCATTATTTTATATCTAGAGGCCCATTTCACTCAAAAATCATATAAATCCCAAAAAATAATGCTAAAATCATTCATATCTCAAAAACCCACCTCTGAAAACCTCATGTGGGACCTATTCACCACCTTGGGCGAATGAGTCCCCTCTAGTGGGACCCATTTGCCAAGGGTGGCAAATGAGTCCCTTTTGAGGGAATTTTCAATTTTAAGTGGGAAACTCACCGATTTAATTCAATTTTTTAGTGGATGTCGGCCTCTTAGGTATAAATAATGAGAAATTAGGTATTGATTCCTATAAATATGTGTTTTTAGGTCATTTTTCACATCTCATAGTCATTTTTATCAAGAAAAATCAAAATTCAATTGTTGAATATCTTCCACAAGAAGATTCATTAGCCTTTCTACAACAAAGTTGAAGCTTTCGAACATCAAGATAGGGTTTTTGTAGTTCTTCAAGATCACTTCTTATTCATGATACAACATTAAAAGGAGTTTATTATGGATGCCTATGGAGAATCATGGAGAAATATAGGTTGAGGAGATGCAACTAGCCATCAAATCACACCTAAAGACTTGTTTTCAAAGTGATTCCATCTTCCATTTTCTCTCTATCTTCATATTTAAGGTTTGCATGTAATTAATATTCATTTGAAATGTTGTAGGGTTTCTTGGGTTGAAGTCTTACATCATTTAAGCCCCATTTAAACATCCTTATTCTAGCACATTAGAATAGGGTTTTGTCTTACTTCATATTTTCCTAGTCTTAGACACACTTAGGGCTAGGGTTTTATGTAGATTTCATTATCCATCCAAGGTTTAATTACCAAAATAGGGGTTCGAAAAAGGAAATCCCCCCATTAGAAAACAAATTATATTATGTTTTGTACGAGTTTTCAAATATTCAGATTTGGGATTCAGTCTGGAAGTGTAACACTTGCAGGTGACAAAGTGTAGATCTGAAACTTTAATTTTCAGAAAATGGAGAAAGGAATAATTCACCATGGATGGTGAATGATTCCCACTAGAGGTTTCTATCAAAGCATCAAATCAGAGTGTAGATTCCAGTACCCTTTTGGTAGAAATAGAATTTTGAGCAAAAACCCAGTTTGGGACTAATTCGCCCAGGTTCGCGAATGAGTCCTAATCAGTCAAAAAGTCAACATTTCCAATTTTTTAGAGTTATTTCCATTCTCCAGTTGGTTTATAGGTGTGCACATCCTATTTTATTGCTTTCTTTTTAGTTTTATTTGCATTTCTATTTATCTTTCTAGGTCTTTTGCATACAACACTGTGTTTTCAAAGAAGTTACATTTCGTAGGTTTAGCATTAATAATCACCTTTTTTTTCATTTTATTGCATTTAGATCATCCCATCTAGACATATTTCATCCATATCACATTAATATTTGAATTTTTACATTGCATTTTGGCCCATCTTTCCCCTTTTAGGTGAAAAACCCTAGAAGGGCTAGAAAGACCCTTGGGTGTTTGAGTCTTTTGTGGCCAATTTTTAGGGTTTGAGTAGGAAATTCAAAATTTTAACTCAAAATTTTGGCTAATGTCAACTTTTGAGATGTAATAAATGGAAAAATAGGTGTAATGCATATATAAACAAGCTTCTAAATCATTATTTTCAATCTAGAAGAGAAATTTCAAGATCTAAGCATTTACAAGCACTCATGCATTCTTTCACAAGAGAATTCAAGAGAAAGTAGGAAGAAAATTTGAAGCCTTGTCCAATAGCATTATAGTGTTTTAATGTAGGTCTTCAAGCTCACTTTCATTCAAGATATAGCATTGTCAAGGATTGATTATGGTTGCCTATGGTAAATCATGATGGATTCTAGGTTGGGGAAATGCAACTATCCATCAAGCCAAGCCTAATGACTTGTTTCCTAAGTGATTCCATCCTCCATTATCACTCTAATTTGAGCCTAAGGAAGGTACATGTCTTATTGTGGCTTATTAGGGTGATTATAGATCTCCCAGAGTGAGTCATTCATCTTCATGCTTCATTCATGCATGTCATTATAGTACATTAGAATAAGGTTGCATTGCATTTCAGATTTCCCTATCTTAGATGCACTTAAGGTTAGAGTTTATATTCACATTTATATTCAAGTTCCATTGTTTCTATCAAGGTTTAATTACCGAACTAGGGGTTTTACCAAGGAAAACCCCCCATAAGAAAATCAACACTATATTCTATTTTTGAGGTAGTTTAACAAGTTCTTATTCAAAAATCAGATTGGGAAGGAAGAGCAAGGATTTGAGGGCAAACCTAGACTTTGACTTTCTAAAAAAGTAAACGAGATTGATACACTAGAAGTGGCATATGAGTCCCACTATAGAAAATTTTCTAGATTTATGAAGATCCTTAATTAGCATTTCCAGATTCTTATTTCAACCCAAAAACCCTAGATTGGGATTGATATGCCAGAAGTGGCGTATGAGTCCCAGTGTGTCATAAAATTAGTATTTTTAGCATTTCAGGGTTTGTTTCGAGTTCCTACAAGTTTCCACGTGCACTTTTGTGTTCTCATAATTTACTATTCAGATTTATACTCTTTTATAGGTCATTTAGTGAAGTTTTTCATATCATTAGTCTTTTTCATTAGATCTTGCATATATTTGTCTTTCCAAGCCATAGCTTGGTGGTGAACCCCTCTTTATTCATTAATCATAGGGTGATCCCACAATACTAATTTACAATTTCGTTGAGGAATGAAAATTACAAAAATGATCCCATGATTTTTTTTGGGTTTTTAGGAGTTCACACAAATTGGGGTGTGCGTATGGACCCTGGTTTGAGTGAGCCCTATTTAATGATGGGACCCAATTTTTAGCTATTTTTTTAAAATGAAGACAAAGGAAAATTCAAAAAAAGGGGGGGTTCGCTTGTACCAGGGTCCATACGAACCCCCCTTCAAGAGATCGCTCGAACTAGGGTCCATACGAACCCTTTTTTTTCCCCCTTCCCCTCCTCTTCTACCAAATCTCTATAAAAATTTTCCTTTCAAAGATCAGGTTGAGGATGAAAATGTAGGAGAATTTGTAGACCCAATTGGATGATGGTAGTCCTCAGAATGAGCTATCCATCGAATATAATTTTAATATGTTTTGGTTTTATTATGTATTTTTTTTAGTTTGATTAAACATGGCTTTTCACCAAAAGTCAAGCTCTCTATTCTGCACACATGGAAAAATAGAATATTATCAAAAAATAAAAATAAAATATCAATGCACTAGATATTGATGTCCCAGAGATCCAACAAAAGAAAAAGAATTTTGATACATACAAAAAAAGTTATGTTTTAGCCAATAAATCATATCTAAATTGTAATTGGTTTGACTTTCAAACTTAATTAAGAAAATAATATTCAATGAAATGCTATGAAACCAATTCCATGCACTATATATCATAGTTACAAATCTAAATTCGAAAAAATTATAATTTTATCCTTCATAGAAAAAATTTATGTGTTAGCTAGTAAAACCACTCTTTAAAAATGGGGTTTACTATTAAAAACTAATTTTTGAAGGAGATGGAAAAAGAAGTGCAATCTAATTCCAATTTTTTTTAAAAATATATATTTATAATCTATAGACAAAATGTCACAAATCACTAGTTTACATCATCTCCAAATTCCTCATGGTTTAGACACTATAGGTGCCTGAAAGGAAAGATTTAGTTAAAAAAAATCAGTTCAATGTCCAATTTGGGAAAAAATTATAAACCAGTATTGTGGGATCACCCCATACCCTAGGACACCCTATTGCAAGATCTCTTTCCCTCAGTTCATACCTGGATTGAGATCTCTAGGGTTTCCTTGAATGAGAAGTGTAGAATATTGTTGTTCTATGTCTTAAACCATAGCCAATGACAATTTTCCTCCTTTCAAAGCCAAAAGGCTATCAAAGGATAGATCATAGCAGATCAACTAGCAAAAGCATTGATGGAAGATCACTATCCCCTCATAAAAAATTCCCAAATGAAAGCACACTACTAACAAAATAGACAAGTTGTTGGACCTTATAATTTTACGGGTCTCACACTCAAGACGGATCTGGAGCAAGTATCTTATTTCTCATACCACAAGGAGAGAGTATACCTAAGGCTTATATAATTACTTTCCCATCGACAAATAACATCTTAGAATAGGAAGCACTAATTACAGGACAAAAAATGGCCATAGAATGGAGGATAAAAGAACTACATATTTTTCAAGACTCTCAACTGGTAATCAGGCAAGTAAATGATGAGTATAAAAAAAAGGATGATAAGTTGATGTCTTATAAAAGAATGGTGGATATTTTCAAGAAATACTTTGTCATCATCATATTTGAACAATTTCCTCAGATCAACAACATAGAAGCTGACACTATGACAACAATAGGTCCGCTCCTCAACATTCCACAGAAAATTCCTAAGTATGAATTCCTTGTGGAACAATTGCTTGTACTGGAATTCAATATCCTAGAATTAGAACTGGTTTGTGATGTTGTTGGTCCTAAATCACCATGGTACCAAGATACATTTGACTACATCTAACATGGTATTGAATACCTCCCAACTTGACAACAACCTAGAAGAAAAAAATTTCCCGTAGGACTTCCCAATTCACAATCCTAGGAGACACCTTATATCGTCAAAGTTTAGAGGGTAATTTACTCCAATGTCTCAATGCACAGGAAATACAAACTATATTACAAGAGGTACATGAAGGTTTTTTTGGGTCCCACTCTAGTGGACCTAACCCAGTACAAAAATTGGTAAGAACAGGGTACTATCAACCCTCCATGAAACAAGAATGTATTCAATACTCAATAAAATTTTGTCAATACCAATAACACAGTGACCTTGTTCACGCACCTGCATAGGAACTAAGACCAATCACAAAACCATGGCCTTTTTCATAGTGGGGATTAGAATTGATAGGTAAAATATCTCCCACTTCATCAAATGATCATAATTTCATTATTATTGCAACTGAATTCTTCACAAAATGGATATAAGCAATTTCATTAACCTACATAATAGGAAAAAAAATATCCTAGCTCATCTTGAATTATCTGATTTTTTGATATGGAATTCCCCAAACTATCATAATGGATGTAAGGGAAACCCATTCAAAAACCAAGATGTTAAAGAGATTTGTTCCAATTTTTCTATCTAGTATAAATTCTCCACACCCTACTAAAAAAACTATCTTGAAAATACTAAAAAATATTGTTAATGACGCTGGTTGTGATTGGAATTTTCAAGTGAACCCAGCCTTATGGGCTTACCAAACTAGTATTCATACACCTAAAAGTGCCACATAATTTTCCTTGGTCTACGGATCTGAAGTTGTCTTACCTATTGAATTCGAAATCCCCTCAATGTGAGTATCACTAAAAGGCATGGTAAAAAATGAAGAGTATTTGGTGTCTAGATTAAATGAGTTGGAAATCCTAGATGAAAGGTTTTTTAGCATGTTAAACCATCTTTAGGTTTATCAGAATCGACTCAAATGAAGCTACAAAAAGATCAAAAATAGAAACCTTTAGGTTGGTGACTTGGTACTAAAAGAGAATCAGAAGGTACAACTAAATCAAGATGGAAAAGGTAATTTTGAACCTAACTGGTGAGGTATGTTCATCATCACAGCAAGCTATGGCTTTGGGGCTTATCAATTGGCTACTCTAGAAGGGGAAGCTTTAGCCAAACTGCTAAACAATAGCCACCTTAAAAGTTATATACCCAAGCACATCAGAGTATCCCAGTGAAAAAGATATGAAAAGAAAAAATTCAAAGAGGAAGAAAAGTAGTAAAGAGAAATAAAACATTCTTTAAGTGAAAACCACTTTGTGGCACTTCTAGAAAATGTAGCATAGTGAAAACCTATAAAATAGGTGCTACAATTGAATAATACTTGCATTGTTATCTATCAACACTATCTGGTGCATCCACCCATTCGTCCCATAATAACACCTGCACACCAACCATGGCTCGATAATTGATTTAGTGTTGAGCCTTGTTGCACCATCAACATCCCTCTCCCCTAATGAAGGTAATATTGTCTAAAACTAGGGGAAACTTCCAAAAACTAGGTAGTGGATTGGATCCTTGTATGTCCCATCATGGTTGAAAAGTATCAAAATAAAAAACATCTAGGAAAACAAACATAATCAAAATAAAGTAGTAAAACATCAAAATCCCCAAAACATGTTATGCTTTGAGTCAATACCATTCAAACTACATGGTCTATGCATTTATAATGTAGGAAAGGATTATCATCCCTTGAGGCCCTAGGTTAGTCCCCTTAGGTATTATCATGCTTATATTTAACTTAGTCAAAAATTCAAAATACCCAAAAACAATCATAAAATACAAAAATTCAAAAACATGTTCTTATCAAACCAAGTGAACTACAAGCCTCTATGCGTACAACTTAGGAAAACATTATCTTTGATGAGCCCCTAAGACCCTAGGTTACTCCCCTGAAAAAAACAAAAAAAACATCAAACAAACCCATAAAATCAAAAAGGTCATGCCCTAATTATCACCAATCCGCAATAAAAATTTCATCCATAATAAACAAATCATCATCACTACCCTTTGACAAAGCAAGCACCAAACAATAGAAACATCCAAATCAAAAATTCTAAAGTGAAGATCAAAATGATTAGACAACTATCAAGTGAAAATAATGCCTAAGTATAGATTACCATACCCACTTGAAAATCATATCAACAATCCTAAACATGAGTCTTAATAAATAAAATGTTCCTACGATAGACATCATCAGGGGATTTCATCATGAAACATCAACAACTATGGAAAGTGATACTACAACATTGTTTAGCTTTTTATAGTCTTAGATTTTTTATTTATCATAATATTACATTCCTAGGATCTCTCAAGGATGTCCATAAGGATTTAGAGAAGTAGGAATGGTGGTATTAACTATTGATTTATGTTAGTTTTGTTTGTAAGATATTTTTGTGATACTACCATGGTGAATACTTACTTTGTTTTATGTATGGAGCTTTTTTTAAGACAATTCGAGTAGCAGTTGCATGTTAGGTATTTCATACCTCTCTTTGTAACTGGGTTGATGAATGTATATACAAATATTTCTACAAAGTCTCATATAAAATACATCATAAAGATAAAAAACACTCTACCCTGATGGCCATCTCGTGGTGGAGATCTTGATTGACGCTCACTATGATGAGGGGATGGTTGAGGCATGACTAGAGACCATCAAACTGAATGCCCACCCGACTCTGCCAATGTTTGTGTACTGGGCTCTCCAAAATGAGGTTGTCACTAAGCTCTAGGTACAAAGGCCTTGTAAAGTATTTGATAATATGTCACCTTATGTACCAGCTTCTCTCACTCATCTTGAGTTTGGGCCATAGGAATTAATGTGGCAAACGAGAAATCTACAACTAATCTCTACTACCGCTTTGTCGCTAGCTCCTATCGAGCTACATCCCTCTCCTATCTAGCGACATCTCTCTCCACAATCAAAGCTACAACCTGCACCTCCATATCCTATCTCCTAACAATCTATTCATCCTTGGTTGATGTCAACTGTATTATCTACACTTCCACCACTATGTCACCAGGTGGAGGAGGCGTACCCTGTGCTTGATCCTGTTGCATAGGATCATCCTACTAATCTTGATTCTCATCCCGTTTCGTTCTATAGAGCTTCTCCACAATGATCCTAACTCGCTATCTCTTCCCATGATGGTCAGTAATCCTTGCTCTCCCAACAACTAGCACAACGCCAATAGGATCGGTGAAATGGGGAGGCACCCAACAAGCCCACCACTAATCATAATTTGGTGTGGTCCCTACATTAGTTGGTCTTGTTGGGACTGTAAAAAAAAATTCACACTTTTAATCATGGTTTACATTCATGAACCCCATAAGGTAGCCATATTCTTGGTGTAGAGAGCATTACAAACTGCTATAATCCATTCCACATACTATATACACCAATGATCCCATTATATTTGACCTTTTGACACACCAAAATCCCTTTGGTCATCATTGAGTAAGAGCTTCTAACAAAAAATTCATATTGGTGTGACTAGGTCCATATCTCTCTGACCCATAAGCTATAGCCTTTCAATTTGGGCATTTCTTGCATATCAGAAAAAGGTCAACATTGTCACAATGATCATCAAATTAGGAGGATACATATTTAGGAAGACAAAGCCTATTGTCTCACTGAAAAAAGGTTATTGGCAAGAACAATACTATCAGAGTGAAATCCTCAAGTCAGCTTGAGCATATATGTCATGTCGATGGACCCTCATCGGTAAGAAATTCACTTTGTCTCACTGATAAAGGAAAATAAACATGTCGGGGAGACTTGTGTTATTGGAGTGAGTTTTCCTTCTCCTTCCAACTTCATATGTTACACTGATGAAAGTGATTTCGATGATAGTCTTGTCGATTCACCCGAAGGAAGAGGGTAATGAGAGAAACACATCAGGGAGACAATTGATATCGAACTAACTTTCAAATCCTTCAATGATACCCATTCTCATGGTGATGGTAATATGAATTGATAAAATTTCATTGAAGTGACACTTGGTGACAACTTTGATATCTAAGTGACTTCAAAAATCTCTTCCCAAAGGTGATATGGATTAAAAGACAAATAATAAACCAATTATTCAGCATCGGTAGGAGAATTTTTTGATCTTCCCGACCATGAAACATGATCTCTATCTAATGAATATTCAACTTGGTTCAAATACATAGATTGACTTGAGTTTGAATAAGTCTCACTAATATAATCATTCAATCTAATAATGAGAAATTCTAAAAACATGTTACACTCGTGTTTAGATATGGACATTAATGGCCACATGGATATACATTAAATAGATAATTCTACGATTGACAGAAGAATAATGCAAAAGAATTTTTAGGATTGGCAGGAAAAGGAACATAAGAGCAGGCAGAGGTCAGAGAATTTTGTGTGGCTGAAAATTTCAAGTAAGCTTGTGAATTCCCTGCAATTATATTTTCAAGTCTATCAATTCGAGAAGATAAAATGAAGGGTTCAATCTTTGGGAAGTTTGAGAGTAGGAAACATGAGAGTGAGGGTAGCCAACCTAGAGGTAAGAAACAAAAAATTGAAACAAGGGATGAATCAATTTAACAAATGAGAGAAAATTGAACCAAGATCTTATAGACCAATTGCCTAGTTTGGGACCAAAAGTTATGTGTTTTGCACAAATTAGGGTTGAAGTGGAAATATTTGAAGAAAAGTGCAGGCACATAGGGGATGTATGGACCCCTATTCGAGGTTATGAGCTATTTATGTTTCACTGTCATTGGAGGGATATGTTTGAGCCACTATGCAATCCCTGGAACTTCAACTTAGGAAAATTGATTGTCCCTAGTTTATTTGTGAATGTGGAATTAGTAAAAATCCTGGCTACCCACTACAATCCAGACCTCAAGGCTATCTGCAATTCGCTAGGTAAACCTTTTATATATGTGTGAGAAGCTACAATTTGTGAATTTTTTGACCTAAATGACACATGTGATGAAATTATTGTACATGAGGCTCTAGAGAAAGGATACTGGTGAATGGATACAACCTATAGAGGGTGGAGATTTTCATTGCATAGCCCCAAGAAGGATGGAAGTCTAGTTTCACTTGATGACAATGATAGGCCTACTTTTCATGTCGACTTAGTTGAGCCCTATTTAAAATACACATACTTCTCATTGTGTCAGGTGCTAGGGACTGAGGCTCCTGAATTTATGTCAATTGTACCAATGGTGATTGTTGTTGATGTTCAGTACCATAATGCCAGTCCATTTGACTATGCTTCATATATTTTTAAAGGAATTGATTCAGTACTAATAGCAATTAAAAATGGATCCCATGGTCTACATTTCAGTCATTATTATGTTTTCATGCATATAATAATCTATTTCAGGCAAGAAATAGGGAAGTGGCTAGAGGAATTAAGGATTGCACAATTTGACAAAGAGGGTGAACTATTGCCAATATAGTTATGGACTGCTATTTGGGATAGAAAATTTGTTAACTCAAGTTATGTTCATTTTGAAGAGTATTTTTGCAAGCCATTATACAAATTTTTCAACTATCCTTATGATTACTCATTATCTGATGAAATTAAGACGTTCCTCATACCCAAGGATTTCAATGGGTTTATTGATCAAAATTGGGGTGATTGGTTCTACTTTGAGGATGCCGCCATGATCAGGGTTTATAGTTTTGAGGATACACCATTCATTTTACCAAAGGAAGTACCAAATAGAATTACATACTTAGAGATTTTTAAACAGATGGACTACTCAAGTGTTATGAATCTAGGTTCCTTTGGAAAATAGTCATTCATGCCTAGTACTTTATGCTTTGGAGATTTCACTATACTATCAAAAGATTGGTATGACTTGATTTTGGATAAGTTAATGCATTTCAATTTGAAAAGGGCCCCACCAAGGAAAGGGTTTGATCCAAAAGGATACATTGATTTTTCCAAAAAAAATGCAAATTTGGGTGGATATGATCACATACCTTATCCATATGATGACATGATCATGAACATGGAGGAGAAATAAACTGAAATGTATTGATGAATATAACACAAGGGTAGATCAAAGGATGAAAGAAATGTAAGAAGTAGAACTATTATCCTCTGGTGAGGAGTCATCTGATGATGAAGAGTCTAGGGGCCCAACTGATAAAATTTCTAGATTGAGAATTGAGGATTATAAGTCTCCTCTTAGAGAGCAAGAAATTGAAGATGGTTCTGACACAGACACAATGAAGTGGCTTATAGATCATTTGTAGTTGATGATGAGTTTGTAGAGTCCCTAGAATTTAGAGCCTTCTTGTACAAACATAAGGGAAAATCAATAAGAGAATCTATGGGTATGTGCAGGATCATGATGGGCCAAAAAGTGGCAATATGATGGCTATGTGGCTGATGACTTTTTTTTTACGCAAAATTGATGAAACAAAAAGGGTTTTTAAAGGAGATTCTCAGCTTTCCACCAATATAAATTATGCTTTACTTTGAATTTAATAAGTAATTATTATTCATTTTCTATTCAAATTATGACTAAACTCCTAATTGATAGACTGCTTGAAAAACATGTATAGCTTTCAAATGGTATCACATTTTTTGAATCCAAAACATGTGTCACATTCTATGCTTCACATACTATAGGATTAAAAAAAGAAAAATTAAATTTCATGAAGTTTTGACCAAGTTAAGGTTAGGACATAGGAGTTTTTATATTTTTAAAAGTTGTAAAAAAATTCATAATTAATTATTTACTTGGAAAAATTACAAAAATGTGCATCACATTTGGACATGAGTCCTCTACTTATATCTAAAATATTAAAAAAATATTATCATTTTATTGTGGTTAGGGTGGTTAGCGGACACCTACTTTTATTTTTTCCACGAAATTTAAGTACTAGTGCATTGAAATTTCAAATTTTACCAAATAGATTTTGTTTTTTTAAACAAACCTAGTAGTTTAGAAACTACATTCAATTTTCTACAGATTCTATTCTTACATATTTTTAAAATAATATATATGACTTATTCAAATTTTTACGTCAAGTTGCCTAACTTTGATTTTTCTAATTTTTTTGCCACTTAAAGGCCTGTTTTTTCCATGATGATCCTGTACATACCCCTATTGGAAACATAACACAAAAAAATGAGGATGATCTATTGAATAATTTGAAGTTAAGTGTAGAAAATGAGATGAAAGATATGTCTCCAGAGTGAGGAAGGAAATTATTGGAGGAATCAGCTGTAATTATTTTTCCAGGTTTGGATCTAAATTCAGCTCTTGTTTTTTATAGCTTCTTACAAAATAACAGTGCTACACACAATCTTAGTCCTAAAGGATTTACAGAGGTGTACATGAGATCAAAGTATAATCCTAATGAAGGTTCCCCCATAATCTGGGCCCTGTACTCACTGCATAAGAAGTATACATGTAGTTATTGACACTAAAAGTTGGAGAGGCTGATCATGTAGCTACAACCAATATTGGCATCAATGTTGCTAAATTAAATAAATCTCAGATCCAAATGTTGATTAAGGAAAATGAGATGTATAAAATAAATAATGAAAGGATACTCAAGGAGAATGATTTCCTAAAGGATATGGTTAAAAATACAGTGAAGTAATCTACTAAGTTACTAGCTTAAGGGGAGAGTTCACAATCAAAGGATAGGGGTGAAGGATCATATGTATAGGATCAAGTAAATAAAGCCAGGTGAAGGATCATTTGAGCACTTGGAGAAAAAGGTAACCATGGAGATAAATGTGAGGAACACCACAGAAGATGTTGAAACTCACTTAAGACGGGATTATTTAGATTGTACCACTAGAGTCCATCTGTGGCTTGCTAGAGCCTAATTGTTATGTTTAATTATTGTTAGTTGTTGTTAGTTTTCAAAAGACATTCATGAAGGGGTGTGTCCTCTTCAAAGTTTTGATATATAAGTTAGTTACATAGAGATATAAAGACATAGGTGAATATGGATAGATAGATAGCAGAAGAGTTTCATAATGTTTATATTTTAAAAGACTATGTTGCAAGTATAACTTTTAGGAAATCAATGAAAGATCTCTGATTCTGTGGCTTCATATTGGTATCAATTGTTTGTTGAAAATATACAATTATATGCTTGTCTCCAATCTAATATTTCCTTATTATTTAAATTTATATATCAAGTATGTATTCAATTTCTCAAGGCACATTTGTTGTTCTTGTGTGATATGATTAATTCATTTCTTTAGAAGAATAAAATCCTTCTAGTCAATCACAGTAATCTGGAAATGTTATTTGGATTAGTAAGAAGAACCATATAATTAGGATTGCCATTTTTCTCCAATTTGATATCATCTCTTGTTCTTGTGTGATTTATTCAATTGGTTCTTTCAAGTAAAGATTAAAATCCTTTTGATAAACCATAAATAACCTGGTTGTGTTAGTTGGATCCATAAATAGAGTTTTTCAATCACTTTCTTATATGTTTATACTAGATATAAACCAACATAAGTGTGCCATATAGTTTGAATTACAGCCAATACAAGTCACACATTCTAGATCTTCATTTGAATCCATTTACCCAACAAATCACTGGTTTTACCCATTTCATCACTTAATTTTATAAAAAAAAAATTCAAAACCTTACATCTGTTAACTGAACATATTAATAAACTTCATGTTGATATTGCTTATACAATTTATACCAAATTAGGCTTTCATCTTTCCACTTCCAATTTCCATTGTGGATAGATTGCACAAGTAGGAAACACAAAGTCCAAGTCTGCTTCATTTTCATAGGTATACCCACCTAGGTTTGGTAGATCCTAAAGAGAATAAGGTTCAAGCACATCATTTGACCTTGTTCATTAGCCTAAAATGTACCTAGAGCTTGGCAACCTCTTGAGGTTTTTCAACTAGCATTTTTGAGACCTAACAGGTCCAACAGGCCACCCCCATCCAAGTGGGGAAAATGCTCTAAACTCAACAATAGTTGCATCACGATCTTCCTACAATCCCCACACCTAGATTTCTCAAGTGGTCCTTCCAAAACAAGCTTGTTAATCATCTCCAAAATGACTCTATCTCTCACAAAACTGGTGAAGCACTTGATTAGGTAAGTGTCGCTCAAGCAAAGAATTTACACAACCAATCAACCACTGTGTTTTCCTGCAAAATGGGAGATTCTCCTAGTCATCATGCTAGGCATCACAATCCAACCACAACCTCCAAACAAATCTAGGCATATCATCTATCATGCGATGCTAGTAGTGTAACTACCCAGTCCTAGTGTAATAAAGAAAATCAGCATATCTATAAAAATATGGATCTTATAGATCTCAATCCAAGATACCATCAGGTTTATTAATAGGGATATGCTCCCATGACCATACATGAAGTAAGGTAACCCTAGAAAAATTGGAGCTACCCCATGATAGGTGACCTCATGCATATCTCAATAAAGATGTGCTAGGAGACATAGGCCCCATGCATACCTAGTACCATGCTCGAACATCTTCTTAATGCATACATCCTAACCAACTAGAAACTATCTTCCTTACAGATCAAGAATAATGAGCCCTAAGACCAAAGCACATAAAACCAATGAAACTGAACCATAGATTTTTGGGTAGGGATTATAGGCTAATCTTGCACTTTTATGATGTCACCTAAAAGGAGAGAGATAAACCCGAGCTGCAAAAGAATCTTTGAAATTCCGCTAATGCTAATTTTCAGGCCTGGTGGGACTCATTCACCATTCTGTGTGAATTAGTCCTAGTTTTGCAGAACTGTTCTAGAATCCGTTTTGAACAAAAAGGTATCTAAAAGTGCAGAAAACTCAAAATTGACTTGGCAATGGGACTCATTTGCCACTCATGGTGAATGAGTCCACTTTTTAATTTTTGAATATTCAAAAGTGGAATCCAAATCTTTCGATCTGCATTTTAATTCTCTACAGGTGTCCGCTTTCGAAACTTTGATTTTTGAACCTGAAAATGAGTTTTTGTTGATATTGTGACTTGTTGAATAAAGAGAATACTTGAGATAACTTGCAACTTGATTCTTAATGATTTCCAAGCTTCCAAGAGTCCTAAATCTGCAACACACAAGACAAGAGAGAGAAATGTTGAATGTTAGGGCATGGGGGTTTTCCTTGATCAAACCCCTTTAGGTAATTAAACCAAAACGATGAAAGAATAGAATGAAACATGCAATAATGGAGTTGATTACCTTTATATGATGTTTGATTTGAAATTCTGCATCAAAACATGAAGAATCTACTCTTGAAGGTTTGAAAATTGATATCTAGGTGACTTGAAATGATAAAACCCTAAGTTGCTTGAATTGAGATGGAGGATTGGTGGATGAATGAATGATAAGAGATGTGAATTAGCATTAAAATACTTATATTTATAGGAATTTCACCTATTTTACCTGTTAATACCTAATCATAGGCCGACATGAAGAAATAATAAACTTAAATTTCACTTTTTTCCTACTCAAAGGTAAAAAATGAGCCAAATGGGACTCATTCGCCACCCATGGTGAATTGGGTCCCACCTGGATGGGACTGGTTTTCCATGCATGGTGAATGGGTCCCACAGAGCCATTTTGACAGCTAGGATGCCAGGAGATAAGGAAATCAGGTTAAAATTGCAACTTTGTTAGGTATTTTATCAATTTAAGCCCCAGGATGTACAATATGGGTTAATAGGGGCCTATTAGTGATGATGTAAAGGTCAATTAGGGCTTGGGACACATAATTCAATGCACGAAAGTGTGATTAAATACACTTTTCAACACTAAAATGAGGTCCACATAGCCTAGGAAGGCACAAGAAGCAATGTGAATGTTCAAGACACATTACAACACTAGTTTAACATTAAATTTAGTTTACAAGCCTTCTAGATTGATGTGAAGATGCAATTAAATATATTTTATAATGTTGAATTAAGGGAAAATGAGTTTATTAAGTCTACAAAAGCATGAAAGTATCTTACAACACTTTACAAAACTTTTACAAGACACCATTAAAAACATGTTATTTAATTTTCAAGGGTCCAAGACCTAGTGTGGATGCATAAAATGCCTCACAACACCTAAATCAAGGCCTCATTAAGTGCAATTTAACATGAATTATTCCCATGTCAAGCAAAAGGTCCTTTTTTCTATAGTACATTTAGCCCCCACTTTAGTGAGAGGATGAACTTGCTTCAAACTCACACTAAAGTAGACATTCAAGGGATATTCAAGTGTACAAATGAAGATGACAAAGAATGACAAAGATCAAGAAGGTAGTCAAGCCCCTAGGATCTAGGATCCTAAGTCAAACCAATAAGATACATAATCATACAATGGAAATAACTAAAGGAAAGTAGGATAGGGTGAAAAATATGCACTCACTATGGGGCCACAAAACATCTGGTCATCCACGGGGTGAGATATCCTAAAGAAGTGGTTTAGTGAGAAATTCATGCCAGTGTGTCAGTTTTCACACTGTATAATGAGAAATTCATGCCAGCATGTCAGCTTCCCATCATACTAACCATACCAAATTTATGCTCCTAATAACTTTGATAAGGCACCACAATGTAATGCTTTTGTAAATGCTTTTGAATGATATGTAAAAATTTTGTTAAAGGGGATTTTTCTTTGTTCATGTAAGGTCTTCTTATTAGGGAGCATTGTGCCTAATGTCTGGACAAGAGAGGACAAGTCAGGGTGCTAGATCATTATCCATGGGATTCCTTGTTCGCATCAGGCCACTTCAATTGATTGTTATTCCCTCAAGTCATATCGTTATTAGTGGGATGCTTTGTTTGCATCAAGCCACTTCAGTTGATCATAGACTCTTGGAAGGCATCAAACCTAATAACACCACCAAGGAGAGGATGTGTCACAAGAAAAAGTAAATCACGCCATTAAATTTGCAAATAGATGTTGTCTATGTATGCCCCCACTTTAAAGCAATTGCTAATACTAGTACTTTGAGCAATTGCTTTATAGTAGAAGAGAGGTGTGAGAGCTTATTTGAAAATCCCTATGCCAAGTCATATGTTTTCAATAAGCTACATCATGAATAAAGGGAGTATGTCACATGTGAGTAAATTTGAAGACATGTCGTCCACATCCCAAGCTTTCTCTTATACATTCATGAAAGGCTAATGACTTGTCAAAAGAGACAATGACAAGTGGCATACAAGAGGCTATTGAGCCCCTTTCCCCCACTTAGTGCAGGACAAAGGTGAGCTTGGAATGGATGATGGTATGTTGCCCCTTGAAATGGATGTAAAACATGCAATAGTGAGTATGCTAGGTTCCTACAACTATTACATGGAAAGGAGTAGCAACTAATGTTATTTATCTGGATAAGGAAACAAAAGTTCTACTTGATACATGTTTAATGGGATATATATCAATTTAGGATGTACCAAGGTTAGAGTTTTCTTGGAGGAATCTTGAGTGATGGTATGGATGTCGAGTGAAGGTTTGTTGGATGGGTTGATTTTGATGAGAGGGCAATCACGAAGAGCACGATTTGGAAGAATGAGTTTGGGTGTATTGTGAGCTTGTTGTTTGTGTAATGGTGGGTAAAGAATGATAGGATTCTTAGGTGTGTCAAAAATAACTTTAGCACACATAGGGGGATGATTAATGGTTGGATTAGTTTTACTATCAATAGTGGTGATATGAGAAGGCTCTATTTGGTTGTTTTCTTTCTCTAAGGTATCATTCTTATGTGCCATAATATCGACCCTAGGAGGAGATATTTTAGGAAAGTGACAAATAATAGGTTCATCACATGTCATAGTTGGATTTGGCAAGATAGCTTCATCACTCATAGGAGAGGCATCAAGAGAAGGATAACTAGGAGTTTCATGATTACCAATTATTGGAATTTTTTGTGCAAATAGATCTTCCCAAATGGTAGGGGCATCAAGGAAGGGAGGAAGAATTTTTTCATGAGTTTCACTAATGATATCTTCTAAAACTAAACTATCTTCTTCATGTGTAGAGAATATATTAGGGGAAGAAAAGGGTTGAGTTTCATGATTATCTACACTTGCATCCTTAGGTCCTAAAATGTCTTCTTGAGTATGAAAGGTAGGATTTTCATGGCTCTCAATCATATCCTCCGCAAAAATTTGTTTGTCATGATCGTTCAGGATTGTATTTGTATTCACTAAAGGATTTTCACAAGTAGGGAAGGTGTTGGGAGATGAATGGGGACTTGGTAAGGTAGTGGCAATTATTTCAGCTTCATGTTTCATAATGTTGTTGCAATGGGGAGAAGAAGGAAGACAAGTATGACCTTCATGATCTTCAATGATTGTGTCTTCTTTCATCAAGATACCTTCATCACAAATGAGAGATCTATTAGGAGAAGAAAAAGTATGATTATCATGATTATCAATTCTTGCATCCTCTTGTGTCAAACCTTTAGTGGATGAGCTAGGAGAGATTAATTCTTTAAGAGCTTCATCTAACATGTCTAAGTCATCACTACAAAAAATGTTTAGGGGATAAGTTATTGTCAATTTGTTTAGGCCTCTCATGAAAAGCTTTAGAGAAAGAAGTGAGCAAGATAAAGTCTTGAAGAACTTCATCTAACTTGTCTACATCATCTATTAAGAGCCTCAGATGAGAGGATTGTTCAAAATTGAATCATTTTTTTAATTGGATCGTTTGATGTTTCTTGTTTTCTG
The DNA here is from genome assembly GCA_007258455.2 of Sequoia sempervirens. Lineage (NCBI taxonomy): Eukaryota > Viridiplantae > Streptophyta > Pinopsida > Cupressales > Cupressaceae > Sequoia > Sequoia sempervirens. Next base: position 172,441,647 of record VDFB02256132.1, on the reverse strand, counting down.
TTTTCATTTGCTAATGAATATGAAATAAATGAACTAGGAACTAAGGTTGAAAATGAAAATTGAAAAATTCTAAGTGCCATGAATGTAAACAATGCTTATTTCTATGATTTAAATGTAAGAGAAGCTATGCAAGCTTAAAATGCAAAAGTAAAGACATAGGATGAAATGCAACTTTTCATATTTCAAACAAAGTAATTGACTGATGACACTATGCAATAATATGAAAGATGAAAGATTGGAAGTGCAAATGTGAATTTTAACCATGCATGAAATGAGCTAATATAAGCTAAATCTAATAAAATGCATGATACAAAGACTTAGCCAATTGATATAGATAACTAATGGCAGCAAACAAAAGCATAAAAAAATGGTTTTCATCTCTGTAAAAGGCAGTTTCAGGGGTCAAAAGGGATTTGATTTTCCCAGGGTGGAAAATGAGTCTTAGTATGGACTTTTTTTCAGAATTTTCAAAAAATGTTGAGTGATTGTTATGCTTTTTGAGTGCTATGATGTAGACCTAAGTTAAAAATGCAGAATTTCAAAAAAATTACATGAATTTAGATGCCAAAAATGCAGCTTAAATGCACTTTTTATGAATGCAAAATTTGAAACCTAGCATGCAAAGTAACTAATGAAAACCCTAATGCAACATTAATGCAAGGCTAGATCTATGATGAAGGACTCCAAAATCAAACAAGAAAGTGTTTGAAAAGCATATTCACCAAAATGAACCGTAGATTTTTGGGTAGGGCTTATAGGCTACTCTTGCACTCTTAGGATGTTTCACCTAAAAGGAGAGAGATAAAACCTACAGAAAAAGAATCTTTGAAATTTTTCTGATGCTAATTTGTAGGCCTGGTGGGACTCATTCGCCATTCTACGTGAATTAGTCTAGTTCTACAAAATTGTTCTGGAACCCGTTTCGAACAAAAGAGTATCTAAAAATGCAGAAAACTCAAAATTGACTTGCAAGTGGGACTCATTCACCCCTCATGGTGAATGATTCCACTTTTTAATTTTTGAATATTCAAAAGTGGAATCTAGAGCTTCCAATTTGCACTTTGAATCTCTACAGGTGTTCGCTTCTGAAACTCTGATTTCCAAACTTGAAAATGAGTTTTTGTTGATATTTTGACTTGTTGAATAAAGAGAAGACTTGAGAAACCTTGCAACTTGATTCTTAATGATTTCCAAGCTTCCAAGAGACCTAAATCTGCAAACACACAAGATAAGAGAGAGAAATGTTGAATGTTAGGGCATGGGGGTTTGCCTTGATCAAACCTCTTTTAGGTAATTAAACCAAAATGATGAAAGAATAGAATGAAACATGAAATAATGGAGTTGATTACCTTGCCATGATGTTTGATCTTGAAATTCTGCAACAAAACATGAAGAATCTACTCTTGAAGGTCAGAAAATTGATATCTTGGTGACTTGAAATGATAAAACCCTAAGTTGCTTGACTTGAGATGAAATATTGGTGGATGAATGAATGATAAGAGATGTGAATTAGGGTTAAAATACTTATATTTATAGGCATTTCACCTATTTTACCCATTATCACCTCATCACAGGCTGACATGAAGAAATAATAAACTTAAATTTCACTTTTTTCCTACTCAAAGGTCAAAAATGAGCCAAATGGGACTCATTCGGTAACCATGGTGAATGGGTCCCACTTGGATGGGACTAATTCGCCATGCATGGCGAATGCGTCCAATAGCAGCCATTTTGACAGCTAGGATGTTGGGAGATAAGGAAATAAGGTTAAAATTGCAACTTTGTCAAGTATTTTATCAATTTAAGCCTCATGATGCACAATATGGGTTAACACGGGCATATTAGTGATGATGTAAAGGTAAATTAGGGCTTGGGACACAAAATTCAATGTGAAAGTGTGATTAAATACACTTTTCAACACTAAAATGAGGTCCACAACCTAGGAAGGCACAAGAACCAATGTGAATGTGCAAGACACATTACAACACTAGTTTAACATTAAATTTAGTTTACAAGCCTTCTAGATTGATGTGAAGATGCAATTAAATATATTTTATAATGTTTAATTAAAGGAAAATGAGTTTATTAAGTCTAGAAAAGTGTGAAAGTATCTTACAACACTTTACAACACCTTTACAAGACACAGTTAAAAGCATGTTATTTAATTTTCAAGGGTCCAAGACCTAGTGTGGATGCATAAAATATCTCAAAACGCTAGAATCAAGGCCTCATTAAGTACAATTTATCATGAATTATTCCCATGTCAAGGAAGAGGTCCTTTTTTCAACAACACAGAAACAAGATCTACACTACCAACAAAGGGAGACAAGTCTATCTCTGACTCCTAAACTCAAAGATGCCTAACAACAAGGAATCATCGTATAGCATGTGTACCTTGTCATACTGAATAATTCACAAGCTCTCCATGAATTAGAACATGGAGAATCCACCATACATCCTCTCAGCTTATGGTAGCCTTGCCAATTAGAAAATGCAATGATGACAACTCAGAGTGCCACCTCTCAACGAGAGTGGTCATCATCACTCTATGGTACATCTAATCATTGGCATGTAGCATATATGCTATAACCCCATAACATCTAGCACATCTTGCTCAAGATTGTGAAAACCAATTATCAAATCAAACACCTTGCATAGTCGTCACTCCCTCGAGTAAAGTGGTTTGAGAACTTATAAACATTCAACCAACGATGTTAACAATTTTCTATGAAAATGAAAAATGAACCTATGATTACAAAAAAACTGGCTTAAACTTCCAAAAATAGAAAATGTGATTATCTTTTTGGAAAAAGCAGACAAAATAGTCAAAAGTGGACCTTTTTTTCTCAAAAGTAGTACAAATAGTAAAAGTGAAAAGGTTTCTCAAGAGCAAACAATTTACATAAAGGTGGTTATTTTACATGAAGAAAGTCAAAAGTGAACATTTAAAAAAATGCGTAAACAAAAGTGAACATTTCAGTCAAAAGCGAACAAATAAATCAAGTGCGAGTAGAAAACTCAAGAGCGGTACATTCATAAACATCAAAAGTGGTCAATTCGATGCAAAAGCATTAAAAAAGATGAAATTCGTGCTATCTCCTAAAAAATTTCATGCATTAATTACTCACAATTGAAAACATGAAAATGGGAAAGGAAAGGGTACATACTGACACATCGATGCCAGTAGGCCTCCCAAACTCACGAACCGCATCTACACGATGTGAAGCTCCTTGAATCCTTTCCATAGCTCCTTGATAATTGTAAAATCAAGAAATTCAGAGGTAATAAATTACTAATCTCAAAATGCAAATGAGGTAAATTAAACCCTAATTACCTATTTTATCCCCTAAACCCTAAATTTTTACTTAGGAAACCCTCCTAGGTTGAAATTAGGAGCCCCCAAGAACATTTTAACTATCAACGAGGGTCTTATAAGCTTAATTTTTCATCCTCTAGGCATCTGAATTGAAATAAAACATTAGCTCGAGCCCAACCCAAAAAAATGATTTTTTCAGCCAACCTCTTAAGGGAGCAACCCAACATCCTACCATATTTTTTCTGACCATCGAAGCACAATGGAGCATATATTTTTTTTCAAATCTTGATCTTAACATCAAATTCTTTGAAACAAAGCAACCGGTACTTTGTCTCGAATAGGGGCAAAATATAGACATGTAAAAATGAACTAACACTTATTAGACATCCTAAATGACATTTTCTCATCATCGACATCATTATCATCTAATATCATTGTATTTCACATGAATTACATAAAAAACCCTAATTTTCTCTATTAATTGAATAATATTACATTATTTAATTAATTCACTTTTTCATCAGTTTTGACTAATTAAATTAATTTCATTTATTTAATAAAGTCCTAAACTAATGTTATTCCTTCTTATTAATTAAATAACATCAATTATTTAATTATGTCACTAATTTAACATATTCTCTTAAATCAATTAAATTATTAAAACACAATAGTTTAATTAAATAACTTTCCCTTAAACATGAATAATTGAATATATTATTCAAACATCATTCAAAAAGGTCAAAAAAACAAATACAAATTTGTTTATAAAAGTTAAACATGAATTGCACATTAAACTCAAAAAGATTAATTAATTAAATTCATTAATTAATTACCCTCACCCACTTTCATGATTGAGCAAATTATGACCACTGATTTCTCACTCTAATTGGCTAATTGGTCCATTTATTTCCTGATTGATTCATCTATTTTCTCATTGATTCATCTATTTTTCAATCCCATTGAAGGCTCAACTTGATTTTCTCAATTCCATAGATTAGGAAATATATTTTCTCTGATTGATCAATTAACATCGTTAATTGATTCAATCTCAAAAGATAACTAAGAAATCTAATTCCTCTCTACATCTTTCAACCATTGATCAGGATATTCTAGTACGCAATCTCAATTGTTCATCTCAAAATGTAAAATCTATATAACAATCCTCTTGATCCTAAAAAATGATCAGAGAATTAACATCTTTTGTGCAACAAAGTAATGTCAAAAAATCATTTGATTTCTTGAGAGCTTTAGCACACATCTTCAATCACCATTCACACACATTTAATCTTTTACAATGCATCATGGTGGCTTCACATTGATACAACAACAATCCAACATCATTTGTGAATACACTTCGGCATAAGATGGGTAATGATATAGTTAATTAAATTCTTTGTTTGTTCTTTGATTGCACTACTTAGTTTTCATTGACTTTAGTAATCTTGTATTGTTCATTTCATGAGTAATGGGTATGAATCTAAATCTTTCATTTGAATTAGATTAGTTTAATGCATTCATGTTTGGTTTCCTACACTTATCGATTTCCCCCTTACACAACTTTCAAAAAATAAATTATTCTTCACCCTATTTATTGCAAAACCTCAAAGGTTCTTTTAGCACTATTAACCTCTGAAATGCATGCACAAATACAATGGAAACAATATAGACTTCATTTATCTACACAATTTTCTTTTTAATTACATTTTTGCTACTATGTATTATTTTTAATAATTTAAATATTTTTTCTTTGTCATTTTTAATTTGTCAAGATATATTTGTAAAGATTCAATATATTAAGGTTTTATAATAGCAACAATGTTATGCCAAGTACTAAAGGATTTTATAGACATTTCAATTAAAATTTTGAAATTTTTTAATATTAAGAAATGGTGTTAAATATGGGTTATATGAGTATTTGATTAAAATTATTATTTTGATTATTAACATGAGATTAATTTATGGTTTCTTCTAAATAATAATATTAGACTAATATCTAATAATTTTGAAGAAACTAAATTAGAAAGTAATAATGAAAGATAAGGAATTACATTTTAAAATTTCCTTCTAAAAGTCATATCTACATCATAAATGAATAATAAAACACCAAAAGATATAGCATAGAACTTCACGTTAAATATCACTTTAAAAATTCAAATTTGATTATTAAAAAAATCAAATACTTTGAACAATTGAATTAAATAATTTTAACCACAATCTAAATTTAATATTTGATAATTATATTTTATAAATTAATATTTTTTAATAATTAATATTGTTTAAATATAATAAAATATATTGTTTATATTTAAAGTTATTAAAGGAAAAATTAAATAATACAAAAATTAAAAAAATTACTTGTTGATGCCAAAAATTGGCAAGGTAACATCCCTTTGTGGGAAACTTGGTTTATGAGGGACTTATTGCTCTAAACTGAGTGACCTCCATATTTTTAAAGAAGTCAACTTCTTTTGTAATTGGGGTTTTGGAATGGGAAACAAAAGTAGATATAAAAATAAAGAATCTAACTAAGGCAATGCGCCAAAATTTAGATAAAGGGGCACGATAAACCTATCTTTTGGATATGATCTAAGGGCCCGCTTAGCAAGTTACCATGTCCTATAATAATAGAAATTAAAGATTGTAGAATGAACAACTCATTCAATGACATAAAATATTTTTCACACCCATTTACTGAAAGAAAAGTCAAAAGACGTGATCTAAACCAGCAAACTTGCATTCAAACTATAGAAGTATGAAAAATAAACCATTCAAATAATAATGGCATAGTATAAAGTTTATCAATAGCATAAGAAACAAAGAGGCCAAACAATGACACAGTCTGTGAGTTCTTACAATAATCTAAACAATAAAAAAGGCCTGGTCTCTCCAAAAATCTTGTAGAACTAGTGAAACTTGAAAAACATGTAGCATGTAATATTTGAATTCATAACTGGGAACCCCTCTTTAAAAGCAAAGAGAAGTATATATAGCAAGTCTTCTACCACTGGTGAGCAGCAACTAAAAATATTCAGAATCCTGAGTAATGATGTTGAGGCAATGATTTCCCTCGGGCGTTGTAACAGAAAATATTTGGGCCATAGCATATGGTCCCCCTCCATTCAGGTTCATCCCCTGCAAATAATGGTAGTGGTACCAGCAAAGTCTCGTGTAGACAAGTGTCGCCTCCTTGGATAGGTAGTTAGAACACATGGTAGCATATTGTAGCCCCTTGTTCACTTTGTTCCTTACATCAAAGAAGCATGCACCGAAGGGACGCATGGGAGCATTTTGCTACCCCCAGCCGATTTACCCTTCCTTCGTTGAAAGCTTGCATTGAGATGACACTTAGCAATAATGTTTGATAGATGCCACATGTGGGATTAGTTGAATCTTTATGTGAATGGGAGCTATGTGGGATGCGGGCAGGGACCGACGAGGAAATGAAAGGAAGCAATCAAAATAAACCACGGTGAAGACACATGGGAGCATAGCGGGGGCCGATAGAAGAGCATGGAGAAATTTCCTTCAGAGAGAAATGAGTAGAAACGTGGAAGAGTTCACAGTGACTATCAAAAAGGGGTCGATGATATTTATTTGAAGGAATGGGCCGATACTTAGCCAAAAACCAAACCTGAAGGGAGCATGGTGAATTTTGTATTCACAACTTCTAGAAACTATCAGGGGCATTTCACTTAGAGGAACAAGGAACCCAAATTTTTCTCTGGTTTTCAAACCAGAGTGCCATCCATTGCTGACTCAATTAGAGCCTAGAAAGGGCTACCTGCAGGGGTGGCTAGTCATCTTCATATGGTCTCGCTATATTTCAAAAAAATTCCTACGCTCCACCTAGGTCGAGCATTTCTTTATAAGGCAGTACTTCAGGTAAACTAACCCTTGCCTCATAATGGAAAAGTAGCTGCATAAGTGGATGAATAAAATCTTCAATGTCTGGTGCAGTAGGAGGATGGCTGAAACTATGGAAAGTAGCTAGGTCATGCTCCTTTTCTTCAATTCTTTCTGTAATTTACTTGGCCATGGCGATCAACCCATCTTCAAGAAATGGGCTGGGAGAAATTTCCCCGCATATCATTCATTGTCTGGTTCAAAGTAGCTACGGAAGCTTTAGTTCGCTAGAAGGCTGAGTGGCAATGGATGAACTTGTTTGTTGTTTGGGAAGCAATATCCCGATCCTCGATCCCTGGTTTGGCCAGGTCTTCATCAGAGACCATAAATAGCCTGCTAAGAAAACTCTTTGCTTCAGGAACCTTCTTTGTGATGAACCGTGGGAATGGTTCGATTGTTCTGTGAACCTCCTAGCTCAATTTTGTTGCCTTCAAGATGAACTAGAGCATTGGGTGCAGTGTTAGGCATAAGGCTTTAACCTTTTCCCAATAAGAAATATATAGCTGTCGGGTTAATGGGTTGAGGTCTGGCTGCACAACGGAGGCTTGGAGAGAGCTCTTTAGAGAGGTGATCTTCGTATCCTTTGAATTGACAATACATGTTAATTTCAAAGTTCTCTTTTTTGTGAATGTCAGTTGCTCCCCAAAGCTACTTATCTCTTTATACTAGTTCTCCTCAGCTTGGGCATGGTTCACCAATTTTGTGTCAAGAGAGGACTTTGTATCTTCAAGCTCCTTTTCTAACTAGGCCTTTCGGCGCTCAAATTCCATATGATTCTTTTCTAATTCCTACTCATATAGAGTGTGTTGAGTTGCTAACTATTTATCCTTTTGTTGCAAATTTTTCTCTGCCAAGGTTAATTGGCTCTGATATTTCTGGTTCCTTGCCCGTAGCTTGTTGAGCTATGTGGGGTCAATAGATTGGGACTTATTGATTTCCTCTTGGATTCTTCTCTGCTCCAACTCTTTTTCTTGCACTTTCTCAGACAAGTGCACAACTTCTGCTTCTAGTGATTTCTCCTTCATTTCCATAAAATTGACCCTTTCCTTTACAAGCTTTAGCTCCTCCTTTTTCTTCAATTAATGGCCAGACTTTAGGAAGTCGGTCATCACCACCCGTTGCGTTTCCTCCATGAGTTCTACCTTATCCTATGGTCGAGTTGTGGCCAGATCAAGCCCCATGGCATACATGTGGTAATCACCCAGAAACATCTGGCCTTGTGGTTTGGCAACATTTGGGTACATGGTGTAAAAATTTAGCATTTTTTGCACTTCATTAGAAACTGTATACACCTTAGACTTTGCCTCCTTTTTATCATCCTTCGATTTTCGCTTTTGGATCCTGAGGGCTCACATTTTCTTTGTGGCTTCTCCTTGGGATATTAATTCAAATGGTGACTAAACTAGTCCGCCAACAATAGATGCACCATGAGGCAGGGCAAAGGGAATACAACTATAGAAGGCCCTTGTGTGTTCTTTGGTGGGAGATTAACAATTTTTGAGGAGAAAAAGGGAACATGCCATAGTTTGGTTTGCGAACTAGTAGAAGGGCTCATCAATTTTTGTAGTGATAGAGTAGTCATAATCGAGTCCATTTGCTAGGCATACTAGGTCACACCCAAGGTAGCAGAGACAATAGGGGTGCCAATGGCTGCCGAGCTTTCAGAAAGAGAGGTCAGGAGAGATTGAGTAGCAGTGGTTGGTGTTAACGTTTACAGAGGCATTAAGATAGATGGACCAATTTGGGAGAATTGGGAGAAACCTCCCACAAACATTGTGGTAGGGGTAGATAAAGTAGGGTTGACACTTGTTGTAAGGGGCGCTGTGAAAATGGAAGAGGATACCAAAGATTGGGAAGTAAGAAAAGTGGAAGTTAATATTACCTGTTGATTTGATGATGGCAGTGGTTCACTCGTTGTTGGCTCCTTACTTACTTTGAGCTCCTAGCTCGCTGTGAGCACTTAGCTTGCGGCGGCTCCTTGTGATCCTTCTCCCGGAATAGTTTTTGTGCAATGTCGTTTAGCAAGCAGGGTGTCTCCCACTTCTATAGTCTTTGGTTGTTGTTGTTGGGGCACTCTTGTTGATTTTGAGGCCTAGGTGAGTGTCTGCAAGGCTTGTGACATATTCAATTGCACATTTGAAGTGACATTTGAAGACTTCCCTGTAGACTTCCTCCTTTGCTAGGTAGAGGATGTTAATGTATCAACTTCCTCTTCCACCTGCTCTTCTCCTTCATCAGGGTCATCGCCTCTATTAGCACTTGAGTCAGAAGTAGGGTGCTCATCATCCCAAAGCTCGTTAAACCATTCATCCTCCTTTATGCTTTCATAATGTGCATCCGACCATTTTGTTTCTTGGCGATACACCCAGAAGGCTCTAATCCTTTCATTAGTCCATTCTTCTTCATTCCTCAGCTTACTGTATAGAGCTCTTCCCATCTTGTAGTTCTCATCATAATTTTCCACAACAAAATAGAACCTATGCCATGGCGGCCTTCTATCTTCTGTGGGGATATGAATCAAGTCAACCAACAATTCATCTTCATCCTCTAGTGGGTTGCGCCTCTACTCCCAATAAGGTCAAGGGTTGTGAGTTACCTTGAGATTCTCATATGATAGATCATTGAAATGGTTGTAATCCCACTTGTCGTAGATCATTACCAACCCTAATGAGTCAGCTTATCCTGCAATAGTGGGTGTGTCTGCTTCTTTTTCATGGCCACTATTTTGAAGCTTTGTGGGCAGGTAAAGAATCCCTTCTTCTTGACCTTTTTCCCACTACAGAAGGTAATATAAATAATGCACACCTACCAGAACAATTCAAGGGCTAGCACTCGATTAGTAACACATGTTGGAAGGAAGAAATGTTCCTCAGTGAGGCCTCACATTCAAATGAATGTAAAATATGCTTTGTAAAACCTTTCACATATGGGAGTGAAGTTTTGCATATACTCTATCTAAGTCAAGGTGAGTCAATTAATACCCTCATCCCCTTGCAAATCTTGCAAAATTGGAGTCAGTAAATAATCTGAAAATGCATAATAATCAAAAGTAGAAGAGAGGAGAGGGGTCCAAACAAAAACTATTTTTTTCCTCTTCTTTTCATCAAAGATAGACAACTTCACCCGCTTATCAAATAAATCAAGGTTTTGGTACAAAAACATATGAGCAAGATAGGAGAGAAATCTGAACTTTCGTTCAACTTGGTACTTGTTAATTTTCTCTATCATTTTCTTTGAGAGGAATTCTGCAAAATCATACCAGAAGTAAGATCATTTTGTATGGAATTGGAAAGTCAGGCCCAATTGAAAATTATGCACCTCTTGGTCAGTGTCTAGACCAAAAATAAATGCCATCATTGAAAAGGAATCTCGTAGGTCTTCCTTGAAAGCATCGTGTGGCATAAGAGTTGTTGGTGGCTTCTCTTGTTCTGCTTGAATCCTTCGGGTTTCTTCGTTATAAAATTCTAGATCCTTATCCTTGGTGCTCCATATATGATACCCCTGTTTAGGAGTGAATGTATCCACTTCCATCCCTCTTTGCATAGGATCTATAATACACAGCATATTCCAGATGGCAGTCAAGCTGATGTTGACTGCAAGAGTCTAGCCCTCAATAGTGTTGGTACTTGGGTTGAAATTCTTAATGGTCACATTGACTAATTCTAGGCAGTAGTGTATAGATGGGACCATATATTGAGGAAGCCTGTTGAACCATACTTTTTCTGTAGTCGACATTGCCCTTGTGGACATCTTCATTCTTTTTCAGGCCACTTCCCTCAATCCTTTAGGGTTCTTTGCAAGAAAGGGATCATGAAGGCTATCCCAATCTTCCTAAATTAAGCTTTGGTCTCTGAAGTTTTTGGGCTTGTCCAGCTCCTTTGTGTTTTCCCATCTTGGTTTGTCATCAATACCCGGTGTAGCATAAGAAATATTCTTAAATACATTAACGGTTGGTGCTCCTTGCATAGCTTTAGCTAAGCTTTGCATCATCACTTGCCTAACTTCTTGGCTTGAACCTTCTGCCATTGTTAATTTGTTGGAAGCTTTTTGCTTTATCTTGAATTTTTCTACAACTTTACTTCGACTCTTCCAGTGTGCTAGGAATTGCTTTTTCTCTAGGCGACGTATTTGAAAAGACCTTTTAAGTACCTAAAAATTTTGCATGCAATAATTACCTTTTTTTCATTTAATTTGGCATGTACTACCAACCCTTTGGCTTGTGCGAGATGAATTACTTACCATTTTGATTTGGCAAGAATTCATAAATATAATTAGCAACTATATTATACAACACGATTTTCTTGGAACTTGAGTCGATGCTTTGCTAGCAGCTTAAGCATTCATATGCATTAGCAATTAATATCCCAAAAGGAATGATTAAGCCAAAGATGTGATCAACATTTGAAAAGATATGATATTTTCCTCAGAATAAGCAAAACACCTAGAGAATGACACCTTAGTCCTTGGTCGTGCATAGCACTATCGATTGCTTCCACCAGCTTAAGCTAATTAATTAGCCCTTATTAGTTTTGCACGCAGCAAACCGTACTCAGCAGACACAACTGGGTGGAAAATTTGATCAAGTATGGGCACAAATTTCAAGTTGGTACTTGATTAACATCACGTTTATGGCAAGCAGATTACCACACATTTCCTCTCTTTTTCTATAAATAGGCATCTAAGTAGTAGCGAAATTACACTTAGCGATTTGAGCAGAATTGGTATTAGGTAATTGGTTTAGCAGTTTGGCATTTGCAGTTGCGTAGCGTTCTCATAGGCTAGACTTAGGTGCTTTGCAGGGATAGTTTTAAGGTATTCACAGAGAGTCTGACAAGATGAACACCCCAATTACGCTAGTGTCACATAAGTCTCAGACTGCCTTCTAAGGTGACATTTCTACCAAGCGCTTAAAAAGGATGACGAAGAACAAACACTTGTTGTCAATCATAGCCATAAAATGGGTCTTGGGATAGGACTTCCTTGAGTATGAGGACAAATATAGAGTTAACACTAACGTGTGCTCACACTTTTTCGCCTGCATGCTAGATATAGGAATTCCCAAGCCTTTGATTTTGCATTTGGTAAAGGAAATTTTCCCCAAGAAGTACCTGAATGGCCTTGAGGAGGTCGTTGCAAATGCTGCACATGGTGGGGGAATTTCAACTATGAGCAACCTTTAGAGGTTCATAGAAGAGGACGTGATCATGTTGTGGCTACCATTTCTGAGTGGCTTTCGCCTCCAGTTGCAAGATGAGCACTTCCAGAGGATCACTCGAGCCTACCATTTCATGTTTCGTATCTACAACATGGTGTCATTCTACGACATCGAATAGTACACAGATTTTAGGAACATGGTGTTCCCTCAGCCTGCTTTTGCTCCATTGGATGATGTTGTTGTTGCTGATAATGCCCAGGCTATGGATGAGTACATTGTGGACACTATCATTGATGCATCTATTGCTGCTACCCATGCCGTGAGCTGAAGACTTTTTTTCCCTTTTTTCTTTCTAAAAATCTCATAGTGATTAGTCTATTTTTTGTATACATGCCTGAAAAAGGATTTTTGTAAAATATATAAAAGAAGTAGAATAGAATTATATACTTTTGGAAGCATGGCCTCTGAGCCATTTTGAAAATGTAAATATCAAAGCATATATAATGAAAATATGTCTTTATATAATCATCTTGTTGTCTTCTTTTGGATTCTGCAACTGGGTCATCTTTTCTTTTTCAGCATGTATGTATGAATTCTACATGTGGGTGTTTAATTTTTTGCTCCTTTCAGCTATGAGTTTATTTCCCTTACTCTTTGTAATAATGGGTCACCTGTTCTTTTCTGCCTCGAACCATAGAATAAAAAAAAATTGGCCAACAAAACAAAAGGGAAAGAAGGGAAAAGCATTATAAACATATTTACATGGGTATGGTAAGCAAGCTTAATTGAATAATTTTAGGTGAATTCTGTTGACTAGAATTCCTAGCGCTTATTTTTCCATAGTTTCTAACTCATATGCATTATGCTCTTTGCATTGAATTATTCTGAATGGGCCCTCCCAAAGGCTATCAAACTTCCCATGCTGACCCGACTTCACAACCCTTTCATTAAATTTTAGCACTAAGTCTCTGCACTTTATACCTTGGTCGGATGCCTTCTTGTCAAACAACCTTTTAACCACTTGTTAGCGGTTAGTCATGGCTGTTAGGGACTTTTCCCTTTCTTCTTGTACTTCTAGTAACTCGGCTAATTGCACCTCCATTGCGTCATTTTGTTCCACCTCAAGAGATTTTAGCAATTGCAGTGTCAGAATCTCCATAGAGATAGGCAATAATGCCTCTTTTCCATAAACTAGATCATATTGGTGAAGTCTTGAGGACATGCTTTGGAGTTATGTGGTCCACCTAGAGTGTTGCTCAGAGGTTCTTATGCCACTCCCTTTGGTATTCTAACCCAATTATTTTGAGGAGTTAGACTAGATTCTTGTTTGTTGATTTGGCTAAGTTGTTCCCCTACGGGTAGTAATTTGATGACGTTTTAAGGAATATGCCACGTGTAAGTGCGAATTGACTTACCTTGGATCCTAGGAAAGCTTTAGCATTGTCAGAGATGATAGTTTTGGGTGGGCCAAATCTCGTCACCAATTCCTCTAAGAAATCCACTATCTCTGCCTCTATTGCATTCTTTAGTGGCATGGCTTCGGTCCATCTCGTGAAGTAATATGTGGCCATCAAGATCCATTTATGTCCTATGCTAGAGGCTGGGTTGATCATTCTGATGAAATCTAAACCCCATTGCATGAATGGCCCATCAACCACTATCAGATTGAGAGGCATTGTAGAATTATTTCTTCTTCTTGCAAAGAACTGGCATTCCTTGTAAGTTTTCACCAAAGAGTAGGAGTCATTGAAAAGCGCCGACAAAAAATACCTAGTGCACATGATTTTGATGGCGGTTGTCTTTGCAAAGAAATGCTCGCCTGCAGATTTGCTGTGGCTAGGATCCTTTTTGCTTGTTCTGTGGTAACACATCACAATAGAACACCATTAAAATTTCTTTTGAACAAGATCCCCTCAATGAGTGTGAATCCATTGTTTTCCAACCGGTAGAATCTCCTCTTTTGAGAAGGAAGGTTCGGCGGATATTTTCTTGTATGCATAAATCTTATTCTATCTACCAGCCAACAACCTTTGGACTCCGACTCATTCTTTAGGACTCATTTCGACCACTCTTCTTCGGTGACTATTTCTTCATCATGCATAAGATATTCACACAATCCTCTTCCCCAAACAATTTTTGTAGGCATAACCTCAAAGTCATACTCGAGGATCTTGGTGATCCAATTGGCTCTTTTCTCAGTGATTTCTCCTTCCATGATGTATTCACGCACACTAGAATGTGCAACATAGACAATCACCTTATTGCAAGAGATTAGGTGTCAGAACTTCTTGAGTCCCTTAACTATTGCAAACACTTACCCTTCTACAAATTTGTAGTTTGTCTCACATTCCTTCAGGGTCTAGGAGTGAAATACTATTAAATTTTCTCCCTTTCCCTCATCATCTTTCTGAGTTAAGATAGTAGCAATGCTTTACTTGCTACTAAATACATACATTATGAAGTCCTTTGATAAGTCTAGGTTGACCAGAATAGGAGTGGAAGAGATAACATCCTTGACTTTCTCAAAGGCTTCTCTAGCTTCTTTTGTCTATTTAATGTTTGATCCTTTTTCAACATTAGGGTAATTGGCCTAATTATTCCTGCAAAATCAAAAATAAATTTTCTAACAAAATTCACCTTTCCTAAGAAGGACTTGACACCTTTCTTGTTGAATGGGAGAGGAAACTCTTTGATTACTTTCACCCGCTTAGGATCAACTAAAATTCCTTCCTTGGACACTACGTGCCCTAGTAGTTTTCCTTGCGGTACTCTGAAGACACATTTTTTTGGGTTTAGGGATATCCCAAACTCTTGGCATTTCTTGAACACCATCTCAAGGTGATCAAAATGATCATCCTTGGACTTGGAGACAACTGTCAAATCATCCAAATAGATTAGGATAATCTTGTTGATTAGTTCGCTAAAAGTGATGTCCATTGCCCGCTAGAAGGTAGCTCTTGCATTTGAGAGACCAAATGGCATCTTGGCATATGCAAACGTTCCCCACTTGGTAGTGAATGTTGTCTTATGTTGATTCTCCTCTTTGACCCGAATCTAATTGTAACTAGAGAAGCCATCTAACAGGGAAAACATCTCTGATCCTACCACTACTTATAGGATTGACTCCATTGAGGGTAGCGGGTAATGATCCTTCAGGGATGCTCTATTTAGGTCTCGAAAGTCTACACATAGATGGATATCTCCATTATTCTTTTGGATTGGGACCAAATTGCATACCCACGTCCTATGCTTGATTGATAAGACAATCCATGATTGGATTAGCTTCATTAATTCTTCCACCATTAGTGCTTCAATCTTGGGATTGACTGGGATTTATTTTTGGCGGATAGGATTTGCACCTTCTACCAACTCTATTGTGTGTTGAATGATATTAGGATCATATCTTCTATGATCATCATATGACTAGGCCACCACTCCTTCATATTTTTTGCAAAATTCGATAAGCCTTTCTTTATTATGATGCAGGACATCCTTCCTGACTTTGAGCCTTCTTCCATCTCTGACCTGAAGGTCCATATAGTCACCTTTGTCTCCTACAAACTTTCGTTTGTCATTTCTTGCATCGTCAAAATAAAAAATATTTTCGAGAGTGACCAATCCTTTTGGAAGCTTGTTGGATTTTAGTGGGATGATTTATCCTTCATAGGCTTCAATAATCTTGAATTGGAGCTGGTCAGCAAATTCTCCTGACTGCTAGATGAACAAGGCAATGTGTTCATCATTGTCAAACACTTGCCAACTTTGGTCATTGATTGGAATTTCCAATTGAACTATTACTCATACAAAGTGTTTGTTGTGAATGAGATCAGAGGCACAATCAAACTGAGATCCAATTGATGCCATGCAATCTGCATCTATATTCTATTCTCGGGACACCATCTAAATGTTGAAGGCTTCAAAACCCTCAATCATGTCCCAAGCTCGGTGTCTATAGGATCGCATGCAAACATTATTAGATGCAAAAAATCCTCGAACTTGATTGACTACTAGTTCAGAATCTCTGAACATCATTAGTTTCTTTATGCCCATATGTTCCATAAGGCTGATACCTTGCACTAGTCCTTCATATTCAACTTCATTGTTCGAGCAAGTGAACTGGAAGTGGAAATAGCTCAGTGTCTTTTCATTCTATGGGGAAATTAAACATATCCCGACTCCTGCACCATTCTTGCATCTTGCTCCATCGAAATGTAGCATCCATAACTCTGAGCTTTGACTATTCTCAAATTCTTTAACAACCTTCGGGAGCACTTGATCTTCATCGTAGATGACATAGGTGCCCAACCTAGTAGCATGGTAGTTGTTGAAAGGGTCGGTATCTATATGTTCGCTCAAGAGAACATCTTCTTGATCATTCTAATCTCTAGTAAGTTTTTCATCTTCTAGTAGCTCAATGCAATACCTTTCTTGCTTGGTGAGAGAGGTATGGGCAGCTTTAAAGTTGATTATGGCTTCATCGACTACATGTTTCAAATGTAAAGCTTCAAATTCTATCTTCATTTTTGCACCATGCTTGGTTCTAAGGATCAAACGTGACCAATCAAGGGATAGATATCCACTCACTTTTGAAGTAAACTCTCGGGATAAATAGAAGTCAAACGTGGGGGGAACATCTATGATAATAGTGTCTTACAGCACTGTGGTACTAGGGCAAGCGAATAGGGTCAAGGGGAGTGCTTTGATGACACCTATGGTTTTGAATTTGTTTCCATCAAGCTACATCACTCTTCTTTTTAAGGGTTCATAACTGAGTCCTAAAGCTTCAGCTATTTGTTTAGGCATAACTATGGTGCTAACACCGGAATCAATCATGACATTGTGTAATAATTTCTCCCCTATAATGAGAGTTAAGAAGAAGGGTTGAGGCTTCAGCTTATCTCTTACTTCATCAGGGGATTTCGATGTGCCATTTGTAAGAACCCTGGCAGAAGATGGTTGATCAAGAGCCCTTTCTTTGGGTAGCTTCTCCATTGGCATTGCAATTATGTTTTCTGATAGAGCCTTCTGTAGTAGCGTCTTCTATTCCGGGATGGCTAGAATATCCCACAGAGACATTAGCGGATGATTTTTTCAATTGTTCCACCACATTAAACGGTGGTGGATTGAGAGGTTTTTGCTCCTTAGCTCTTGTAATAACAATTTCCTTTCAAGACAGGCATTGCGGCGACGTTATGGAGGTACTAGGCATTTGGTTAGAAGTATTTTTAGGTTGCAGACTGACTAGTTGCGAGAAACTGGTTCGGTCGTAAATCTCCTCTTTGAGCGAGTGTTGTAGTTAGAATGTACTTGCGGTATTTTAGTTGTGGATGTATAATTGAAAAACACTGATTCTTCTTCTTCCATCCATGAGAAGAGTGTGTGGTCAGGAGCGATGTTTGCTTCTTTCTCTAGTGACATCCCTTGCATCTATGTAGTGAGCACCGCATTGTCCATTTATGAAGAGGTATACACATAGCCTCTAGGGTCTAACATTATGGCTTGGTTGTGCTGCTCCACCACCTTTTGTTGTAGGTTTCCACACAAAAAAAATTTGGGCATATGTGAATTTCTGCAAGGGAAGCACTAGGGGTTGGTGTCATCAATCAAATTGTTTTTCCCTGTAGTCAGCTCTGTGCTCAAACTTAGATTAGCGCTCTGTAGCAGAGAAGGTACCGATACTATTTGATATATTGTTTGCACCTACAGATTGGCGAGAGCACCTCCTTGGAGCTGGTTTTATTGGTAAGAAGGTTTCCCACCTTGATAATTCTGGTAGCTTAGCCTCAGGGGTGTTGCTTGATTGTTCTTGATAAGAGTTATCTCATTAACAATAGTCCACAACATTTCCTTGAACTCGCTCATCTCCTCCCTTGAAGAGCTAGATGTAGAGGAAACATTTTGTGGTGCACACAAATACATGTACATGGATTGAGGAGGAGCCAGTGCACTGGTAGAAGGCATCTCCTAAGTAGGAACCGATATTTCTAAGAATGTAGGAATGATGGACCGAGGTGGAAATTTCTCGGTGTCTATCAAATTGTTCTCCGCCTTGACAACAATGCTATATGCACCTGGTAATGTGGTTCCACCAAGAGATTGAATCATCATTGAAATGTCAGGATTGATAGACTTCAAGTAGAACATGAATGCTAGATCAGGCAGTGGGCAGATATCAACTTGAATCCTCTACCAGCTTGTATGGAATCGGGCATTGAAGTTAGCAATGGCTTCATGCGGAGCCCACTTTATAACCGAGAACTGATAATATAGTGATGATCAGTCTCCTTCATTCAAAAATATTTGATAGAAAGGTTCTCCAAGCTCATCCCAGGTACTGATAGTGTTTTCTTGCAATGTGTGGTACCAATCCAGTGCCTTGCCCCTAAAAGATATGGCAAGTAGCCTTAACGCCATGTACCAGAAATACGTTCGCAGCATCTTGCAGATGTTCAGATGGTGTTCTTGAGCCATCTTTGGTGAATTTAGGTATAGCCTTCAGGGCAGAAACTGGGATAGCGGCCCAAACGATAGGTGCTACTAGTGAACCAAGAGGGCTTCTGGCATCCCATGCTACATAGTTCCTGTTAGCAGACATGGCTAGCGAAAAGGGAGGAGGAAGTGGAACATTCACTAATTGGGTCACGAACTGTACTGTCCCTAATGGTGGTACTAATAAACCAGGATTATTTGTTGTTTGGGACCTAGTAATAGGCCGATGGCTCATACACCCTTCTAAAAATTGGATTCATTTAGGCTCAGTCCCACTGGGTATGCTAGGAAAAAAAATTTGTTGATGCCGAAAATTGGCAAGGTAATAGCCCTTTGTGGGAGACTTAGTTCATGGGGGACTTATTGCACTAAACTGAGTGACCTCCATATTTTTAAAGAAGTCGACTTCTTCTGTAATTGGAGTTTTGGAATGGGAAATGAAAGAAGATATAAAAATAAAGAATCTAACTAAGGTGATGAGCCATAATTTAGATAAAAGGGCATAATAAACCTATCTTTTGGATATGATCTAAGGGCCCTCTTAGCAAGTTACCATGTCCTAGAATAACAAAAATTAAAGATTGCAGCATAAATAACTCATTCAATGACATAAAATAATTTTCACACACATTTACTAAAAGAAGAGTCAAAAGACATGATCGAAACCAACAAACTTGCATTCAAATTATAGAAGTATGACAAATAAACCATTCAAACAATAATGACACAATATAAAGTTTATCAATAGCATAAGAAACAAAGAGGTCGAACAATGGCACAATCTATGAGTTCTTACAATAATCTAAATAATAAAAAAGGCCTAGTCTCTCAAAAAATCTTGCAATTCTAGAACTAGTGAAACTTGAACAACATGTAGCATGTGATCTTTGAACTCATAATCTAGAACCCCTCTTTAAAAGCAGAGAGCAATATATATAGCAAGCCTTCCACCATTGGCGAGCAGCAACTGAAAAGATTCAGAATCCTATGTAATGATGTTGAGGCAATGATTTCTGTCGGCCATTGTAACAGAAAAGATTTGGGCCATAGCATTTGGTCGCCCTCCATTCAGGTGCATCCCCTGCGAATGATGGTAGTGGTCCCAGCAAAGTCCCATGTAGACAAGTGTCACCTCCTTGGATATGTAGTTAGAACATGTGGAAGCATATCGCAACCCCTTGTTCGCTTTGTTCCTTGCGTCGAAGAAGCGTGCACTGAAGGGACGCGTGGCAATATTTCACTGCCTACAGCCGATTTACCCTTCCTTCATTGAAGGCTTGTATTGAGATGACACATAGCAATAATGTTTGATAGACGCCGCCTATGGGGTCTGTTGAATCTTTATGCGAATGGGAGCTACATGGCACGCGGGTGGGGACTGACAAGGAAGTGAAAGGAAGCAATCAAAATAACTCGCGGTGAAGACACATGGGAGCATAGCGAGGGCCGATACAAGAGCAAGGAGAAAATTCCTTCAGAGAGCGATGAGTAGACACGTGGAAGAGGTCACGATGACTATCAAAAAGGGGCCGATAATATTCATTTGAAGGCATGGGCCGATACTTAGCCAAAAACCAAACCCAAAGGGAGCATGGTGAATTTTGTATTCACATTACTATAATAATAAAAATATATTTATAGAAAGAAAAAGTATTAATAAGATAAACTAAAATAATAATATACTATTTTAAATTTATAATTTAAAATGTTAAATATATAATAAAAATATATATTTTTAATATATTTAATTATAACAATAATTAAAATAGATCATCCCAAAGGTAATTCCAAATGTATTTCTTTGAAATAATATTTTAAATAAGTCATGCAATAAAATAAATAGTTGAACTTTCTTACAATATTCATAATTTTAATTATTATTAAAATTAAAATGATAAGATTATTTTATTATTACAAAATCAACATATAATTTTAAGTAATTTTTTTTAAATAATGAAAAATAAAATATAACTAATAAATCTTTTTTTTTCTTTTTTTTTTGCATCTGTTTGTTTATATTTGAAGGAAGAATCTAAGTTGATATCTCTTCTGTCTAGAATCAAAAATTATGAGATATCTATTATATCAAAACTGCATGAGATATATTGGGACCCTCATCTTATTGATGTTAAGAACCTTACACTTAACAAGAATAAATCCTTATAGATTCATTGCAAACCATTCAATTTTATCAAAATCAATTAAATTCAAATTATAACTGCATGACGCCCGAGACAACAGCCGCAGACCTCTGCATCAAATAAATTAAAAAAAATAAAAAATTACAATGTGGACCACTGTACTGTGCTTGGAAAAATGAATTCCATAATTTTAGACAGCTTATAGGACCGAAACCAAAACACAGCTTTTAACGAATCCGATTGTTATTAAAAATATGTTAATATGAACATGTATATATGAATAGATGATTTACACTCTGCTGCATGCCGAGACACAAGTCAAAGGAGTTAAGTCCCAGTTTAGAAGCAGCTGACCGTTTCCTGCTAGTTCTACACCATAAAATCTTCCCATGTCATTGTATGATACTAGAGCTTTTGCATGCATAATACTTTTTTGGCTTATGGCATGTTCAACAAACCCAAATTTTAGAGGGATGTCCATCACTCGGAACAAATCATCGTTCGCCATGTAATTTATTGGTCTGCACATCATTGGACCAAAGAAGAGATGTTCCACCATTGCTCGAGCAAGCCCATATTGCTCTCCTAGTCCTGCTTCCAACGAGTCAAACATTGCACACAAATTTCTCAAACATTGAGCGAAGCGCTCCATAAAAGTAAGATTCTCATAAGCTGAAATCCCATTTGGTCCACTACCCACAGTCAGGATAACTGGATTCAGGTGACGTGCTCCATTAATGAAATCTACTAACTGCTTCTTACTGCGCTCAAACATATGTGGTAATTCCCACACAATTCATTATAACTATCTCATCCTTGTTGGAACTCATCATCCCTTGTATATTTTTCATTTCGGTGTCCTGGAACGAAAAGGGAATCCCCAGTGAGCTTGCATACTCAGACACTCTTCTTCCACTGTCTTTGCAGCAGCTTGAAAATGGGCTTGAATCCTCAAACGAATCCACCCATTTGACGGCTGTAATTTTGAGGTGACCAATTTTGTAATCTTCGTTCTTCAAGGCTTCCATCAATGGTGACCACTGCATACCATCCATTATGTCAAAATCAATTATGTGGACATTCTGCTGCTTCGTCAAAGGAAATCCACTAAAATGGGCGGCCTTTATATTAGGATAGACTTGGTTAAGTAAGATGAAAGCTCCCAGAAAATTGGATTTAGACACTCCATTTGAATTCAGCAGGCGCTTCTCCATCTGACCACCAGCTGTAGGCTGACAAAGATAATAAGCCACCCTCTCGACCCAGTTGGGCAAGCTATTTCTTTCAGCCGACCAAGAAGAATCTCAACAAGCTCAAGGGCGCCATTGGTCTTATCTTTCAGTCCAAATTGATTCACCTGCTCATATTTGTATTATATTTATCTCATCAAGGATGAGAAAACAAGCATTCATGCTTGGAAGATCAATTAGCAATTGCTTTCATTATCTCATCGTTTGACTTTCTGATTTGTCCCAATCACTAAATTATATGATGTGTAAAGATACGGCAGAAGATTCGCAGTTCAATAGCCAATCAATAATCTACTCTGGATTGGATCAATAATCAAGAATTTTCAATCCAGAATGTAAATCCGTTCACTTATAACAAAAGCAAAAATAATATTAAGAAGATCGATCATGGAGAATGACTAACAATTGTATTTTATCTGTTGAACATATCTATGTTAATTGGAGGATCCATTAGATTTTACCCTAGATTATTCCTCACCATTGGAAACCAGTAGCGGATGACTGTAGATTGCACGGGGGGAAATATAATAATAAAACCAGGGTAAAAAATTTCGTTCCAATTGTTCAAAACAAAAACATAGATAATTATCAATTCCAACAAACACCAATTAGTTTGGTGTGTGATAATAACTCATAACTATAAGTAATAAATATATTATAATAGGGCCAATTTATACCGACAGCTCATTGGCAATGGCGACCAAGTGTGTGATTGTATGCATGCATGGCTCTATGTCTATGTAAATCCTTATTTAGGATTAGCATGCCACAATTGTCGGTGGTCTGATAGTTTTCGAAATTTTTTAAATTTAAGTATAGACTTTGCTTTTGAGTGCAGATTAAGGTAGAGATTTTTAAAAATTACACTCATATAATTCTTTGTCTCTAATTGCATAATTATAATTTGGATAATTATAATTTATATATTAGTGAAAATTTATAAAAATAAGGAAGTTTTGTTTTCATATTTTATTAATATAGATATTACATTATGTAATGAGATTGTTTTATTATATAATTATTTGTTTGTAATTGGTTCATAAATTATCTTGCTTTATATAATTTGTACAATAGTGGAAAATTATAAAAGTACAAAAGTTTTGTTTTCTATTTCTTATTAATATAGAGATTAGATTATGTAATGAGATCTAATACATGTTCTATTATAATTAAGTTTAATTTTTAATTTTTAATTATTTTATATCTTGCTCGATATAGTGAAGAATTATAAAAATAAGAAAGTTTTGTTTTCCATGTCTTATTCATATAGATATTAGATTATATAATGAGATCTAATACATGTTTTATTATAATTAAGTTTAATTTTTTATTTATTTTATTTTATGTCAATGTTATCAATATATAATTTTGTTATATAATTTTTAGTATTGTATTATTAAATTTTAATATTGAATATATCATTTTAATATGTCTATTTTATAAATTTTAGGATGAATTTGTTTTTAAGATTTTCATTTTTTCAATTAGGTAATTTATAAGGTTGAATATCTTGTAGAAAAATATGTTCATGTTATAGTCCTTCAATTTTGATTATCAAATCTCTCACTTTTTCCAAATAACATTCTAGGGATATAAAAATTACTTATCAACTTGAGTATAAAAATTATTTATATGTGTGTCTAAGACCCATATTTAATGGCATCATTCTATGATAGTTTTAAGGAACAATATATTGATAAGTTGTCGAGGAGAAAGCATATTGCACCTCCATTTATTGTGGTAGTCTATATATATATCTTAAATAAATCTTAGTTGCATCAACATATTACATTCTATATTTTATGTTTCTTCAAGCTTATTAAATCTAGATCACTAGATTTTGATTACTTTTAAGGAAATAAGTTAGTCTTCACCCTATTTATTGTAAAAGCTCAAGGTTCTTTTAGCACCATTAACCTTTGAAATGCATGCACAAATACAAGTGGACACATCTTATAAATTCTACAAGTGAAAATTATCCCATTCAAAATTTTATTTAAGATTCTTTAATATAGATTTTACTTTATTTATCTACAAAATTTTCTTATTAATTATATTTTGCTATTATATATTATTTTTAATAATTTAAATATTTTTTCTTTGTCATTTTAAAATTTTCAATATATATTTGTAAAGGTTCAATATAGTGAGGTTTAATAATAGCAACAATGTTATTTCAAGTACTAAAAGATTTGATAGACATTTAAATTAAAATTTTGAACATTTTTAATATTAAGAAATGATGTTAAATATGGAATATATGAGCATTTGATTCAAATTATTATTTTGATTATTAACATGAGATTATTTTATAGTTTCTTCTAAATAAGAATATTAGACTAATATTTAATCATTTTCAAGAAATCAAATTAAAAAGTAATAATGAAAGACAACGAATTATATTTTAAAATTTCCTTCCAAAAATCACATCTACATCAAAAATCAATAATAAAACACTAAAAGATATGACATAGAACTTTACATTAAATATCACTTTAGAAATTCAAATTTGATTATCCAAAAAAAATCAAAAACTTTAATCAATTGAATTCAATAATTTTATCCACAATCTAAATTTAAGATTTGATAATTATTTTTTTTACACTAACATTTTTAATAATTTATATTATTTAGATATAATAAAATCTTATGTTTTTATTTAAATTTACTAAAGCACAAGTTAAATTATAAAAAAGAAAATTAATTATGATAATAACTAATATAGTTAAAAAAAAAAGTATCAATAAGATAAACTAAAATAAAAATATATTATTTTAAATTTTTTATTTAAATATTGAAATAAATGGTATAAAAAATATATTTTTTAATATATTTAAATATAAGAATAATTTAAATATCATTCCACATAATTGTGGATGTATTTCATTGAAATGATAGTTTAATAAGTATGGAATAGAAAGAAATAATTAAACTTTCTTACAAAATTCATAATTTTAAATATTATTAAGATTAAAATAATAAGATTATTTTATTATATTACAAAATCAATATATAATTTTAAATAATTTTTTAAAATAATGAAAATAAAATAAAACTAACAAACTTTTTTTTTTCAGCATTTTAAATTTGAAGAATGAATTTATGTTGATATCTTTTTACCGGAAAATTAAGAATTGTGATATATCTATTATGTCAAAAATGCATGAGATATTGATGTTAGAAATTTTACAGTTAACAAGACTAAATCTTAATGAACTCGTTTCAAACCATTCAATTTTACGAAAAGAATAATAACTGAATTAAACTTAAATTCGAATACAACGACGACTTCAGACGCTGTGCATAAGAAAAGAATTGCAAAGTGGACCACTACACTGCTTGAAAAAATGAATTCATAATTTTAGACAGCTTATGGGACCGAAACCAAAACACAACTTTTAACGAATCCGATTGTTATTAAAATAGAAATATGTTAATATGAACATGTATATATGAACAGATGAATTACACTCTGCTCCATGCCGAGACACAAGTCAAAGGAGTCAAATCCCAGTTTAGAAGCAGCTGACCGTTTCCTGCTAATTCTATACCATAACATCTTCCCATATCATTGCATGATACAAGAGCTTTTGCATGCATAATACTTTTCTGGCTTATGGCACGTTCAACAAACCCAAATTTCAGAGGGATGTCCATCACTCGGAACAACTCATCATTCGCCATGTAACTTATGGGTCTGCACATCATTGGGCCAAAGAAGAGATGTTCCACCATTGCTCGAGCAAGCCCATATTGCTCTCCTAGTCCTGCTTCCAACGAATCAAACATTGCACACAAATTTCTCAAACATTGAGCGAAGCGCTCCAAAAATGTAAGATTCTCATAAGCTGAAATCCCATTTGGTCCACTGCCCACAGTCAGGATAGCTGGATTCAGGTGACGTGCTCCATTAATGAAATCTACTAACTGCTTCCTACTGCGCTCAAACATATGTGGCAATTCCCACATACAATTCATTATCACTTTCTCATCCTTGTTGGAGTTTATCATCCCTTGGATATTTTTCATTTCGGTTTCGTGAAACGAAAATGGAATCCCCAGTGAGCTTGCATACTCAGACAATCTGCTTCCAGTGTCTTTGCAGCAGCTTGAAAATGGGCTTGAATCCTCAAAGGATTCCACCCATTTGACCGCTGTAATTTTAAGGTGACTAATTTTGTAATCTTCATTCTTCAAGGCTTCCATCAATGGCGGCCACTGCATACCGTCCATTATATCAAAATCAATTATGTGGACACTCTGCTGCTTTGTCACAGGAATTGCTTCCAAAATACTCTGGTTTGCACTGAAATGGGCAACCTTTATATAAGGATAGGCTTGGTTAAGTAATACGAATGCTCCCAGAAAATTGGCTT
Source organism: Sequoia sempervirens (assembly GCA_007258455.2). NCBI lineage: Eukaryota > Viridiplantae > Streptophyta > Pinopsida > Cupressales > Cupressaceae > Sequoia > Sequoia sempervirens. Next base: position 172,415,017 of record VDFB02256132.1, on the reverse strand, counting down.
TAGACACTCCATTTGAATTCAACAGGCGTTTCTCCATCTGACTATCAACTCTACGCTGATAACGTTGCTGCAGAGATTGACAAAGATAGTAAGCCACTCTCTCTATGGTAGACCCAGTTGGAGAAGCTACTTCTTTCAGCCGGCCAAGAAGAACCTCAACAAGGTCAAGGGCGCCATTGGAAGTTGCCTCTGCGCAGGCTGTGAGAAGATGAAAAAGCCTCAATCCCTTGTATTCTGAAGAATCAGTCTCACATGGGATTAAGCCTTCACTTAGACCAGAGGTTGATGTATTCACAGTCTCACTTGATACACAGCTACAATCTTCACCACCATCTTGAGCATTTCTAATATCAAGCTCGGACATAGCTAGATCAGACTCGTGGTGAGTGTCACATGTTATATCTTCAATTATCACTAAATCCTCTTGTTTTGAAAGGAGCTCCTTTTCTGGAGAGGGACAAAATAATTCAGTCTCTTGAACGATTAAATCGTTCCACAGAAGTGAGTCATTCGAGTCCAAGAGCTCGTCATCATAAACAAACCCCATAAGATCATTTTGGCTCTCATTTGATATCATTGTAATCTCTTCGATCGAAGAGAATTCTGACAGATTACAACGAGCAATAGAATGGTTCCAAAGAGGCGATTCATCGGGACTAAAACCGAAATCTAAGGGTGCCTCATAACTAAAATCTACCTTACTCCCCAACTTCAAGTCGTCCCAATATGTGGAGTGCTCATAGCCATAGATATGACCAACTTCCTGCATTCTGCTAATCTCCATTTCTAAATCTTCTTTTCCCACAAAACTCTGTCTAAGTTTAGAGTAGTTGTCTTTTACTATTGAATCAGCTGCCGTGGGTTTTAAACAAGACCAAAGCATATGAGACCACAGACATCACATCACCGTATCTGTCGAATCTGCAATACCCAAATTTGTAGATTTTGAAAGTGAATCTATGTCGTCTAATGAGGAATGTTCGAGGTTGAAATCTCAATGGAAAGTAAAGCACACTTTCTTCATGAGTTCTCGTCGAATATTATTCAGCAGATGCCGGCATATCTTCAAACGAAATTTCACGACTTCATCTAAAACTATTAACGTTACCCCCACGATCGTCACAAAATCTTGTATACGACACACTCATTATTATTTGATTTTGACGTACGCCTCGGGAACACAAACGATAATTTTATTTATTGCTTTTCCTAAATCTATTGACCACTTCACCTGTGACACTCGTATATATTAATAGTAGTTGAACCAAGAACGCAAGTGCAAATAATACGACATCTTGGACATCATGATCTCCAAAAGGTTCAGATCTAAAATAGAATCAAGGCACCTGGAAGAGGATAATTTATTATTGACTCTAAACAACAATAGCAAAACGTTAACGGTTTTTGGAGGCATATATTATTTATAATCCCTTTAGCATTTGCGGGCTGCAGAAACGATGTAAGGCTCCCAAGTTTATCCACTCATACTTATGTTCCTCGCCTTCCTACCGATTCCCACACCAGAGAGTTCAACATTGAATGCCGTCATACAGTGACTTATGCAATAACTTGTTTTTGAACTGGTCCACGAAATCTGTACGAGAGATCCATGATCTAAATGTGAAAGGAAATCCGAAAAATCATTACAGCACATCAAAACACTGGACGCAAGTAGATTAAATCGCCTTGGAAATTCCAATGTCGTGTAAGCCTATAATGTCAATACCACACCTAGTCAGCAGATGCACATTATATCACGTTTGATTTCTACACGTTTGGTTTCTTACACTTGAGATTTTGACATGGACAATCAATTATGAACAACACAAACTTACAAATTAACCCTTGAAATGTATATCATTGAGATATCTACCACATTATCACCTAAAACTATAGTACCTGATACAAGAACATTAAAATTAACCATTGAAATGCATCTCATTGAGATATCTAGCACATCATCATTTAAAATTATATAACTTAATTGAGTAGTCTCTTAAGTCACACTTATAGAATTTTAGAATAGTGATGAGTGTTTTGTAGAATCAACTTTATAATAACATCACATCTAAAATCTATTAAACTTTCAATTTCTCATTAAAATGTGTAAACATGATTTGGTTATCAAGACTAACTTAGTCAACATGCAAAATGAGTTAATTTCACTAAATATAATCATCTCAAAACAGATTACTCTCATGACACATGATAGAAAATATATGTACATTTTGTCTACAATTTTTTTTTTTGAAATAGTCATATAGAGTCCATGAATAGAAAATGTAAATGGTTCATAAATAGTACCAAATTTATGCAGTCCATGAATAGCAAATACATAATCTTAATATACTTTGTGATAATTTTTATTATTATATTTTTTACTCTATAAGGTGTGTCAAGTCATTCAACCATCAACACCAAATTTTCTAGTCTAGATGCATTTATGTCAATCATCTACACCAAATAAGACAATATATATAATTCATTTAATAAATTAATTATTTTGATATTCTGAAATATAAATATTCATTAATTTAATATACATTAAATTTTTACGTAAAATGTGGCATACTTATGTATGCTTAGGAGCAAGCAAAGTATCTAAGAACGAATAAGCCTCCTCTTCTATAACCTCAAGTGGAGGGAGTGACGGGTTAGGGGTAAGGGGGCTTTGTGGCATAAAGTTTTAAAGATATGGATTTGGAGATGGGGGTTGGTTTTGAAAAACATTATGAGTACAAAGACCAATTAGAGCTAATATTACTTTAAAAAAAAATTAAATACTTACATGTATATATTGAAATGTTAAATCCATGTAATTTAAAATATCATTTTTAAATAAATATAAATATAATTTGAATTGTAATCTACTTGTATCAAATTGAAACATATTTATATGTATTTTATTTGTAATGACCAAAGCATGTGTGTGTAAAATATATCAAATTTGTAATAATTTCCCATATTAAATACAAATATAATGAGCTACAACACATATTAAATATATATTTTAATGACTTTAGAAATACAATATATTCTTTTTGTAACTTTATTTTCAATTTCTCTAGAAAAAAGCCTTCTTGATGTGTAGGATTATAGTGTATAAGTTTGAATATAATTCAATTTGACTTAAAATTTTCTATTGGTTATTTAAAGTCTTAGTTAGAAAAAATTAAATAGTAGTGCTAATTAGGTAGTTATTGGATAGGTATATAGTTCCATAGATCCTAAAAGTTTGATTTAATTAAACTAGGTTTATTCTAAGACTAACTATGAAAATCTAAATAAGATCTTCCCATTCTTTAAAAAGGTACATGTTCCAAGAGGGATTTTGTTAGAGAAGGAGCGTTGATTGGGTAGATTATTAGAATCCTAATTATGAATTCAACTCTCTACTTGAAGTTTATTGTACAAGTTATCATGGAAGATTATTGATTTTGTAAAAATAAAATATATATCTATCAAACTCATTCCCTTTGTAAAGCATGGGAGATTTAATATAGATTGACATTATAGAGATTATGAGTTGTCATTTATAGGTTAGTAGGACTCATTTGGAGAAGGTTGGCAAGATAAATTTTTTAAAGATAATTTTGAAGTATAGGTATACACTCATAGATATATTATCTCCAAACTTATTTTCACTTGAACTGATTATGCAATGAGATTATTAGTAATGATTTATTTGCGAAAAATCCTTGTCAATTATGCTTTAATTGATTTGTGTTAATGTGAGCATGATCATAACCTAAGCTAAACATGATTAAACTACAAGAATTAACCAATATCTAACTAGTTAAGTCAAGCTCCCAATTAAATTCTTGAAAACATTAAACTAGGAAGCCATTAATATGAAATAAACTAGAAATGCATAATAGAAACCTATTTAATGCCTCAAACCTTATTCCATTGGGGTATTGGTGTTGCATTGATGTGGAATGTTATCCCTTTCCCAATCCTTTGGTTGAAACAAGCTTTAGAATGGATTCCATTAGTGAAGATTGATGAAAGATTAGCTGAAATGGATGCTAAATGATGAAATGATCATAAGGAATGCTCTAAAATTCACTATAGTGTAGTTACTCTATATGAATTTGGACCCTTTTCTCATAGAAATGAGGACTATTTATAAGAAAAATAGTTGAATCAATGGTCAAGATTGATTTGATCAATCAGTGGATGAAAATCAATAAGAGGAGTTGTCATGGATCAAGAATCCAATCAATGGATGAGATTGCAAGTTGAAAAGGATCCAGGATTTTAATAAATGGCTCACATTGATTCAAAGAAGCACAAATCCTAAAATTTAGGAGGTTGTTACAAGATATATCCAATTAGGAAGGAGTGGAAATTAAGGGAATATTTCTCTACAAGTGGGAGGATGAAAGTAATTAGCTAATTAAATAATTAAAGCATTCTTTAATTATGCATGATGGATGAGTTTGAAGATTTAATTAAATAATTAACCCATTTAATAAAAAAGGGAAATTAATGACATTCAACTAAATAATTAAGATTATTTAATGAAATGATAGGACTTCAAAAATTTAATTAAATAATTCACATTATATAATTAAATAAGATGAAATTAGCATGAAAGAGGATGAATTAACCTAATGTAGTGATGAACAATGTTTCCCTTTACATTTTCACACTTAATTTATGAATAATTAATGATAAATTAAACCTAATGTTGCCTTGATCTAGTGTTGTAATGTGTTTTACACATTCACATTAGGTTTAGGGACCTTTTAAGATAAATAGACCTAATTTTGCCTTAATTTAGTTTTGTAAAGTGTATTTATTTACACCTTCACATTATGTTTAGGGCCTTTTTAAAACTAAATGAACTTAATGGTGCCTTATTTAAGGTGTTGTAAAGTGTATCCTAACAATTTAATAGTAATATAGGGTTTTATTAATTAATTGGGCATATATATGCCTTAATTGGCCCCATTTTGCATCTGTAAGCCTTATTAAATGCATTTTTTGGAGATAATTCTGACACATATCAAATAACCAATCATAATTTAGTATTTTGGGTCATTTTTTCTAGATTTAATGGTTTGAGACTCATATGCCACCTTGGGTTTATGAATCCCATTTAAGTCTTGGGACCTGGGTGATCCCACAAAGTTGGTTTACAATTTCTGGAAGATTCTAATTTTTGCTAAAATCACATATTTATAGAAAATATAATGGTTTAAGCCTTAAAGTTCCATTTAAAGCTTTCTAATTGAAGACGGTTTGATAAAACTACCTTAGATCAAACCCCCTTGCATAGAACCCTGCTAGTTTTAAACCATACCTATAATAGAGTCTCATTTACACCTATTAAAATGTTGATAAAAAACCACTTTTGATTTACCTTTTGGGGGATCAAATGAATTAATATAAAATTTATTTTTTGTATGTATGTAGTGCTTATTATAAGCTTCCCAAAAAATATAATTTTAAATAAATTTAATTTGATTATTATTTTTATTTTTTATTTCTTGTGAATGTAGGTTTTTCATAGAAAATCAAGCTCTATGTTCTGCACATGTCGAAAAATAGAATATTATAAAATATATATATATATATATATATTTGTGCACCAGATATTGAAGTCCTTGATTGAACAAAAAATAAAAAAATGAATTTCGATAGATATAAAAAAAGTTGTGTTATATAGTCTGCCTATGTCTGAAATGTAATTGGTTTGACTTCAAAACTTGATTAAGGTAAAAAAATTGAATAAAACACTATGAAACTAATTGGAAACACTAGATATCATAGTTACAAATCTAAATTAAAAAAAATAGAATTTTATCCTTCATGGAAAAAAGGTTGTGTTATACACTGAGTGCCACTCCTTTAAAATGGTGTTTACTAAAAAAAACTAGTTTTTGAAGGAGATGGAAAAAGAAGTTCAATTTGATTCCAAAAATTTTGAAAAAAATATATTTAGAATCTACAGACAAAATTTCACAAATCACTAGTTTGCATCATCTTCAAATTCCTCACGGTTTAGCCACTATAGGTGCCTGAAAGTGAATATTTAGTTAGAAAAAATTAGTTCAGTTTCAAGTTTGGCCAAAAATTATAAACCAGTATTGTGGGATCACCCACTTGATTTTGAATTTCACATTAAACAAGACCTGTATTGGATTTTGTGCTGCAGTTTTGAGCAACTAGGACTCATACGCCACCTTGGGCGTATGCGTACCACTCTAATTAGGACCTAAGTTAAATTCAATTCTTGATGGGATTTTATCTTCCTATATTTGATGTCGACTTGTTGTGTTGTAATTTAAATTTTTTTTGCATAAACAAGTATATATACAAGGTTATTTCACTCATTTTCACCTAAAACTTTCAAGAGAGCATTCATAATAGAAATCTTGTGATTACAAGAGTTCACAAGAGTATTCAAGGGCATTCAAGAGAATCTTTAAAGCATTCAAGGGAAGATTTCTCCATCATTTGTTGTAGCAATGCAAGATCCATCATCATAATGCTTCAAGGATGTTGTTGAGGTAGTGTTGTGATATAGTATTCAAGATCTGAGTTGAGCATTGTTCTACATCCAATTCAAGATCAAGATCTACATTCTTCATGGCCACTTCATGTTAGATTGCAATTTTACATTTCAAGACATCATTCAAGGTATCATTGTTCATGTTTCATGTTTCATTGTTTCATAATGGATACAAAAAAAATTGCACTCAAGAGCTTTCTTGTACTTCTAGGATTTTTCACATAAAAGGAGAAAGATGGACCAAAATAGGCAATGTATACATTCAAAGTCAATGCAAGGATGGATGAAATATTCCTAAATGCAATGTATTAATGCAATAAACTAGAAAATAAAGATGATTATTAATGCAAAACGTAAGAAATGTAAGTTATTTGAAAACACAGTGATGTATACAAAATGACCTAAGAATGCAAATAAACAATAACAAAAATAAACAACACTAGAGAGGTGCACCTAGAATCTGAAGTGTGATGTAGAGAGGCTCTAGAATCCTATAGATTTTACTGTTGAAGTCCATTGGGACACTTACGCTAATCTGGGCGACTTAGTCCTGTTTCAGGGAGATTCTGTCGGAATAGGTTTATGCCAAATGGGTACTCAGAAATGAAACATCACTTTTTAGGCATGGCAGTGGGACTAATTCACCACAGATGGTGACTTAGTCCACTTGGGAATCTCAAGAAATTTGGGATAGGAATATGTAGCTTTCGGTCTGCACTTCCCTTCCTGACAGGTGTCCTGTTTAGATTTTGTAGAAAACAAGCTAAAAGAGGTCTTCAAGCTTCAATTAGGGATTTTTTTGACTTGAATGACTTTGATGGATTGTTGACCACTTTTTAACACCTTGTTCTTTAACAAATTTGCATACAAGACCTACAAAACACACATGCAATGAGGGGAAAAAGGGTTAAGGGTTAGAGAATAGGGGTTTGCCTTGGTCAAACCCCAATTTGGTAATCAAACCCTAGAAAATTAAATGAAATAGAAATAGAATGATGAATGAATAACATGCAATGTCACAAACTCACCAAACCATTGATGTTGAAATTTGAAGATATGCAACAAGATGCTCCAATGGATGCTTGATGATGCTTAGAATGCTTGGTAATATCTTGATAATTGCTTGAATAATGAGTTAGGAATTAGAAGATTGTAGGAGATGAAAAATGAGTGGAAAACCATTTATTTATACTTTATTTTACTAAATTTCCCAAAAATAACACATCACAGGCCAACCTTAAGGTTAAGAGAATAAAATCCCACTAGAAAATTAAAATTATTTTTATTTTTGTGCTCAGTGGGACTAAGTCACCCCAAGTGGAAACTTGGTCTCACCAGGGAAATTTTACTAGGTGTCAAGGATTGAAGTGTATTTAATAAGGTTGAAATGGAATATTCTAAAAAATACATTTAAGTAGGGTCAGAAAGTGCATCAAGGGGTCATTTAAACATAAGAAAGGGTTGAATTATTGATGACAAGCCTAGAAAACCATGAGAGTTTGTTACAACTCTTTACAAGACTTTGAAATAAGACTTGGTAAGTGATAAAAAAGGGTTATTTAAGTGAATTATAATGAAAGGGTCATAGAAAAGTGTGAAAGTTGGTTACAACACTTTACAACACTTTTACAAGACATCCTAGAATTCTTAATGATTCACAAGGGTCCAAAACCTAATGTGAATGTGTTGACCACATAACAACATTAAATCTAGGAAAAATCAAGCCAAAGTCCACTAGGAGGGCCAAACAATGAGAAAAAGTAGAAGGGTTACTTTTTCCATGTCCATAGTTAGCCCCCACTTTAGTGAGAGGATAAACCTACTTCAAACTCACACTAAAGTAGCCAAACATGCATATCAAGAGGGGTTTCAATGAACTAATGCTAGCAAGATAAGACAACAACGATCAAGAGGGATGATCAAGCCCCCAGGATGAAGATCCCATGGCAAACTAAACATGAGCACAAGAAACACACATGAGAATGATGAAGAGGAAAAAAAGGAAAAAGAGAGAGCCAAATCAAGCTTTGATCGTTTGTCCATCCCATTGTGGATCAAATCTAGGTTGTTTGTCCAGAAAGATAAATGTATACTTACTCTGAGGCAATGGAACTCATGGCTGACTATAAGGTGAGAAGGCTAAAAAGGTGAGAAACATATGCTCATCGCTGATATGCACTCACACACATGAAGGTGGCTATCCAGGGAAAAGTCATGCCTCAAAATGAGCTTCTTGCTCAACCATACCAAAGTTATACTTCCTGATAACTTTAATAAGGCACCACAATAGAAAATGACATTTTTAGCTTCATGAGACAAGAAAAACTTCATATTCTTAGAGCTCATGAACAAACACGATGGCTCCATAGGCATGCAAGTTGTGTTATGCAAGGTGGCTATATAACAAATACAAAATGCAACATGAAAAAGATGTTCAAAGGAGTCTTGCTTAGTTCATGTGAGGTTTGTAACTTAGGGAACATTGTATCTAGTGTCTCCAAGATAGGACCAATCAAAGAATAGAAAATTCACAACTTAGGGGATTCAATGTGTCACATTAGGCCACCAAGAGGAATGTAATATGCTAAGATAGATCAGGCTCATGAAGGACACTGCACCCAATGTCATCCAAAAAGTGACAAAACCCATCATATGAAGTAACAAGGCTATACTAAGAACCAAGAAAAAGGAAAAATGCAAAAGAATAATGCCAAGGTATGCCCCCTCTTTAAAGTAATTGCTACACATTGTACTATGAGAAATTACTTTAAAGTAGAAAATGCAAAAAAGAAACAAGACATGAAAGCTAACCTGGAAAGCCCCTATGCCAAGTCATATGTTTTCGAGTAAGGCTACATCATGTAAGAAAAAGGAAAAAGAAAAGAAAGGGGTTTCCCCCAAAATGAAAACAACAAACACATAAGGGATCTATGGATTTGGGGTCAGTATGTTCATTGCTACAATGTTTTATAAAGAGCTCAGAATGCTCATCATTCCCCAAATGCATAGAACTAGAAGAATGACATAAAGAGAGCGAAAAAAAAGAAAAAGAAAGATCTTTTTGGGTCAACATGGAAGAGACATAGCATGTCTTGATGGGTTGCATCGTCCCCTGAACTGTAGAAAAAAGGAAACTTGCTTCATTTGGCAATATTTCATGATAAATTAGACTTAATGAGGCCTTGATTTAGTGTTGTGAAGTGTTTTACATGTCCACATTAAGTCTTGGGCCCTTGTAAATGCAATTAACTATGTCTTGTGAAGGTGTTGTAAAGTGTTGTAAAATACTTTCACACTTTTCTAGACTAATGGACCCATTTTCTCCTTAATTCAAAATTATAAAATGTATTTAATTGCATTATCACATCAATCTAGAAGGCTTGTAAAATAAACTTAATGTTAATCTAGTGTTGTAATGTGTTTTACACATTCACATTGGTTATTGTGCCTTTCTAGGCTATGTGGACCTCATTTTAGTGTTGTAAAGTGTATTTAAATCACACTTTCACATTGAATTATATGTCTCAAGCCCTAATTGACCTTCAAATCATCATTAATAGGCCCCTATGATCCCATATTATGCATCTTGAGGCATAATTTGATCAAATACCTGATGAAACCAACATATGAACTAGAATTCCTCATTCCCCAACAATCCAACTGGCAAATGGACCCCTTTAGGACTAATTTTCCATTTGTGTCTAATGAGTTCCTGCCAAGTGGGATTGATTCGACCAAGGTGGTGATTGAGTCCCATTTGGACCATTTTTTACTTTTGAGCAGGAAAAAATAGGTTTAAAGTTTAATTTTTCTTCATGTCGACCTTGGGGATCCAATTTATGAGAAAATTAGGAGAATTTACTATAAATACAACCTTCTAATCCCTAATTCATAATCTCATAACTCATTCACACATCTCTTATCATTCATTCATTATTTATCTTTTATCTTAAGTTAAGCAAGTTAGGGTTTCATCATTGCAAGTCATCAAGATAGCTTCCTAAGATATTCAAGGGAAAATTCTTCATGTTTTGTTGAATACATTCAAGATCAATCTTCATGGAAAGGTAATAAATCCATTATTTCATGCTTCATTACATTCTTTTCTTATTTTGGTTTAATTACCAATAAAGGGATTTGACCAAGGCAAACCCACATGCCATAACATTCAACATTTCTATCTCTTGTCTTGTGTGTTTATAGATTTAGGAATCTTGAAGACTTGGAAATCATTGAAGATCAAGTTGTAAATTTTTTGAAGAAACCTTCACGTTTAGAAATTATACTTTCGAAGGTGGACACCTGTTAGGAAAAATATACACAAAAAGTCACTTTCAGGTTTAGAAATTAGACTTTCGGAGGTGGACACCTGTCAGGAACCGAAGTGCAGACCAGAGACTACAGTTTCTACTTTTGGAATTTTAGAAATTCAAAAGTGGAATGATTCACCATAGATGGCGAATGAGTCCCACTACTAGGCCTAAACAGGGATTTTTGTAGTTTTGGATACCCATTTGTCCGAAATGGGCTCTAGTTGAGTTTTCCAGAATTGGGACTGATTCACCCAAAATGGTGAATGAGTCCCACCAGGCCTAAAAATTAGGATCAACAGCATTTTAGAATTCATTTGCAGTCTTCGTTAAGATCTCAGGTGCACACTTTCACTTTCATCCATTTGTGTTGCAATTTGCATTCATTTTTAGGTGTTTTTTGTATATCACACTGTGTTTTCAAACATTGCACATTTCATTAGTTTTGCATCGATAATCAATCAATTTTATCAATTATCTACATTTAGATCATTTCATTTAGTCATAATTCCATCATACATTCCTTATTCTGAGTGAACCACCTCAATTTTGGGGTCTATCTCTCTCCTTTTAGGTAAAAAACCCTAAGAGTGTAAGAGAAGTCTATAGCACTGCTAAAATTGATGGTTCATCCCCAAAATGAAAAAAAAAGCACAAAGAAAGAAAAAAGGTGAAAGAAAATGGAAAAGCTTTTGGGTCAACATGAGAGAGACATTTCGGTCTCAATGCCTTGCATCATCCCCAAAAGGAAAACACAAGAAATAGATAAAAGTAAAAGGAAAGGGGTGTTTTAGGGTCAAAATGAAAGAGACATTGTGGTCTCAATTCCTTGCACCATCCCACAAGGAAAAACCAAGAAAAAGATAAAAGTAAAAGGAAAGGGGCCTTTTGGGTCAACATGAAAGAGACATTTCGGTCTCAATGCCTTATGTCATCCCCAAAAGGAAAACATAAGAAAACAATAAAAGAAAAGGTGCCCAAAATCAATGTACAACATATAGAAGAATGAAGGTAGAAATAGAAGAATGCCACAAAGAGAGAGAACATCAAATGAAACATCATGGGAGAACACGTTATGCACATGTCAACATGCAAAAGAAAAAGCAAAAGAAGATGCAAAAGACTAGTAAAGAAAATGCAAGTCAACTGTCGAGCAAGTCATCCACCTCCCAATTATGTTCAAGATATGTCGAGGGTGGACAACGAGCTAAAGGGAAAAGTGAAAGTGATGAACTAAGGGAAGCACCAGGTTCTACACTCTTTGTAGGAGATTTATCATTTAAGCTCATGGAAGAGGAAAATAATGTATTTAGATCATTATGCACCTCTTCGTCTATTTTAGTGGTCTCATCATTGTCATCCAAATTAATCACAATAGGTGGACAAATGATAATGTCCAATCAAGGGTGTACCATGGGTTGTGGTTGTTGTATTGGATCATTTTGTTGTGATTGGGGAGGAGGGTCATCATGCATTGCTTATGTCAAGTGCAGATTTTTATTTTCTTTTTTTCTTTGTCTTGAAACTTGTGAGAAAGGGCACGACATCTATGCCTACACTCCCTAGCTCCTTTGTTTCTTTTGGTTTTATTGTCAAGTTGGGTTTGTGAAGGTGTGGGTTGATCAACCATAGGTTGATTGTCTTCCCTAATGGGAGGAACGGAAGGAACCATGGAAGGTTGTTCATCGAATTTCTCCTTTGCTTTATAAACATTTTTTATATGAGATGACATGACAGAGTTGTTATCATTATCTCTTGGTCGTTTGGACAATGTGGGGGAAGTTTTGATTACAAGACTTTCAAGAGAGCATTTCTAATAGCAAGTTTGTGATTACAAGAGTTGACAAGAGTATTCAAGGACATTCAAGAGAATCTTTAAAGAATTCAAGGGCATATTTCTCTATCATTTGTTGTAAAAATTCAAGATCCATCATCATAATGCATCAAGCATGTTGTTGAGCTAGTTTTGTGATGTAGTATTCAAGATCCAAGTTGAGCATCATTCTACATCCAATTCAAGATCAAGATCTACATTCTTCATGGCCACTTCATGTTATATTGTAGATTTACATTTCAAGACATCCTTCAAGGTATCATTGTTCATGTTTCATGTTTCATTGTTTCATCATAAGGTTTAATTACGTAAGTGGGGTTTGACCAAGGAAAACCACCATTTCTAAGAAAACAACATTTTTCTCCTCTCTTTGTGTGATTCTAGGTTTATAGGTTGAAGAAAAAGTGAATTAAAATCCTTCAAAAGTGCCAAAATTGTAAAGTTGCAAAAGTTGTCAAAGTTGTCATGAAAAATTGTCGAGAGCATTATATCCAACCAATCTACATGAAACTAGTGGGAAAATGCTTATTTAATCCATCTTCAGAGGCTCACAAAGTTTTGGTTCAAAATTTTGCTCCTATGACACTTTGCGACAAAACATGACACTTTGCAACAATTTGGGCGTATGAGTCCTAGTACACAATTTTTTCAAGTCTTTAGGAGATCTAGATCAGTCACTGAGAGGTTCTAGACCCTGCCTAAAAGCCCTATACTAGGACTAAATTTCCCAGTCTGGCATATGAGTCCCAATGAGCATTAAAATTTAAAATTTTAGGGTTTCAGAGCTTGTTTTGATCACATTTTACTTCTAGGTACCTCTCTATTTCATTATCTTTTATTAGAATGATTTCAGCTTCTTAACTCTCTAGGTTTCATAGCTATAATTGCACATTACTTTCATTCCATTTCATTCTAAGTACTTGCTTAGTGGTGTGGCAACGGAAATAGGGTGCCCCACCTTTGAGGAGATGGAGCACAAGGGATAGGGTTCATATTTCACACTTGCTACACTCAAGGAAACCTTAGAGATCTAAATCAAAGGATGTAAAGGGGGAAATAGATCTGATAATAAGGTATCCTAGGGTATGATAAAAGACTGAAAAAAGGGTTCACCACCAAGCTAGGGCTTGGAAAGACTAGTAATATGCAAGTCCTAATTATGAAACTTAATGATATGCAAGACTTGAAGAAAAGACCTAAAAATGAAGCCATGCATACAAAAACACAATGATATTAAAAGAAATATTTTATTTATATATATATACATTTTTACATTGCATGGGAACTACAAAATTTTTTGATCCCACTATAAAAGTTCATATCGTGGGAAAAAGACAAAAAGAGACACTTTCGTTCAATGACATAGGGAAAATATCAGGACACGAATGCCCTCAGTAATAGTCTGGAGGCGTTTGACTTGAGCTGGCAACAACGAGTTCTCAAGCGACTGAAGAAATTGGGAAAAGAGTCCCATATTATTTCTTATGACTCCTATGTGTAGAAGAGCCAAAAATTCCTCCAATGTCTCATCTTGAAGGGTCGATGCTATGCAGATGACATCAGCTATTAGTCCATTTCGAGGGTAGTGGTTGAGCATGAAATTCAAGCTTTACAGGCACTCCAGTGCTCTTACACCCCAGTTGCAATGGCTGGAAGTCCTGATGACTATGTATATAAAATGCTCCAGCATAGTTGTGTTGTGTACATGGGATTGGATTAGGAATGCTTCACCCAAAATGTTGTGAAGCACTTCTTCTTCTACCTCACTCTATACCGTGAAGACCTCTTTCATCTGATTTGATATATTCCTAAACAGCGGATTGCAATCAATCTCTTCCAAGACAATGTAGTCATTGGTGGAATTACTATCACTCTGAGAGCTCACCATGTTTGATGCTACTGATTGATGAAGAAAGGTGACACTGGTTGAATTTATAGAAGATTGGTTAGACATGTGTGTGTTCTCTTAAGTTTGATGAGATGACAACTTAGTCCCAATTTATGGTTGATTTGAGCTGGTTTAAATTATAGTTTCCCATCAAACAACATACACGTGCTATCACTTTATATTCCTTGGATGTTGCATTAATTATTTGGTTGTCTAAAAGGTCATTTGACAACTTTTGGTGAGATCAAGATCAATTTTTCTTGCCGATACATCTATTTTTGTGCCAAGATTAATTATTTTGGTTTACTTTAGCAATTTTAAAGAAATGTTGGAGAAACAAGAAGACCACTAATTTAGTAACGGCTTTGGCAGCTGTTCAGTGGCATTGGCTTTACTATAAATTTGAAAGTGTAGAAGAAGATAGGGTTTTTTTTTTTTTGAATATACACTTTGTGGTGTTATCAAGATGGATTAGCATTTATTTTAGACTGTAATGGTTTATAATTTGTGTGTTATGAATTTAATTTGATATACTTAGTACATTGATCTTTGCAATTACACATGTGATATAGTTGTGTCTTCCTTGAAAGATAAGTTGTATGGTATTCATTTATTGCAGTTTGATCTTATTTCTTTGATTGGATAGTAATAGGTTTTCAATCTTTGTGTTGGTCATTTATGGCTTTGATTTATGCTTCCCGCATTGGTTCCATATTTATGAACTAGCTTCGGTCACATTTCCTACATTTTGGTTAAAAGAATACCTGTATTCATTAGATTAGATATATTCATTGAAAATCTAGTGAGGGAGTTGTACCTCGACAAAATTCAGAGTAAAGCCACAAATGAAATTGTGGTATTTTTAGAGTTGTTAGTGGATTTTCACTGGTGCTATATTTGGGTTGAGAGTCATTTATTTTAAGTATATTTTTCCCGAGCAATTCCATTCGCTAACATATTTTTGGTGACTCCATTTAGGAAGCAAATTGAGTTGATTGAAGGTTCTGACAATCTCCATCGCATCATGCGGAAAGATGGTAGTTCCTCATAATAATGTATTTCCTATTTTGCAGCTAGATTTAGATTGGGTAGGAGTGAAACAAGATGACATCATAGGGTCCTACCACAATAGTGGTTTACACTTTCTAGAAGATCCTGATTTTTGTTGAGATCACATAATTTTAGAAAATATAATAATTTAAGCCTTGAAAGTTCCATTTAAAGGATTCCAATTGAAGAGGGTTCGATCAAATCACCTTATACCAAGCCCCCTTGGATAGAACCCCGCTAGTTTTAAACCATACCTATAATGGAGTCTCCTTTACACCTTTCAAAGTGTTGATTAAAAACCACTTTTGATTTACCTTTTGGGGGATCAAATGAATTCATTTAAAATTTATTTTTTCTAAGTATGTATTCCTTATTATAAGATTCCAAAAAGTATAATTTAATTAAATTAAATTTGATTATTCTATTTATTTTTTATTTCTTGTAAATATAGTTTTTTCACTAAAAATCAAGCTCTTTGTTCTACACATGTGGAAAAATAGAATATTATCAAAAAAAAAATTGAAAAAATATGAGTGCACCAAATATTGAATTCCTTGATCCAACAAAAAAAAATTGAATTTCGATACATACAAAAAAATTTGTGTTATACGGTCTACCTATGTCTCAATTGTAATTGGTTTGACTTTGAAACTTGATTAAGGAAAATATATTCAATAAAACACTATGAAAAAAATTGGAAGCACTAGATATCATAGTTAGAAATCTAAATTCGAAAAAATTAGAATTTTATCCTTCATGGAAAAAAAATTGTGTTATACGGTGAGCATCACTCCTTAAAAATGGTGTTTACTGAAAAACACTAGTTTTCGAAGGAGATGGAAAAAGAAGTGCAATCCGATTCCAAAATTTTTGAAAAAAATATATTTAGAATCTAGAGACAAAATGTCACAAATCACTAGTTTGCATCATCTTCAAATTCCTCATGGTTTAGCCGTTATAGGTGTCCGAAAGTGAAGATTTAGTTAGAAAAAATCAGTTCAATGTCTAGTTTGGCCAAAAATTGTAAACTAGTATTGTGGGATCACCCCATATCACAATTAAATATGCTTGCCTGGAGATATAGGAGAAATGCAACAGATTATATGTGAGTGAATTTTTTCTTGGAAGAAGAGGAAGAGTTGGCCCAACGCCCACTTGCGCCTGTGATTGAAAACCCTCCAAGGTTGATATTCGAGTACTACGACAACCCTCCTCGTCATCTTGATCATTAGCCTAATTGTCTATTTCATCAATAAAGGACCCACCCATACCTCAACCTTAGAACCCACCTCCGGCTCGTCCACCACATTAATTTTCTTTCCCAATTTTTACTCTCATGTGAGTTGGAAACTCTGACCATCTATGGCTTTGAATCTCTAGTGTAATCAAGTTGGTCCTCTTGCCTTGTCACAATACCATGATTTACCCCAGGGTTCCCGAAAATGGTTCCCTCAATTTTTTGGTCAAAATGAACAAGACCCTGAGGAACACATCATGGCTATGACTGTAGTAAGTGCAATTTTAGGAATTCATGAAGAAGATGTTTTTGTAATAATTTCCATTGACAGTCTGATTGAGAAAGTGACAGAATGATACAAGGGAATAAAAAAAGGAAGCATTATCGGATGGAATTTCCTCAAAAAAAAATTTCTCCAATGCTATGAAATCTTAATTAATATTTCCGCTACTTTGTGTCCTTTCTTTCATATCATGAAGAGTAAGGTAGAAACCATGTGGGATTTTTTTTTCCGATTCAATTGATCTCTTCAGAGTGTTCCTAAGTTCCAAAAGGACCTAGTGAAGAGATCTAGTATCATATATTTATTTCTACTTTGGAACCAGAAATCCATTTAATTCTCAAAAGAGACAAATTTCAAGAGATTGAGAGAGCTCAATTGGAAGAAGTGAAAGTTGAGGATGATTTTATAGCCGTGGGAAAATGGAAACCAGATACAAATTTGAGACCTGAAGCTAGTCACAAGATATCCTCTGAAGTACGGGTTAAAAGCTATGAAGAAGCAGAATCACCTCACCCAACTACTGAAAACATTAATTTGAAATTTTTTGACAACATGCATTAACCTAGCGAGGAACGAGATCAACATTGTGGTGAATAGGATTTCAATTTATACACCTCGTTTGAAGTTGAAAGTGATCCTAGTTCATCTAGCACGATGAAGATGATGAGCCGTAGAAAAATACATTGATTTCCTCTCCTTCTCCTCTCAAAGACAATTCCTTCTCCTTTGAGGCTGATTCGAAAGACTCGGTGTCAATTTCCCTTCTTATTCTAGAATATGAATTTTTCTTCTTTGAAGGAGTGGTGAATGAGAATACATGTTTTAATCTAGAAGAAAATGGTGATCTTACATATGATACTTCTCAGGAGGAAGTAAAATGGTCAATTCATCCTAACCCTCTCTTCAATTTTGATGAATTCTAAATATATGATAACCCTCTTTTCACAAATTTAATTACTAATCAATTTATTTCTAAGGATGAATGTTGTTTATCAATGGTTGGAGACGGTCATAATCAAGGGAATGATGAGGAAAATTCTAGTCTTTTATTGGAGGAAGATGAAACTGGTACTCAGTTAGAGGTAAAAATAAGATCAGTTCCTATTTTGTACCAGTTTACAAAAGTAATTACCTTTCATGAAAATGACCTGATCAAAGGAAGGTGTGATGAAGTTAATGAGAATATTGTTTCCTATGGTGATTCTTCAAAAAATGGGGAATGCTTGAGAGATGTAATTCTAGAGAAGGATTTAGAGCTCACAATGTTATATCAGAATTCAATATGCCTAAATTGATAAACCCTAACCATGGGAATTGGTTAGCAAAGGATGGTCTAGTCCTAATTGAACCTTCAATTTTTAGGTTGTAATCTATGTACTTCTCTTGCACTCTTAGGGTTTTTCACCTAAAAGGAGAGAGATAGACCCCAAAATTGAAGTGGTTCACTCAAACTTAGGAATGTATGATGTAACTATGACTAAATTCAATGATCTAAATGTAGCTAATTGATAAAATTTATTGATTATGAATACAAAAATAATGAAATATGTAATGTTTGAAAACATAGTGTGATATGCAGAAATGAGCTAAAAACATAAACAAATGCAAACAGAAATGAATGAGACTTAACAGAGTGCACTTGGAAGTTGAATGTTGATTCTGGAAGGTTTTAGAAACTGGAAAAAATCACTGTTGATGACTAGTGGGACTCATTCGCCACTGATGGCGAATCAGTCCTACTAGTAAACTATCCTGAAACAGGTTTCTGACTGTTGGGAACTAAATTCTGACAAAATCAACTTTTCCAGTGTAAAGGTGGGACTCATTCACCACTGATGGTGAATCATACCTTCTCCAAAAAATCTACAAATTCAGGAATCAAGTTTGTGGGCCCAAATCTGCACTTGTTTTCTTGTCGGGTTGACAGAGTCAAATCTGTAGAAAATGGGTTGAATATTATCTCCAAGCTTGAAAACGGGTTGAATCTATAGGAAACGGGTTGAAACACTTTGATGACTTGTTGACCACTTTCCAACACCTATTTCTTTGCCAAATCTTCCTACAAGACCTGCAAACACACATGCAAAGAGGGAAAAAATGGTTAAGGGTTAGGGTATAGGGATTTGCCTTGGTCAAATCCCACTTTGGTAATCAAACCCTTTGATAAATAAGTGAAATGGAATGGAAACAAGAAATGAATGATGAATAAACAACATGAAATTTTCCAAACTCACCAAACCCTTATTGGTAAAATTTGAAGATATGTCAATGGTTGTGTTACCTGATTTTTAGCTTTCAACTGAATCAGATAACTTAGTGTTTATTCTTTTTTGTTTTCATTTAAACATTAAAGGATACATCATGTTATCCTATATTCATTAATGTCCATAAAGAATATTGTCAACAAATTGCATTTATTCTAGTTTTTCAATTACAAACAAATAAGAAAGAGAACCAATATGTATTGAAAATGTAATCTTTATTGATAATCATGAGTGTATAATGTCCCTCAAAAGCCAAGGGACCAGCTATTCTAATGCTTATAAAGAAAATATTATATACCTATAGATAATAGAAAAGAAAATTTGCATATAAAATGAAAAGGGACCCATCATTGATTGGTGGAATGACGAATCCCGTTGGCTTGGCCTCACATCATCTTGATCCTTCTCATTGCTCTACTTCCATTTGAAACCCTCCTCACTGCTCCTAGGTTTCCTACATTGGATAAAACAGTTTTGTTAGAGCAATGAAAGGTCCTTCACAAAAAATATATGCAAAACATCCATAAACGTGTGATCAAATGTCTACAAGCATTAAAATAGCACCATAACATAAGTGTCCCTGAAAAAAGAAATGAGTGATCAAACACACCTATGATATGCTTTGTTTATCTAACTATTTGTTCCTTGTGCAGATTTAGGACAAGTCTTGTTACTGTTCTAATTCAGCTAATTACAACATGTGGGGTAAATGTGGCTCCCATGAGGGTAGAGCTCAACATGCTTCCCTCTGATGTTTTAAGAGGGATAGGAAATTGAGCAAATTGATCAAGCCAATTACAGACATGTTATTAATGCATTAAATCAATATGGAATCACACTAGTTGATCAACTTTCATTATCAGATTCAAAAGATGCAACAGATAATGTGAGCTATCATGAAATTCATACTTCATAATGAATCAGTCATATGGCTGCCATCATGTCAAAAGGAAGGTACATTTTGTTGGACATGTCTTCCAATCATGTTAAGTGGATCCATGATCCATTTTATAAAAAAAAAGTAAGTGATTTCAAAGATGCATCAAGTTCAATTATGCATCTCTTAAATAATGAAGGAGAAATCAAGGCATGCCTGAGGTCATCACATTTCATAGTGGGGCAGCAAGATGTAATAGTCCAAGGTACTATCAAGTCCCTCTCACCTTAACACTATCAGACAACCACACATCACATAGGATGGTGAGATTTCAGGTCACCAACATAGGTAACATGTGTCTTCCCACTAGAATTAAAGTGAGGAGACAGTGTGTATTTGTTGCACATGATCAAAAGGGCTGAAATGTTGTGGAAACTAGGTTACAACCATGTGGGGCAATAAGAAATTTTTGTGAAAACCATGAAGATTGGGGAAGTTAAAGAAGGGAGAATGTACTTCATAAATGAGGCCAACATGTGAACATTTAAAAGCATTTGGACAGATCAACAACAATCAAGTGATACAAGGTCACTATCACCAATGGTAAAGATAGATCAAGAGGAAAATATTAGCATGCAAGGATAAGTAAATAATGTCATGACAAAGAGTGACAAATATCACTCAAAGTGAGTTACATGGATCAACACAAGGTGAACACTTGAGTGCATTGGCTAACCATTATTGAAGAAGGTAGCCATGTATATGGTTTTAAGGTGAAAATGTTTCTCTTGGTATTGGATAGTTTGATAGAGCTTGAAAGGTAGTATGGTGGTCTCACAGTCTCAAGACTGCCTTATGGACATAGTGGACAGTCCATGGGAGCCAGTGTATTTTCATGTCACAAGAGACAAAAATAAGGTAAATTCTTTGTTGACTATACAAACACTCTTATCAGACCTTTCTTCAATATGGATTCCATGCACAATGCTAGACGTTGCCAAGATCTAGTTGTACAGTGATGTAAAAGCACAATAAACATCATTAAGGGGCAGTGAAGAAGTTCAGATCTCAAACTAGAGAGGCAAGGCTTAATCAAGATAGTAGAGGAATGTCCTTTCATTTCATGATTTTAGATGCAACATTTATGAGTGTCAGTCCCAATTTCAAAGTGCTTTGAAAGGTAAAGGACAATCATGAAAGGAGTATAATATCATGACAATCTTCATCAATAGTAGAGTCACGAAGGACAAAGTATGAAAGTGAGGGACAATCCTTATAATAAAATATTGACCTTTATGGTAATCTCTTTCAAAGAAGTGATCTACAGGTCTGATGCCCTACCTTTCATGACTTGATAAGTTTATTATAACATGATAATTTTAGTTGCGTACCTTTTCAAGGGTCAAGTCATGGAAAATGTTTTTTAATGGCTCATTGGAAGATGACTCTCATGAAGCAGCAACGAAAAGAGGATAAAGGCTTCCTTGTGTTGATGATGATGATTCAAAACATTCATGAAAGTCACTTGAGGACAAAAACATGCATCTCTAAACCAATGGTTTTTTCAGAAGAATGGAGAGAAGAGATCATTAAAAGGACAAATGGGGTCTTTCCTCGTTTCTCAGCATTCCCACCAAATAATAGAGGACTAATGATCAACCATAAGCATAAGGGGTTACCATGAGTATTTAGCAACATGAAGGGCTATCATTAAAAGGATAGTATGGTGTACTCTAATAGAGCAGCCCCAAACATCATAGCAATGATAGGAATTGAACAAGGGGTGGCAGTCATGAAGATTAAGTGATCACACAATAGTCATCACTCACAACAGAAACAATGCATTTCAAGCAATTATGAACATGTGATCACACAATAGTCATTTGATTCAACAAGTAAGGAAATTAATTTGCATGAATTCTCTTTGAAATTTGGTTGCATCTAGGATGTTGATCTCATCACAGAATGAGTGGAAGGTGGGGTAGTCATTTATGTTTTTGTGGACAGAGAGTTGTTATTTCAAGAATGCCAGTGCAATCAAGGTTTCTTGAACAACTCGATGAGACAAAAAATTGCATAGAACCTGGGAAATCACATAACATGTTAGCTAGAATAGGAAAAAGCATGACCATTTCCTATAAGGAAAGTCTCACCTCAAATAGAAAGTCACTATGCAACTACAAGGAATACTCCCTAGAGTTGTGATTGAAATGTGGAGGGTAGTTCATAGCCAAAAAAGTGAACATGAGACTTTGAGCATAAATTGATGACTGTATAGTGACCTTCTTTCAGTGAAACAAAGGATAATATGCTCATAGAAAGAAGTAGGGATAGTCCTCAGGTCCATTGAAGGAATTATCAACTCATTGACAGTCCATAATACAAAGTGTATAGCCCTTTTAGCCAAGTGATAGTAAGTTGTCATTGTGACAGGATATTCATCGAGGTAATTTCGATATACAGTGACATAGCATGGACAACCAATGGATAAAAAAGAAATAGGATAGCCTAGGAATGCCATGGAAAATGAAGAATGAAATGAAATGCTAAGGCAGCATGGTCTTATATAACAATTGACAGAGATAGCTTTGTTTCAACTGACCGCCTCTCATGGAATCTCATTCATTTATACTATAATCTTGTGCATTCTTATCATAGAAAAAGGTGAGATAACAAGGAAAATGAAGAAAAAGATACCCATGTGATGTGATAAAATGTAGAAAAACTATAAAAAAAGATGCTTGTTCTTCCTGATGAAGGTGCAAATTACAGGTGGGTTTCAAACCCTCTTTTTTCAAAAAAAATGGAAGACAACAAAACTCATCACATTTTCATGGTCATGGCCTACAAGTAACTTTTCTTCACAGGATACAAAAAAGAAAGCAATCTGGGTGTGTTTCAATGAATGACACAAAAGGAAAAAATCGTATTCCATTCTCTTGGTCGCGGCCTGAATGGTTAAATTTTCTCCACAAGAAACAACAAAATATGATGGGTTTTCTTCATTTAATCCAAAATGCAGAAGAAAATGAACATGTTGCTTTATTTTCAAGATTGGAAGCTTGAAATGAGCTCTTTTTCTCAAAAACCTGAAGAAATGGAGTCGACTTAAGGGTATGTGTAGGATCATGATGGGCCAAAAAGTGGCGATATGATGGGTATTTGTAGGGTATGTGGCTGACGACTTTTTAACCCAAAATTGATGAAACGAAAAGGGTTTTTAAAGGAGATTCTTAGCTTTCCAAAATATAAATTATGCTTTAATTTGAATTTAATAAATAATTATTATTCATTTTCTATTTGAATTTACGACTAAAGGATTGATAGGGTGATTGAAAAACATCTATATCTTTCAAACGGTATCACATTTTTTGAATCCAAAACATGTGTCACATTCTATGCTTCGCATAATATTGGATTAAAAAAAAAACCATTGAATTTCATGAAGTTTTGACCAAGTTAAGGTGGTCAAACATATGAGTTCTTATATTTTTTAAAAGTTGTAATAAAAAAATCATAATTAATTATTTACTTGGAAAAAAATTACAAAAAAATATGCATCACATCGAGACATGAGTCCTCTACTTATATATAAAATCTTATAAAAAAATATTATCATTTTATTGTGGTTAGGGTGGTCAGACATACACCTACTTCTTATTTTTTCCCTGAAATTTAAGTACTACTACATTGAAATTGCAATTTTTCACCAAGTAGATTTTATTTTAAGAAAAATAAACCTAGTAGTTTTGAAACTAAATTCAATTTTCTACAGATTCTATTCTTACATATTTTTGAAATAATATAGATAACTTATTCATTTTTTTATGTCAAGTTGCCTAACTCTGATTTTTCTAATTTTTTTGCCACTTAAGGGCCTATTTTTTCCATGATGATCCTGCACATACCCTTAAGGCTTACCTGTGCTTTTTCTCATTTTGTTTGCATTATACAAAGCCTTTTCTTTCTACATAAAGATTCCTCTAATCATCACCAATGGCGGCTAAAATAGAAGAACACCCACAAAAAAATGAAGCCATAGAAAAATGATCATGAACATGTTCATAGCCGCAACCAAAATGTATGAAATGGCCTCAAAAAAAGTGAAAAAACATAGATTTTTGTTGTAAAGACCAATTACCTACCATTTTTTTTGTGTTTATCATTAGAAACCAATTAAGAACCAGTCAAAAATCACCATTTTTGTGCAAGAATGAAACCCCATGGCGGAAACAAAGCATTCTAGAATGCTCGATGGTGAAATGAAGGCTTTTTGCCTTTGTTTTTTTCGTTTTGTTGTTTAGGGTTTGACCACTTTACATGGCCGATGGGAATTTTTTCCCTTTATTTTAAAATTGAAACACATTAAAATGTGGTGGGGGCTGAATGGTAGACTTAGGGAATTTTTTGCCTTATGTTTTCGAAAACTTTTTGCCTTGTTTGAAAATTGCTAAGTCTTTCATACATAAACATGTTAAATGTGCCAATTCCCACATGTTATGCCTTTGAAATTTAATCATGGTGCCTTGAAAACTTTGTGAATGTGCCTTCCAAGATGTGTAGAGTCCCTGATGCCCACATAGGCCAAAATTTTGGCCTTTGTTTTTCCTTTGAAAATCAGAGAATGTTGACTAAGTGTGTGGCCTTGAAGTGCAAAATGAAGGAAAGTGTAAGTGATCAAATGGCTTGGAGTTTTATTTTGTTTAATTCTTTTGGAAGCATTTTGATATTGCATTATATTTTTGCATTTTGTTTCAAAGTATAAAAACATCATTTAACTGATTTGCAAAACACTTTGATGTTATTCATATGCAAATGTAAGGGTGATCCCACAATAGTGGTTTACAATTTTTGGCCAAACTGGACACTGATATTTTTTTCTAAAACACAATCTCCACATTCGGGCACCTATAGTGATTAAATCGTAAAGAATTTGAAGATGATGCAAACTAGAGTCTTGTCATATTTTGTCTGTAGATTCTAAAAATATTTTTTTCAATTTTTTTGCAATCAGATTGCACCTCATTTTCCATCTCCCACGAAAATTGGTTTTTTTCAAAAAACAACATTTTTAAAAAGTGATGCACATCGTATAACGCATAACTTTTTTTCCTTGAAAGATAAAATTCCAATTCTTTCAAATTTAGATTTGTAACTCCGATATCTAGTGCTTCCACTTGGTTAGATAGTTTTTTATTGAATATTTTTTCTTTAATCAAGTTTTAAAGTCAAATCAATTACAATTCAGACATAACACAACCGTATAACGCATAACTTTTATTGTATGTATCAAAATTCTTTCTTTTTTTGTTGGATCAAGGACTCCAATATCTGGTGCACTCATATTTTTAATTTTTTTTTTGATAATCTTCTATTTTTCCACTTGTGTAGAATAGAGAGTTTTGTTTTCAATGAAAAACCTATATTTAATAAAACTTAAAAAATAGATAGATAATATAATCAAAACATACTAAAATTATATTTGTTGGATAGCTTGTTTTGAGGGGAATGCAATACTAGTTGGGTTTTTGAGATCTTCTCCATTTTCATTCTCAAATCGAGCTTCAAAACACAAAATATTCAACAATTCTGGTGCCTTAGGAAGTAAGGGTGAAAAAAGATGGGTTCAGCCGAACTAGTGTTCAGCGGAACATCTTGGAAAGATTTGGTCGAGCATGGGTTCGGCCGAACCCATGTTTGGCCGAACCACCAATCCATGCAATTAAAAAAAAGAAATTAAATGGGTTCGACCGAACATTCCAAGAATGTTTGGTCAAACACCCTATTTTTAATATTAATATACATATTATTATTTATATTATTTTTAAATCATAACTTAAATTTGATGGCCCTATTACCGTATTTAAATATTTTTGCTATAAAATACAATCAAAATTTTAAGAAGATTGTAAAAGGAGATATTTTGGATAAACTGTGAAAATTTATATAGAATTATAATTATATATATGTTTGATTTATATATAATTTTACATACACTAAGGTATAT
>VDFB02256132.1:172345547-172376021 GCA_007258455.2 Sequoia sempervirens | reverse complement strand
AATTTGAATTATTTTGAATTTTGAGCCAAGAGGGACTCATTGGCCACCCATGGCGAATGGGTCCCACTCTAGGCTTGCAAGTGGGTGTCGGGAATTAAGATATATTTAATGTTGTTTGTTGGGTTTGAATTCAAAAATTCACTTAATTAAGGCCTATAAGTGCATAAAGGGGCCAAATAAAGCATAAAAAAGGAATAAATAGTGAAGACATGCCTAGAAAAGCATGAAATATTATTACAAGACTTTACAACACTTTAAAATGGGACTTGATAAGGGATAAAAAGGTGATATTTAGATGAATTATAATAAGAAGAGTCTAGAAAAGTGTAGAAATGTGTTACAACACTTCACAACACCCTCACAAGCAATCATAATTTAAATATTTAGGACCTAATGTGAATGCATAAGTTGCATTACAACATTAAATCAGAGAAAAATGAACCAAGCATCAAAGGAAAAAGACCTAAATAACCAAGAAAATGTCAATGATCTATTTTTCTATGGTACACTAACAAGATGACAGGATGATGAAATTTTTGATGGGAAAT
Organism: Sequoia sempervirens; assembly: GCA_007258455.2. Taxonomy (NCBI): domain Eukaryota; kingdom Viridiplantae; phylum Streptophyta; class Pinopsida; order Cupressales; family Cupressaceae; genus Sequoia; species Sequoia sempervirens. The sequence continues at coordinate 172,375,473 of VDFB02256132.1, read as the reverse complement.
GGCTTTTTGGGAGATCATTAGACTATGGATACATTTTTTTTCGTATTAGTGTTGGGATGTCAATGTTCCTAAATTTGTTCTGGAGACTGTATAGGAAGGTGGGCCTCTTTAGGAAAGGATTATTCTTCTCCCAACTAGTTAACAGGTTTGTATGATTGTTTCCCTTCCTTTTCCTACTTTGGTAGGTTAGTCCTACCCTTGTAAATAGTTTCAATTTTGGTGTGTTCATTTTTGGCTTTTTGTTTGGTATCCTTCTCATTTGACTCCATGCCCAATGGAAAGGATTGATCTCGCATGTTGGGTTCTCTGTGTCCTTTGCAGTCCTTGTCCCCAATCAGAGCAATTATTACCCATAAACATGATACCCTCTCTTTTTCTAACTATCTTTCCTTTTTTCCTAAGTCTTTTTTCTTAAACTCACATCTGGGCGACATTGTGTTTTCTTTCTTGAACTCCGATGGGGTTTTTGTTTGTTTCTTGAACCTCCCATTTTATCGCTTGTTTTGCTACAACTTTCCCTAGGTGGTGTTTTATGACCATATTCAAACTTACCGTTCCTTTGAAAGTGGGTGTATGTGTGTTAATAACCCAAGTAATGAGTTGTCATGTGTAAAAAATTAGTAACTTCACCCGCAAGTTATACCTTTGGGTGGTATTCTGTAAACTGTTCGAAACCTAGGCGATGTTTTATTAACTTACACGAACTACCCATTTTTCCGCCTAAAGATTTTTAGTGATTAATGGAATAACAATAAGCCTAATTGACATGACCAATGCATTATACAGAAAAGAAAACCAAAATTTTCAAATATGATATGAATAGGAAACAAATGAAGTCATGCATACAAAAACTCAACGATATCAAAATAAATATTTTATTTATATATATACATTTTTACATTGCATGGGCACTACAAAATTGTTTGAATCGACTACAAAAGTTCATATCATGGGAAAAAGAAAAAAAGATACACTTTCATTCAAGCACACAGGGAAAGTATGAGGACACGAATGCCCTCAGTAACAGTCTGGAGGCGTTCAACTTGAGCTAGTGACATCAGGTTCTCGTGCGATTGAAGTAATTGGATAAAGAGCCATATCATTTCTTACGACTCCTATGCGCATAAGAGCCACAACTTCCTCCAATGTCTCATCTTGAAGGGTCGACACTATGTAGATGGAGTCAACTATCAGTCCATTATGACGGTAGTGGCTGAGCACGTTGATCACCACGTTTACACAATGATGGGATTCAGGCTTTACTAGGCACTCCAATGCTCTTACACCCCACTCGCGGCAGCCAAAAGTCCTGATGACTATGTATATAAAATGCTCTAGCATAGTTGTGTTTTGTACATGGGCTTGGCTCAGGAACACTTTTCCCAGAATGTTGCGAAGCACTTCTTCTTCTACCTCACTCTGTACCGTGAAGACCTCTTTCAGTTGATCTGATATATGCTTGAACAATAGACTACATTTGATCGAGCTTCCAAGACAATGTAGTCATTGGTGAAATTATTGTCACTCTAAGAGCTCACCATGTTTGATGCTACTAATTGATGAAGAAAGGTGACACTAGTTGAATTTATAGAAGATTGGTTAGAAATTGGTGCATTCTCCTAAGTTTGATAAGATGGAAACTTAGTCCCAATTTATGGCTAATTTGAGCTGGTTTAAATTACAATTTCCCATCAAACAACATACACATGCTATTACTTGATATTCCTTGGATGTTACATTAATTATTTGGTTGTGTGAAGGGTCATTTAGTGGTCTTTGGTGAGATGAAGATCGGTTTTTCTTGCCAATGTCTATTCATTTGCCAAGATTAATTATTCCGGTTGATTTTAGCAAATTTCAAGAAATGCTAGAGAAACAAGAAGGCTATTAATTTAGTAATGAATTTGGAAACTATTCAGTGGCATTCGCTTTACTATAAATTTGAAAGTGTAGAAGAAGATAGGGGCCTTTTTATTTTTAATATACACCCTGTGGTGTTATCGAGAGGGATTAACATTTATTTCAGACTGTAATGGTTTATAATTTGTGTGTTATGAATTTAATGATATACTTAGTACGCTAATATTTACAATTATGCATGCGATATAGTTGTGTCTTCCTTGAAAGGTAAGTTGTATTGTATTCATTTATTACATTCTGATCTTATTTCTTTGATTGGATAGTCATAGGTTTTCAATCTTTGTGTTGGAAATTTATGGCTTTAATTTACGCTTCCCACATTGGTTTCATATTTATGAACTAACGTCGGTCACCTTTCCCGCTTTCTAGTTAAAAGCATACCCATATTCATTAGATTAGATAAATTCATTGAAAATCTGGTGAGGGAGTTGTACCTTGACAAAATTAAAAAAAAAAGCCACAAATGCAATTATGGTCTTTTCAGAGCTATTAGCATATTTTCACTGGTGCTATATCTAGGTCGAGAGTCATTTATTTTAAGCATATTTGTCTAGAGCCATTCCATTCGCTAACAATACCAAACAAAAAATTCTAGCCAAAAAAGAGTCACTAAGAACCATCACAAATAAGGAGAAGGAAAATTTAGTGCACATATTTCTCCAATAAGGAACATCTATGAAATGAGTCTCATACTAAGCGGAGAGTAAGGGGAAGATACAATTAGAATATATAGGGTTCTAGCACCATATGATTTAAAAAGTGTGTATTATAAAATCTACAAAGAGTGGGATGACCATGAAAGGAATGATTTCTTATCCTTTCTATTTTGGCTAAGGGAATATGATGAAAACAAGCATTGGTGTAGTCACTAGTTTGAGGATAATGAAGCAATGCATAGAGGGATAATTAGGGCCAAAGGATTGGTAGAGAGAATTTTATACACATGACCATGGTTACAAGTAGCCTCAATGGAGAAACCAATATAACATCAATATAGTATAAAACATGATTCCATAAATCATGGGTGAAACTTCACAACCAATTATTCTTAGGGTTATTGTAAGTAGTATAGAAGATGATGCAATAAAATCCAATACTGATGATGAAGGAGAAGAGAGGAGGTCATTTGGTACAAGTATAGTGATATGGGCACTACACAAGTGATTATAGACAAGAAATAAAAGAGTATATGGATTTTGTAGTGACTCTAGTCATGATTATTCTAGCTACTTAATACTATAAGAATGTGGTAAAAAATACAAAGAGTGAAGAGTTATTTGAAAATCATTTATGGCATGGGGCAAAAGTCATATTGAAGATACCAAAATAAACACATTAAGATGTTAGGTGCTTCCTAAAATTATAATTGGATAATGAGGAATCAAAGAGTCATTCCTCTTTAATAGAGGAAGAATAGTTGGAGAAAGAGTACATGGAAAAGAAAAAATATCAAACAAAAATATTTTATAGAATATGGAAGAAAGAACAAAGTTGTGGCAGTCATCACAGAGGAAAAGACACGACTAGAGAATTGTATGTGGGAATTTCCACATATGTTTGAGCATGGTAGGAAGTAGTTAGTAGATTTCATTAATGGAGTATGTCACATGAATCCAGTTATCCTCACTCTGGGAAGTGAACCAAATGGGATTTCATGTTATGAGAATCTTACGTTCTTGAAGCACTTTAAGAAGGTAATATTCTCATAAACTGAAATCCCATTTAGTCCAATTCCCAGAGTGAGGGTAACTAGATTCATGTGACGTGCTCCATTAATGAAAATCTATTAATTGCTTAAAATCAATAAAATAATTTTTAGTGTTAATGTATTGAAAATTATGAATCTGGTAAGAAAGTTCAATCACCTTTTTTTGTTGTGTTATTTATTTAAAATATTGTTTCAATTAAATATATTTACAATTAATTGTGGAATGATTTATTAAAATTAAAAATATTTTTTATATTTTAAAATCTTTAATTAAATATTATATTCTATCTTTATTTAAGTATATTTTATTTTATTATAATTAAGTATTATATTTGATTTTAATATATTAAGATATTAGTTTTTATATAATTTGATTTATGTTTGATATTTTTATGATATTTTTTTCACATATAAATATTATTTTTTATTACATTAAATTTATATAAATTATCATTAATATATATTAACTTAAGTAATTCGTTGTATAGTGTAATGGTTAAATTGTGTCATTTTTGTTGTAGTGTTTAAACTTCAAATCTTCATTGGATCATTGCAATCACATACATTGAGTCTTGGTTAACTTTGGGAAAAAGTATTGAATTATAGTTGTTAACATATTTGCTTTTCATCATGGACAATCAAATTTGAACTTCTAAAATTAAATTTAATGTGAAAATTTGTGTGGTTGCTTGAATATAATCAAATATTAGTATATATAACTATTATAAAGAAATTATGTATTAATTTCATAATAGTACTCACAAATTGATATTAATCAAATACTCATACAACCCATATTTGAGAAAAATTCTCCATACTAAAAAATTCAATATTTTAATTGAAATGTCTATAAAATCTTTAGTGCTTGACACAATATTGTTATTATTAAATTAAATGTTACTATGTTTTTCTCTAAAAATATATCCCAATAAGAAAAAAATGACAAGGAAATATATTTTAATTATTAAAATTAATATAATTAAAAATAAGAATAAAAAAATAAATCCTATATTAATGGATCTTTAGATAAAATTATGAATGGATTAATTTTCAACTTTAGGATTTATAAACATGTTCACTTGTATTTGTACATGCATTGAAATTGTTAAAGGTGCCTTTTAGATAGGGTGAACACTATTTTCTTATTTGATAGTAGTCAAGTACAATGATGGACTTAACAAACTTAAAGCTATATAAATCATAGAACGAATATGTTAATACCATTAATACTATTTTATTTCTTCAATGACTTATCAATATATTGATCTTTGAAACTGTCACAAAATGATGTCTTTCAATACAAGTGTTAGACACAGATCAAGAACTTTAGTACCCAAATTGACAAGTAATATAGATAATTATCATATTCTTCCAATATCATTATAAAAAAATGAAAGATTTGATATTCAAAATAAGAAGACTACTTTATTAACACATTTCACTTCAACATGTAAAATCATATAAATAACCTAATTCAAAAAGTAAAAACCTTCAATTTAATTAATCTTATTCTAAATTCATAAAAAACATATTAAAAACTAAATTCTATATTATATTAAATAATAAAATTATATATAAATAAAATCAACATACAATTAAAAAAACAAAACTTAATTATATTAAATTAGCATGTATTAGATCTCCTTACATAATCTAATATCTATATTACTAAGACATGGAAAACAAAATTTCTGACTATTATACACTCATGATATCTAGTCAGATAGTTTTTGAGCCAATTACAGACAAATAAAGAATTATAACAATATAAAAATCATTTAAAAATCTCTACCTTTAGCTGCACTCAAAAGTAAAATGTATACTTATATTCAAAAATATTTGAAAACTATTAGACCACCGACAATAATGACATGACATTGCTAAATTGTGATATACAGAGACATAAAGCCATGCAATACATACAATCACAGACTTGGTCGCCAATGCCAATGAGCTGTCAGTATAGAATTAGCCCTATTATTTTATATTTACTTACAGTTATAAGTTATTATCAGACATCATATAAATTAGTGTTTTTTAGAATTGATAATTGCCTTAAGCTTTTGTTTTTAACAAATGGAACGGAAATTTGACCCTGGTTTTATTATTGTATTTATCTATAGTCATCCTCTACTGGTTTCTGATATAAATGTCGACAGTTACAATGGTGAGGAATAATTTTGGCTTAAATCTAATGGATCCTCCAATTAACATAGATTGTTCAACATATTATTGTGTGGTCATTCTCCATAATCGATCTTCTTTATATTATTTTTGCTTTTGTTATAAGTAAACGTCTACATTGTAGATTGAATATTCTTGAAGTTACATGTTTAAATTTGTTTTTATCCAATCCAAAGTAAGTTTTTGATTGGCTATGAACTGTGAATCTTCTGTCATATCTTGACACACCACATAATTCAGTAATAGGGACAAATCAAAAAGTCAAACGATGAGATAATGAAAACCATTTGCAATTGATCTTACCAGCATGGATAATTCAATTTTCTTTTTCTGATCCTTGTTGAAATAAAATATCATTGGCAGGGAAGTTATAGTTTAATTAGCATACATCCTACTTATATGTATGTAAAGAGCTGGTATATTTTAATGTATCAATTATTTATGATGAGTCATCTTTAGTATAAAAGTGGGTATATTTATAATGATGTATTAGTTTCTTATATACATCTTTTTCATAATTAAAAATATGTGTATAATAAATATGTAATTGACTTGAAATTATAAAATTGTAAAGACAAAATTTAAATAAAAATAGTTCATCTTAATCTTTTTTATATATCTTTAATGTTCATTAATCTAAAATTAAGCAAGATAAAACATATTAAATATTTAGGTATGATTTTAGTTTCTAAATTAAAGAGGGAGGAGAAGTTGCTCATAGAAAATTAATTAGAAGGGAGGGTTTATTAATCTTAGCCATTTTTCTGAGATAATGTATATTAGGTTGTCATAGACTATTGCTAATGCTAAAATTAGACTTCATTGATTGTTTAGATCTTCTTCTTTGACCTTTGTGTAAAATCGGATGTAACCACATGTGGTTTTGTCTCTTATAGTATGATAATTTCTATTCAAGCACAATGAAATCCTTCAATCATGATGGTGTCCAATATGTTTGTGGATCCATCATTGTATTGTGTACTTTTCCTCCCTTATAAGAAAATCTTGATACCTAGACTAGGTGTTAGAGTCACCTTTCAGAGCTTATCTTGAGGTGATCAAACATTGCAACTTCCTTAACGATGATAAATCCTAACAAATATTTTAAAATATAATAATAGGAGATTGTTTTAAAAAATGTGTAGAGTGTTTGTTGAATGCTATGAGTGGGTGTGTTGAATTACAAGTGTAGCAATGGCTTGTACTATGATCATTCTTATTGCAACTTCTTCATATGTTGTATGATTTTTACTTATAAAATTTCTATCTTTCTTTATGTAATTACCTTTGTAATATTTTTTTGAATATTTACAAATATTTGAGAATGAAAAAGTATTTATTTGAACTAGATTAAAAAAGGCATCTTTTAGAGTGGAAAAATTATCTTTTGAGTAGTGTGTATGGGACACCACTATAAGTGTAGTAGCATCCATGGTGTTCAAATGATTGGTAATAAAGTAGGTTTGGGGTGTTTGGGTGCAACAAGGCCAAGTGCTAGGGTAAGGATTAGAAGTTATTTGTATTCCAAAAAAATGTAAGGGTCAAATAAAACATTTATTAAATAAAAACAACTATGAGTGGGTGTTAAAGTAGAGGGAAAACTTCTTGGTAGTCACTTTTCATCTCTATATTTCCCCCACGTTAGCATGCATGTGAATTTAAGGGAGTCATGGATGTTGATGTAAAAATAAAATTTATAAATTTCATTATAGATGATTGAAACAATACAAAAGAAATTGAATTGTTTTATTTTCTATGTCATTACTTGAGCAATGCCTTTAGATCTATAAAATAAAAAATGGATAAATTAACATATATACTAAAAATGTCACAAAAATAATCTTTAGGAAATATAAATTTACATAGATCTATGCATAAATTATCTCTATAAAATTCAAACCTCAACACAACTTAGTAGCACATCTACACTTCTCAGTTGGGTTGTTTAATCTCCTAGTTACACACCATCTCAATAATTGTGTGAATACATCTATACTAGGATCACCAATTTGTCACTCACACAATTAGCTATACCTTATCATTTTTTTTATGTGGATAGAATAATACACATGCCTCTCTTTACATATATGCTTGGTGTTTATATTAAACATGTGACTTAATTATGTATTTTGAGTGACGATGAAGATAATAGAGAATTATATTGCTTAGGTAAATCCCTAGGAATGAAATGGGAGAGGATACAAACTAAAAATTGGGACTATTTAATATAATAATAACTATATCAAAAATTCTCAAGGAGTGAAATCTTGGCTTTAGGGATAATCAAAAGGAAAATCTAGAAAATTACTAAGGCTCAAAAGTGTCTTTAGTCTAGAATGAAAATTGATAAATCATCCCAAAATCCAACTACAAATTAATAGAACTCCAAACTAGAGAAATAAAAGTGGATGATACAAATAAAGAAGATACACTACCCATGTAGAGGATTAATCACATATCTAAAGGCATCTCACATATCAAACTACCCCATTATTTAAGGGTAGGTGACCTATTGAACTACATATAAGATATGGAGACAACATTTGAAAGAGAAAATGTAATATTGGAATCTCTCTGATACACTTTAATATGTAATGCGATAGTGGGGTGATCCCACAAAGCTAGTTTACAATTTCTGGGAGATTCTGATTTTTGCTGAAATCACATATTTTTAGAAAATATAATGATTTAAGCCTTTAAAAGTTCCATTTAAAGCATTCCAATTGAAGATGGTCTCATCAAACTAGCTTAGATCAAACCCTCTTGGATAGATCCTTGCTAGTTTTAAACCATACCTATAACAGAGTCTCCTTTATGCCTATCGAAATGCTGATTAAAAACTACTTTTGATTTACCTTTTGGGGGATCAAATAAATTCATTTAAAATTTAATTTTTTTAAGTATGTATTCCTTATTATAAGCTTCCCAAAAAGTATAATTTTAAATAAATTTAATTTAATTATTATATTTATTTTTTATTTCTTGTGAATGTAGGTTTTTCGAAAATCAAGCTCTTTGTTACGCACATGTGGAAAAATAGAAGATTATCAAATAAAAAATTTAAAAATATGAGTGCACCAATATTGAAGTCCTTGATCCAACAAAAAAGAATTTCGATACATACAAAAAAGGTTGTGTTATACGGTCTGCCTATGTCTAAAGTGTAATTGGTTTAACTTTGAAACTTGATTAAAGAAAAATAGTCAATAAAAAACTATGAAACCAATTGGAAGCACTAGATATTGTAGTTACAAATCTAAATTTAAAAAAAAAAAAAAATTATCCTTCATGGAAAAAAATTTAGGTGTTATACGGTGAGTGTCACTACTTAAAAATGGTGTTTACTGAAAAAACTAGTTTTCAAAGGAGATGGAAAAAGAAGTGCAATATGATTCCAAAAAAATTGAAAAAAATATTTTTAGAATCTACTCACAAAATTTCACAAATCACTAGTTTGCATCATCTTCAAATTCCTCATGGTTTAGCCGCTATAGGTTCCCAAAAGTGAAGATTTAGTTAGAAAAAATCAATTCAGTGTCCAGTTTGGCAAAAAGTTGTAAATGAGTATTGTGGGATCACCCAGTGGTGGTTCACTCATAAGAAAATATTCTATCATACATTTATTCTATTTGTTAAAACTAGATATTTTCTAAAGGATCCAGGGATTGGAAAGTCAACCTAAAGTACTATGATACTACTGACCTCAAATTCCACTTAGAGAACTACCTAAGGGAATAGGAAAAAATATGACAATAACATGAAAAACTCTATATAAAGTTATTTTACTAGACCTTCTCCCTAATAGGTAAAACATGATACATTAATTAGGAGACAAGTGAAAAAATTAGAGATAGGTAAAATAAGGGATAGGGTTGTAAAAATGATTGATAAAATTGCACTATTGGTAAAATTACGCAAGTGATAGGATATCTTGCGTGAATAGAAAGGATTAGATAATTCATACTACTACCTATAGATAAAGATAAGGAATTATCAAGGGGGAAGGAATTTTTATAACCAAAAAAGAGAAAAGAATATAAAACCTAAAAGAATGGATGGGTAAGGTGGAAATCAGGTCACAAAGACTCTACTATAATGCAAAAAGGAGTAAGAAAAAGGATGAGTAATAATAGTCCAAAAATTTAGATGGGGAATTCTTAGAAGGAGAAAGAGATATAACACTAACTACAAAATTAGGATCTAAATACCATCGTAAATTGTTAAAGATAAATGAGGAAAATATAACAATAAGGGAAACTCCCAAAATAGCTAAAATTGGTGAGTAGTGGATGGAAAGGTAAGTTATTCAATTAGTAGGAGTACTCATTGACTTTGAAAGACTTATTTCCCAAAATATTTATTCATCTAAAAGGCATAAAATATGGGGAATGGGTCATAAAAATATAATCAAAGGAAGGAGAAAAGTTATAAAAGATCTTATAGATTGGATAAAAAATTTAAAGAAAAAGTAAACAATAAAAACAGATAAAATGTTAGTAGGAGGAATTATCAAACTAGTGGAGTATGCAAAATAGATAGTTCACATGGTGTTAAAACATAATAAAACTAGATAAATAAAGATTTAAATTAACTTTATGGAATTAAATAAGGCATGCAATCATGATCCATTCAAAGAAGAAGTATTGAAGTAAGTAGCGAAATGGGAGGTATATTATTTTACAGATTATTTCTCAAGATACCACCAAGAAATATAAAAGGAGGATCAACCTAAGATAATATTTACCACATTATGGGGATATTTTTGTATATTGTAATACCCTTTTGCCTTAAAAATTAACCTTCAATTATTATCCAAATAATGACTTATGATTTCAAAGGTTTTATTCACAGCTTCTTTGAAGTATATTTACATGATTGTATATTTTACAAATTGATAAAGGATCATGTCTAGGTACTCTGATTGATGCTAGGGAAATGTTGTGGTTTAAAAATTTCTATTAATTTGAAGAAATGAGTATTTTCAATACCATTTGGTACACCCATGGGCCATATTATATGCAAAAAAGGGATGATGGTTGAGCCCATAGAGATAGACATTATTCTAAACTTATTGACCTAAAAATATTGTATTTGAGGTAAATATATTCACAGGGCACACTGGATACCACCATAAGTTCAAGAGGGGATATACAACCATTGTAGACCCCATAGAAGAATTCTTTAAAAGGAAAATAAATAAAAGCTTTTAGTAGACAAAAAAAATTTAAGGATTTTTTAACACATTAAAGAACAAAAATTTTAGATTGAAACACTCCATTCCATGTTCATGTGGATGCTTATAGAACCACAATAGGGGATGTACTAACATAGCCAAAGGGAAATCTAGACCACCCTATTATATTTTCTAGTAAAAAAAAAATCATTCTAAGAAAAAATTGTTGGAGAAGACAAGACTTGAAAGCACAATCACTTGATATCTTCCACTAGTGAAATAATGAATAAAAAATCATTCCTTTCATATATTACATGAAGAGTGTGAAAATTTACAATGAGATAATTGAATATATAGGAAAAGATGAGGAGGTAGGAAGGTAGGACTAAACAAATGTCTACTCCTGTAATGTGTAACATGTAAGCTCAAATGATAATTGTTTGAGCATGTGCCAAATTTTCATGAAATAGGTGTCTCAAGAGGTGACTGCATGTGTCTCAACCACATGAAGTGAGATAAAAAAATCCTCAAGTTGAGACTTAACTAGTTTGAATGGATCAACCTAGAAAACTAGATAGGCTAACTAGATGTGAAATAAACCTATTTACAATAACAAAAATGTATTACTATAGAAAGGGACAAATTAATAATGGTATATTCATTAGATACTTATAGAAATTATATATGTTGTCAACACCATTTATCCTTTTGATTGATCATGAACCCCTAAATTATCCCCCTAAATTATCTAATGAAAAAACTATTGATGTATGGAAGGATGTGTAGATGGATAGTTCTCTTTTTGGAATTTCTTTATAAGATAATAATGAAACCAAGGAAGGCTAACAAATGAATGGGAAATTTGTATAGAATTTATATAGGGGGAGCTAAGACTCCTTGATGATGATTTAATGGGAAAAAATATAGATTATAAATAAATTTGGTATTTGAAAAGATCAATGATGTGTCATAATTACTATCAATCAATGAATATACAAAAGGGAGTACTATAGATGAATGGACAAGACTAATGTAACATTGACTACCATATACCTTTATTGGAAGAGATTTATACATAATAGGGGGAGATTATTTTATAAGAAAAATAGTCCTATAACATGAAAGAGAAAGTATTCTAATGAAAGGATGTGAAAGCATCTCATGAGGACATAATTCTTGATATGGGACATGGGAAGGAGGGTCTCTGTAGGATCATGGGAGTCCAAAAAGTGGTGATATGAAGAAAAGGTGTTTTTACTTGCCCAAAAATGTAAAATTCTACTTTGAATTTTACTAGGGTCGAGTAGAAAGTAAATATTGCCATGGCAAGCACCAAAGCGAAATGAATATCTATTTAGAATGAATATCCATTCCAAAATGGATATCCATTTAGTTCAAATCATATAAAAATTATTCAAGGTACTGATATATATTATATCATTATATAGTAATCTATATATTAATCTATATATTATTGTATATTAATCTATATATTATATTATATCATTTTATAATATTATTATATTAATATTATATTATAATATAATATTATATATTATATTTGTAGAGGAGGGGGACTGGCTACTCCTAGACTCTAGTTCACAAGAGAGTCCTAAGCAATAGTTCTCCCTAATCTACCTCAAGCTTTTCTCAATGATTCAGAAAGGTTAAGATGCTAAGGTCGAAAAGGAAGAGAAATCTAGTTGCTACTGTCCTTATACTAACCTGAATGTTTTGGAGGGTCGGACAAGTTGATTTCTAGATTCTAACCTACGGATCAAACGAATCTCTACCATATGATGGTAGCGAGTAGAGTACAAACTCCAAAATGATGAGCTTGTGTCTCAGTGGTTTATCGACATCTGAACAGACAAAAGGTCTAAGAGATAGATAAAAACACTAGAAGTCCAACTAATAGTCTAATGGGTAAATTTTCATGATATGAAAATATATAGAAAAAGTACAAAACTGAAGTATAACAAGAAGAATACTTTAACTAGACTATGCTCAAATTGACAAAAGAAGTGAGAAAGCGATATCGAACTCCTTGCAACTTGATTTTTTGAACAACTCCAACCAAGAAGCACCTACACACATAAGACCAAGGAAAATGTTGAGGATATTTTTAGAGGGTTTCCTCAGTTAGTCCCCCACTTTGGTGTTTCCACCTCCATGGACAACTAGATAGAAATGAGTGTAGAAAATGATAAAGAAATGTATGGAAATAGAAGTGCCAAGCAATAACAAAAACAAAAATATGCTACTATGTAAACACAGTGATGTAAAATCAAGTGACAATGGCAGATATCACCTTCATAGCTACATTCTTTTAAGGAAAGTAGAGGAAGGATTGAGCTTACAAGCTCTCCAACAATACTATTGTCATAAAAAATAGAGTGGATGAGCTAAGAAACAAATAGCTTGTAGCTACAATGAAGTGGTGGTGAATCTTGAAGGGTGTAGTTGATCAAAAGAGCATCAAGAATTTAGTTGAGAAGCAAGAGAGAGTGAAGAAGTTGGATAGAATGAAGAGTTAGACAAATTGAATGGAAAGGAGGTAAAATATTTGTTTTGTGTTGGTCAAGGGAGTAGGAAGCGTTATGGTTCATGTCCAATGGAGTAATTTAATGCCTTTGTTGATTCCAAAGGCAGGAATCCTATTAGGATGACAACATGACATGTGGATGTCCATGTGACACATGTGCATCCCTAATAAAATTCTTTCGTTGACACAAAAGTAGGTAGCTGGGTGGACAAGGAAAGGTGGAAGATGTGAGAATTGCATGATCAAGTTTTGTTTTCCTAAGGTAAGGGTGATGTAAATGGGGAATTTTCCTAGGGGTGCAAATTCACACAATTACATTTTCCCCCACTTTAGTGAGCATATGTGTCAGTGAATGCAATGCAAATTAGAGAGCATATACTTGAACTGCCAAGGAAGCAGACAACAATCTGACATGCTCAAACGTGTAGGAGAGAGAGGTCGCTCCACAAGTACTCAGTCCTGGGGAAGGTGAACAAAACCTTTGCAGGTGCTCAGTCCTACAACATTGGCTCCACAAGTGCTTGGTCTCATAGAGGGTGAAAAAAGGTTCTACAAGTGCTCAGTTTTATAGAATGAAAGTGCTTTATAGGTACTCGGTCTTGCAAAGGAGGTTCCATAGGTCCTTGGCCCTAGGGGGCTAGAAATGAAAGTCTCTACAGAGTCTGATTGGTCCCTACAGGTGCTCAATCCTACAAGGAAAGCTTGAAAAGTTGCTTGGTCCTCCAAGCCTGATTGTAAAAGTGGCTTCACAGGTGCTTAGTCCTGCAAAGAAACATGTTAATCCATAGAAAAAATGTGTTAGGCAAGAAAAATTCATGCAGATAGGAAGTCATTTCTTAGAGCAAGAAATCGAAGGAAGATTTTTCAAAGGGTTCCCTCCGGAACCCTTCAAGATAGCAAGGGGTCCATGTAGAGGGATGTTCCAATTGAAAAGCATAACATTTTTTGTAAATGATCCTATCATCAAGAAATTCTTTTGAAAGATCTCTTTCATCAAAGAATCCAAAAAAAATAGTGGTCTTAGCAAATGCAAGATTTCCATTTCTTTCTGTTATGAATTCATTTTTGAAAGAAAATATTGCTAAGGGGATCCTTGTTGAAGGATGCATTTTTTGAAAAAAATGCAAAATTTTTAGTAAGGGATTCATTGGCCACTTAATACACCTTATTCAAAATCAGAGTAGTAGCCCCCCTTAGGATGGTGTGTGCTACTCAGAGGAGCATGTGACATCCTAAGGAGAGAAAGGAGATGTAGAGATGTCATGGCCCACGATACATGACAAGATGTAGATGTGGAAATATTGTCAAACACATGCAGTAAAAGACATAGGCACCATAACATCAAGAACCAAGCAAAGAAGAGAGAAAGATAAAAAAGGAAAAATAAGCAAAGATGAAGAAATCAAGAGAGAGGGAATCTGACGATTTGGGGTCAAAACTATTCATAGATATAGATAGATATATATAATATAATATATGTATAAACTATCATCAACCCTCAAATGTATCAGAACATGAAGAAGAGCACATGAGCGCAAAATAAAAATAAAAAATTGGGTCAACAAGGAAGGGAGGCCTAAATGCCCGAGCCAACACTTTGAATCATCCCCAATTGTTAAAAAACAAGTTATAACATATAGAAGAATGATGAAACATATAGAGGAAGTTTATAACACAATATCACTCATGTATCCAAGCACCTACAAGGGTGACAAGAGTCCTCCAGAAACACATAAGAAAAAACACAGGGGAACCACAACACACAAATCTAATCTACAGATTAAAAAGTAGTACACCTCTAGTCCTCATCAACTAGGAGGTCATTTTTCTCCTAATCTAGATCATCATATAGGGAGGGTGAGATAGAAAGGGGAACACCCTCCAACTCTCCTATGACAAGAGCCAAGGAAGAAGGCCCCTCAAGGTCTCCTTCACTCAACTCTTGTGAGGTAAAATTCATTGATCTTGTAAAGATCACTAATAGAGTCGAGACATCATCAACTGAGTTAAACATGCACTTAACAGGAGGGTTAGTGTAGGATCATAAGGGGCCAAACTAGGCCCCTAAGTGGCAATGAAAATTCAGAAAAAAAAAAAGTAACAAAACTTGACATAAAAATTTGATAGGCTATTAACATAATTTAAAAAATATGTAAGAACATATTTTTTTGCAAATTGAATTTAGTTTCTAAGCTACTAGTCCTTTTTTGGAAAAAAAAAATCTATTTAGTTAAAATTTGAAATTTCAATGTAGTAAATACTAAATTTTCAAGAAAAAAATAAAAAGTAGGTGTTTGTCCAACAACCCTAGTGATGAGCAAAATTTTTTTTTTTTTAATCTTTCAATATAAGTATAGGACACATGCCTAGATGTGACATTATTTTTTGTATTTTTTTTGCAAGTAAATAATTAGTTATGAATTTTCTAGTAGGAATTTTTAAAAATATTAAAAACCATTTTTTCGGCCACCCTAACTTGGTAAAAAATTTATGAAATTCATTTTTTTAAAACAATAGTTTGTGAAGCATACTGTGTGGTGCATCTTTCAAATTCAAAAAGTTTATAACCGTTTAAAAGTTATAGATGTTTTTTTCAATCGGCCTATCAATTAGGACTTTACACATAGTGCATGTAGAAAATCAATAATTATTATCTATAATTAAATTCAAAATAAAGCATATCTTTTATCGATAGAATGTTGTCAATTTGCTGAATAAAACCTTTTTGTTTCATGAAAATTGGATGAAAAAAAAAAATTGTGAGCACGAAGGGTGAAGTCCAAAAAACTCTTAGAACCCCTGTAAACACATTGGGAATGTTGAATTTTAGGCTTGGTAGTCCCCAAGCCAAGTATCGAAGAAATACCAAAGAAAAATAGATATCTGATATGAAATGGATATTTGTTAATGCAGGAAAAATAATAGATATCCATTATTTTGTAACAGATATCTGTTTATTGACACATTCTTATAAATATTTGTATATATTTTATATTATGTTATATAATATATATTAACATATATTTATATATTAATAATATAATATATTATTTATATAATATTATAAGGATAAGTGCACCAAGATGGTTCCCAAAAAGGGGGCTTAAGTGGCCACTTTTTTTCTGAAATCAGGAAATACTAACCTTGGACGTGAAATTGAGGATAGTTACACTCAAAATTTTGAGATGGAACAAAAACAAGGATTGAAGTGCTCTGAGTCTACTTTATAAACTACTAATTTATTTTGAAGATGGTTGAGATTAAGGGGTTCGAAAGAGGGATGTACACAAATTGGTGCTTTTTTTTTCACAAAAACATAGCATAGTAACTCTTGTACGACCCTAGCATGGTGAAATTTTTTGTAGTATTTTTAAAATTGCTATTGTCAAAAGTTAGCTAATATTATCTAGTTGATGCATGATTTTTCTAATAATTTTTTAATGAATATTTGATTTTTCACTATTTTTCTAATGGGAACTTCCTGAAAAGCATAATTTTAGTTGTGCTCCCCCTAAAAATTTTGGAAAGTAATTTATTTATTTTTAAAAAAATTGTAGAATGGAGTCTAGTTTCTAAAAATGTAATTTATTTGAAATTTTGATGAATGGTTAATTTATAATGAAAAAAACACCAAACACACTTTTTGGAAAAAAAAGGACATACATACAAAAGAAATTATGGATGAAAGGCTTAACATTATTAGAAAGTGAAAAAAATTACATCGTTTGATAGCTAAGAGAGAACCTAAAATTACCCATGTGTTCAATTTTGTTGATATTGAACTAGATGCAATCCTGACGGTGAGCATGAACTTGATTATGTGAAAAATTGTAGAATTTGGAAAAACATGTCTCTGGTCGTTGGGAATTCCCTCTAAGCCTTTGGGTTGGTATTCCAAGGAAAAGACCAATGCTAAGGCTCGGGTATTCCCAAAGAAAAATATAACGTGGGCGTGTTATAATGCGCTCACATTATGTCTTAGTTTTGGAAAAAAAATTGCTTCTTCAGAGTACATGTCAAGCAAGACATAACGCGAGTGCGTTATAACATGCTCGCGTTATATCTTCCTTTATGTTAAATGCCAGTCTATTGAATTTTTGTTGATATATTTGTATGTTTTTATGTACATGTATGTTGGTGTGTCATGTATGTATGTATGCATGGTTTTATGTATGTATGTATGCCTATATGTATCATTGCATGTGGGTATGTGCAGGATCATGATGGGCCAAAAAGTGGCAATATGATGGGTATGTGGCTGATGAATTTTTTTTAATCCAAAATTGATGAAATGAAAAGGGTTTTTAAAGGATATTCTTAGATTTCCACCAATATAAATTATGTTTTACTTTGAATTTAATAAGTAATTGTTATTCATTTTCTATTCAAATTATGACTAAAGTCTTAATCGATAGACTGATTGAAAAACATCTATAGCTTTCAAATGGTATCACATTTTTTGAATCCAAAACATGCATCACATTCTGTGCTTCATATACTATAGGATTAAAAAAATAAAAAAATGAATTTCATGAAGTTTTGACCAAGTTAAGGTGGTCAGGCATGCGAGTTTTTTTATATTTTTTGTAATAAAAAATTCATAATTAATTATTTACTTGGAAAAAAATTACAAAAAAATATGCATCACATCGGGACATGAATCTTATACTTATATCTAAAATATTATAAAAAAATATTATCATTTTATTGTGGTTAGGGTGGTCAGACAGACACCTACTTCTTATTTTTCCACACGAGAAATTTAAGTACTCTTTGCATTGAAATTTCAAATTTTCACCAAATAGATTTCTTTCTTTTTTAAACAAACCTAGTAGTTTTAGAAAATACACATTCAATTTTCTATAGATTTTATTCTTACATATTTTTTTAAATAATATAGATAACTTATTCAAAATTTTAAGTCAAGTTGCCTAACTTTGTTTTTCTAATTTTTGCCACTTAAGGGCCTATTTTTCCATGATGATCCCACAAATAACCATGTATATTATATGTATGCCTATATGTATGTAAGATTGTATCTACATGTATTATGCTTGTATGGATGTAGAATTAATGACAAATGTATTATCTTCATAAAGTCGATGATGTCTTTCGGGGAAAAAATTTTCGAGATTGTCTGGTAGAAAGGAATGGGGAAAGGGTGGATGAGGTTTAACGGGCGGATCACGGATCAGATCAGATCCGGTCGGATCGATCACGGATCGGATCAAAATCGAAAGGCAAATCAATCGGATCAAAATCAATCAGCCGTCCTCAATCAAAATCAGAATCAAAATCGAAATCATCAATCAATCAATCCATCACTCGAATCGATCAAAAGTTAAGGATATTCAGGTAATAGTTCGATCCGCGATACAAGTTTCGAGGTCTGAATGGTGCAAACTTAACTTGTGATTATCTTCTTAAAAGCAATTTGTTCACAGTGGCAATGAGAGGTGAAAAAAAAAAATCCAACTTGAAAACAGTAACAATATTCTAATCTGAATCCTAAAATGAATGCTTGACTAATAGATGCAAAGAAAGAGGAATAAGTTCAAATAATGAAGTGCAGAGACTAGTGCTTTATTGGGTATGCGGAGTCAAATGAGATTAACATGAGCAACACTTCTCTGAGAAAATTCAAATTATTTGGCATATATTATGTTTACAACTTGTATAAACATGCAAGAGTGTGATTACTAAGCTCTACTTGAATAATCTAGTTGAATCTCTCTGATTACTATAATTAACTAAAAGGATTTAGTCTTTACTTGAAAGAACCAATCAATCGATCACACAAGTACAACAAATGTGCACTAATAAATTGAATACAAACTTCTCATATCAATTTAAGCAATCAGAAAGAATCCATCTTCGAGAAAACTTAGCAATTCTTTTATTAAATTCAACTAGAACTAATACCAGACATGCGCAGCAACATCAATTGACATTCAAAAATACTCCATTTTAGAACATGCATCATAGCCTCTGATTTGATAAATTTACTATTCTGTATCCATACAATTTGCCTATTGTATTGAATAACTAATAACTGGTAAATTCGTCCCTTTTACAATTGCCAAAATGCCTATTTATACACAAGAATTTGAAGAAAATATACGATTGAAATCACATGTCGGCCTAGCACAGAATTCCGGCTCCAATCATGTAGGAAAGCAACGGTCACCCAAGCAGATACATGTCGGCCCTGATGTTTAAACTTTTGTTATCACCTGTGAACAATCGGCGAGACACAACGGAAGGTATGCCGAAGGAAAAATGACGTCAATCGTTAATCATCCCGCATGCTTGTATTTTGTGTTTCCCAAGACTGTCGACCATCGGGGACATGTCATAGAGAATACCAAATGTTATGTCAATATGCATTTTGTTAATGTGTTTGCCAGTCGCCGAGATATGAGCACATCTCACACCAACGCATTCCCTTTGTTTTACTTCACGGTCGTCGTAGCCCTCTGACATTGGGAAGACCTCTCGCAGACTATTTTAAGTTTCACCGAGAGCCTCCCACGAAACACTTTGGTCACTGTGACTTAAAAAATTTCTCGCCGATGAGTCCATACTTCTCATACATGTCACTGTAGCTTCCACTTGTTAGGGAGACCTCACATAGACTTCACTTTCTTATACCGCACAGCCCCGTTTGTTTTCTCGGTCGCCAAGACAAGGAAATTGTTACGCCGACAAGGATCCTCATATTTTCCATCGACGAGACCGAAGGTCACTCATCGAGACCTTACGGTGATTTCCCTAACCAATATCGACATGCCCATAATCTTCTGCCACCGATCGGTGAGACCAGAGTGAACTCACACCGAAAGAAATCAATTCTTTTAACACTGTCGTCAAGACCCGACATTTTTGCTATGACCATATCCTGAAAGGTTTACCTCTCATCGAAAGTCACTTGGAAGAAAGCTTTGCAATGTCGGTGAGAAAAATAAAACTTCTCCCAGACCTTCTGCCTCAGATCATAACATACGTCGAAGGGACCACAAAGTGCACCAGTCACTGAGACATCTTGATTTCAGTAAGACATTAGCCTGACCACCAAGACATATATCGATAGAAGCCACCACGGTCACCGAAACAACACAAACATCTTGCTGATAGGTAATAGACATTTGCCAAGAGAAAAATGGATTAGGGAGACCCCACACCTATCATGCCGACACACCTGAAACAAAAATTATTTAGAAAAAAAAACAAAGTGGGTTGGGGAGACAAATGGAGACCTATGCCGATAGAGACCAAAAGGTGAAAAACGCATAGATAGATGATCTAGGGGACAAACATGAGCCAAATTGTGAGCAAATAATAATGAAATTAAGGAAATATGTATAAGGAAAGACTCATATGGAGACTTAGGGGGCATGAAAATATGCAAAAAAATAATATTTTGATAGTTCCAACAGTGGCTTCGTCTGGGGATGAATGATAATAAGATCATTGCAAGGATCAAGAATCTTGGGTGAGTAGAGCAGACATAAAATGAGGAACTAGTGAGCATCAGTGGATTGAAAGGAAATGGAAATGAATGCAAAGTGGAAGTGACAGGAAAATGATAGTGAAATGGAGATGGATGAAAACCTAAAACTACTGTGCATGGAAAATAATTTTTAAGAGGATACACAAGAGTTGTCCATGCACTGGCAACCCTTAATCCTCTGTGTTGCTCAAGAGAAGAAAAGCTTCAAGAATTTCCCATGAATAGGAAATTCGTGATCTTCACCAGCCATATTCTGTAGATAGTATGAGTCCTCACTTTTCTTTCTAACAACAACAAAAGGTCCTAGCCAAAGAGCTTCAAATTTACCATGCTTGCCTTTCTCCTGACACCTTGCATTCCACATCAACACCAAATCATTTTCTTCAAATTTTCTATTCTTTTCCTTCTTTTCAAAAAGATACTTCATCTGTGCCTATAACCTCATGTTTTGACTTTGGGCCTCTCTCCTTACTTCATCAAGTTCAACAAGTTGCTCCATTCTATCTTCCATGGGTTCAAGAACTTCCAAATCTTCCTGTAAGACAAAATTGTAGACTGGTATCAAATTCTGCAGAGGCATCCTAGCCTGTGCTCCATACACTAATTCAAATGGAGACTTTCCAATTTCCTTTTTCACAGTGATCCTATTAGCCCACATAGCCAAGTTTAACTTTGAATCCCAAGCCTTCTTGTTTTGTCCCAGCATCCTCTTTATAATCTTCAAGAGACTCTTATTACTGGACTCTGCTTGACCATTGGCTTGTGGATGATAAGGAGCTACATAAGAAATAGTAATTCCATACTCATCACAAAAGCTTTTGAATTCATCTAACCTGAAGCACATCCCAATGTTGTTTGTAATTATCCTCAATGGTGTACCAAATCTGGTGATAATGTTGTCCATCAAGAAATTTGTTACATCTTTACATGTAGCCTACTTGGTTGGGATTGCTTCCACACATTTTGTAAAATAATCAGTGGCAACTAATATCCATCTATGTCCTCCACTTGACTTCTCTTGTATCTCTCTAATGAAATCAATTCCCCATTGATGAAAAGGGGCATCAACCTACATAGGTCGAAGTGGCAAAGCACCTTGATACTTCAATCTTCCAGAAAATCTTTGGCAAGCTTCACATTTTCTCACATGTGTAAAAGAATCATTAAAAACCTTTGGCCAAAAATACCCAACCCTAAGAATTTTGTGTGCAATTGTCTTTACTGAATAATGACCACCACAAACTCCATGCATTTCCTTCAAAACATTCTTGGCCTATGACTCATCCAAACATAACACCAATATGCCATCCCTGTTTTTCCAAAATAGATCGCCATCCATAAGAACATATTTGGATGCCTGCAACTTCAAAGTTCTCCTTTGGCTATCACTCAATCCATCTAGACACTTCATGTATTTAAGATAATGCACAACATCAATATACCAAGGAGTATGCTCAATGCTTGCAATTGCAGTTCCTTCTTCTACATTACATACTTGACTTGCTTCAATATTTGATTCTGCCATCAGCTTAGCCAAGCCTTGACCTCTTACTAGCTTAGTGATCTGTTTCTCCATGTCAAACTCTTGAATCTTGTTGATCCATCTGCATCTTTTCTCTATAACTTTAGACTGTGTCAGAATATCCTTAACAGCAGCATGAGGGACATAAGCAATCACCTTTGCTCCAACAAGATATGGTCTGAATGTTTTTGTGGCCTTTACTAATGCAAATGCCTATTTTTCCATTATGTCATATTTCAATTTAGACCCTTCTAATGATTTACTAAAGAAAGACACAGGCTATTCATAACCACCTTCATTCTTCTGTAGCATAACAGTAGCAATAGTATGCATTGAGGCAAATGAAAAAAATTGAAAAGGCTTTGTAAAATTTGGAGACTTAAGAATGAGAGCCTCTTTGATAGCCCTTTTGATAGACATAAAAGCATCCAAAGCTTCAGTGGTCCAATCCACTTTTTGTCCTTTCTTCAACATTTTAGATATAGGCTTAATGATCTCAACAAAATTAAAAATGAATCTTCTGACAAAATTAATTTGTCCAAAGAAAGATTGTATTGCTTTGACAGTTTTGGGAATAAGAACTTTATCAATAGCTTCCACCCTCTCAGGATCTATTCTAATTCCCTCTTTTGAAACAATATGCCCCAAGAGCTTACCCTTTGTGACTGCAAAATGACACTTCCTTGGATTCAAACTAATACCATATTCAAGAGCTTTAATAAATGCCTTTTCAAGATGTTTCACATGATCTTCAACCTTCTTCGAATAAGCAGTTAAGTCATCTTGGTACACCACCATGATAACATTAATCAAATCAACAAATGCTACGTCCATGGCTCTTTGGAAAGTCGCTCCAGCATTGGTGAGACCAAATGGCATTCTTATGTATACATATGTTCCCCAAGGAGTTGTAAATGTTGTTTTGTATTGCTCAGATTCCTTGACTTTGACCTGATTGTATCCAGAGAACCCATCCATCACGGACAGCAGCTCACACCCTGTGTCCTTATATAATATAGCCTCCATATTAGGTAGAGGATAATTATCTTTAAGAGAAGCCATATTTAAATTCTTGAAGTCCACAAATAACCTGATATCACCATTCTTCTTTCTCACAGGAACCAAATTTGAAACCCACGTTGAATGTCTAATTGGTTTGATAATTCCTCTCTCCCTGAGCTTTATCAATTCCCCTTGCATTGTAGGTTCCAGCGTTGGATTTATGGGTCATTGCTTTTGTCTAAAAGGCTTGGCGTCTGGCTTCAGTGGTATTTCATGTTGAAACAAATTTTCCCTGTACGCTTTCAGATCCTCATAAGACCAAGCAAAAAAATGCTTGTATTTTCTCAGCAACTCTATCAGCATTCTTCTAATTGCAGGGCTGATCCTTTTTCCAATGTATACCTTTCTTGGTGCTATCTCAGTCCCCAAGTTGACTTCTTCAATATCTTCTCTTCTGACTGGTGTTTGTTTCATTAGAGATCTTTCATTTCCATCATACAGCCTCTCCAATGCCACTAATGCTTTGGGAATCTTTTTTTTTTTGAGCTGCAATATTTCCTTGCCAAACATAGTTTGCTTCCCATCCACTTCTTCAACAAAAGCATTGAAATCAATTTCCTGAGTCTCATACTGATCTATACAATTGAGGAATTTCAAAAGGTCGGTATCATCATTGAAAACTTGCCAATTATAAATATCATCAGGAACAACAAGCCTTGTCTTGAATTCAATCTGTGATACCCCAGCCAATGTGATATCATCTCTTTTCAACGTCACATTTGCTAAAAAATCAGCCATTATATTCTTTGACCTATCAATCCACTCAATTGAGAAGGCATCAAAAAATTCAATTGTGTTCCATACAACATTCCTATAGTGTTTTAATATTTTGTGTTTTGCTGCATATTTTGATTTGACTTGTGAAACAACCAATTCAGAATTGCCCAAAACAGCCAGCAACTTAATCTTGTGTTTCACAGCTATGTTCAAGCCTGTCAATAAAGCTCCATATTCTGCCACATTGTTTGTACATTCAAAGGCTAACAGAAAAGAATATTTAAAAGTAGTACCTTTAGGGGAAACAAAAACAATCATAGCACCATTACCTTCTTGGCTACATGCTCCATCGAAATACATCTTCCAGACACCATTGCAATTCTGTGCAGCATGTTTTTCAATTGGATCACTATTAGTTAATTCTAGCTAAGCTGGTTCAATCTTAAAACTTCCAAGATCAACATCACAGAAACAATTGATTTGATCTTGAGGCACATAATCAACAAGCTAGTTCATTCTTGGCTCTCTATACAACTTGACTTCCTGACCATTCACTGGTATTGTAGCATAAGATAGATCAAATTGAACATTTCCACCAACAGCTATTGTCCACTGTCTTGACAGAAGCATCCCAAATTGAAGAGGAGTATCAATGAGTATTATATCTATATTGTAAGCCACATGTGGATAAGTAGCCAATTTGACTTCAAAACCTCTCATAATGCCTATCACAGGTACAGGTTTGTTATCCATTGCATAGCACTTCCCTTCATATGTATCAACACACAAGCCCAGCTGCTTCATAACACCTACTGGCATAATATTTATAGTAGCACCAAAATCTATCATGCAGTTCCTCAACATTTTATTATTTATAAGCATTGTGGTGAAGAATGGATCCACTTGTGGGGAGGTTGTTAGAACATCACCCAAATAGACTTCTGACTTACTTAACTTTTCCTGCCTATTGACTTCTTCAAAATTCACATATTTTTCATTCCCATTTGTAATCAATTAAACAACATTATCTCTATATTCCTTAATTTTCATCAATTCAAGTAGTGGAACAAACATTTTTACCTGGGATAATGCCTGAGTGAATTCAAAAGAGGAGATTTCTATCTTAACAGTCTTCTTCAACTCTAGCACATCTCCTTTGTTTTATTCTTTTTCTTTTTTATTAAGCTGGCCAAGCATCTATACATCTTTATTTAATTCCTTCACTTCCTCCTTTTGGACTGGCTTCTGTTCAATTTTATCATGCTGCTTGTCTTCTAACTTCTTCACAGTTCCATGAGTTACTTTCTGGTCTTTCATAAAAATTCCCCTAGGAACGCCTTCCTTTTCATTTACAGTTTTGTTTCTCAACCAGTATTTACTTCTTGCACCCTCAACTGTAGCAGTAGTTATTTTCTCTTTTTCATTTTTAGTGAGTCTCCTCATACTGCAATGAACAGGTGTCTCAACATAGTGTGGCTTAGTATAATCTTCTTTGTAATCTTCTTCAGAGTCACAAAAGATCTGTTGTTCAGCCATATGGACATTATATTTCTGATTTGAAACATCATATTCATAACCTTCATCCTCTGAAGATGAGTACCCTTCTTCAGCATGGTAAAAGGTATTTGAAATCAAATAAATCTTGTGATCTTCTCCATTATGCTCCATTAACATTCCCTCTTCTTGCATCTTTTGGGCTACCACACAATAATATAGAGAATGTCGTTGATTACAAACTTCACAGAAGTAATTATTATTCACTATGTAAGCCCCCCTTTTGCTCAATGGATCAGGAGTCTCCTTGCCTCTAGCCCTAACATTTACAGGTTTTCCATCTTTCTAGTCTATATTGTAAGGCATATCATGCAACCTTCACTTTTGATTTTTGTTCTCATTTCTATACGTATTCTCTTGTCTATACTAATAATTATTGTTTTGCTGAGGAGGCCTCGGGTTGTCTCTCTTATTAGTTATACCAGCAGCTTTCATGTTATTTTCAATTGTCAATGCAATTTTCTATGCTTCAGCCAAGTCTCTTGGGCATCTACTTCTCAGTTCATATCCTATCTTGGGATCAAATGCATTTAAATAAAAAATAAATGCAACAGAATCTGGCAACCTTGATCCAGGAGGTACTTTAGTATGCAACTTGTTGAATTTTTAGTTGAAATCATAAATTGAATCATTCTGATTTTTTTGAATTCTCACTAATTAATAAAGAGTTGCATCCAGAGCATTTTGATTTCCATATTTCTCTAAGAATTTTTCTTGAAATGCTTGGAGATAATTAATTGAGCATGCTCGCAAGCTGTTGAAGCAATCCCTAGCATCTTCAAGAAGTGACATCATGAATAACTTCATGTGTAAATCTTCATGAGGCATATATATGTCTTGGATGAAAACATTAAAACTCCTTAGATGTTCTTCAGTTGTGATTGCATTACTCCCTGTAAATTTGGGCACCATATTTCTCCAACTACCATCCATAGGGTAAGGATATAACTGAAAGCCAACTAAATCAAACTGCTTGATCATGGTTGTATGCTAGTGAGGAGGAGGAATAGGTGGATGCTGATAGTGATGCATGTGATTATTGTACTGTGCATTATGTTGTGGGATATAATGCTGACTAGGAGGTGGATACATACCTATATTCTATGTGGGAATGTAAGGTTTGGCTGCTTGTAATGATTCCCTACCTAATTGTGAGGAGCATTTTGCTGATTGGAGGACCCTGCACCATGATCACCCTACTTGTGAGGTGGAACATACTTTGAGCCACCAGCCATCTGATTAGTAACTTGGGCTTTCTGTAATTTAGCCTCCAACTCTTTTATCTTCCTTTCTTATAGTTCCAATTGTGCCTTCACCTCATCAGAAAGCTCATGATTAATAGAGTCATTTTGGTTACCTTCCATCTGTTGATCATATTCATGCTGAATTTTGATTCGTTCAGCCTCACATGCAGCTTCAAACTCAGCTCTTTTCTGGGGATCAAGAGAAAAGAAAGGATTTCTTTGATCTTTTGGAGTACAAAGTTCTGCACTTGAATTATCTCTCCATGTATCATATGTTTCACAATGTGCTCTTGATGTTTTGTCTTTGCTAGTCATGCACATGTCCTCATTTATCCCTTTTCCCTTATCAACCTTGTCAATTTTGTGTATCCACTTACTACTGCCAGCGGGAGCCCCAGAATGACCTCCCCTGTACTGAGATCTTCTTCCATTCATGATGAACAACTGCAAAAATTTATGTCAGAGTCGCCACTCACTTTTGTCAAAATTGAGAAACTATTTAATGCTTCTTATTCCCAGTGGATTTTGTGCAAGATTTATGACTCTATGTTTAAGGCCTTGATTCTGATTGTTCCCCAGTAGAGTCACCAATTTGTTAGTTCTCAAAAATGCAGGTTGAATGCCTTAAGAGGCTTCCAATCTCTTGATACGTTTTAGGGTAACAGACAAGGTCAAGAGGACTCAACCTTCTACTCTTTAAGTGCTGCAAACTTGGGCGGGTGTACCTTTCTGAATGGTGCAAACTTAACTTGTGATTATCTTCTTAAAAGCAATTTGTTCACTATGGTAATGAGAGGTGAACAAATAAAATCCAACTTGAAAATAGTAACAATATTCTGATCTGAATCCTAAAATGAATGCTTCACTAATAGATGTGAAGAAAACTGAATAAGTTCAAATAATGAAGTGCAGAGACCAATGCTTTATTGGGTATGCGGAGTCAAATGAGATCAAGATGAGCAACACTTCTCTGATAAAATTCAAATTATCTGGCATTTATTATGTTTACAACTTGTATAAACATGCAAGAATGTGATTACTAAACTCTACTTGAATAATCCAGTCGAATCTCTTTGATTACTATGATTAACTAAAATGATGTAGTCTTTACTTGAAAGAACCAATCAATCGATCACACAAGTGCAGAAAATGTGCACTGATAAATTGAATACAAACTTGTCATATCAATTTAAACAATCAGAAAGAATCCATCTTGGAGACAACTTAGTAATTCTTTTATTAAATTCAACAGATAACTGATACCAGACATGCACAACAACATCAATTGACATTCATAAATACCTCCATTTTAGAACATGTATCATAGCCTCTAATTTGATAAATTTATTGTTCTATATCCATACAATTTTCCTACTATATTGAATAACTGATAACTAGTAAATCCGTCCCTTTTACAATTGCCAAAATGCCTATTTATACACAAGCATTTGAAGAAAATATACGATTAAAATCACATGTTGGCCTAGCATAGAATTCGGGCTCCAATCGAGTTGGCAAGCAGCGGTCACCCAAGCATATACATGTCAACCCTGATGTTTAAAATTATGTTATCACCTATGAACAATCAGCGAGACACAACAGAAGGTATGCCGAAGGCAAAATAATGTCAATTGTTAATCATCCCGCACACTTGTATTTTGCGTTCGCCAAGACTGTCGACCGTCGGGGAGATGTCACAAAGACTACCAAATGTTATGTTGATATGCATTTTATTAATGTGTTTACCAGTTGCCGAGACACAAGCACATCTCACATCGACGCATTCCCTTCATTTTACTTCACGGTCATCGTAGCTCTCTGACATCAGGAAGACCTCTCACAGACTGTTTTAAGTTTCACCGAGAGCCTCACACGAAACACTTTGGTCGCTGTGACTTAAAGAATTTCTTGACGATGAGTCCATACTTCTCATACATGTCACTGTAGCTTCCACTTGTCGGGGAGACCTCACATAGACTTCACTTTGTTATACTGCAAGGCCCCATTTGTTTTCTCGGTCGCCAGGACAAGGCCATTGTTATGCCAACAAGGATCCTCCTATTTTCCATCGGTGAGACCGAAGGTAACTCGCCGAGACCTTACGGCGATCACCCTAACCAATACCGACATGCCCATAATCTTCTGCCACTGATCGATGAGACCAAAGTGAACTCACACCAAAAGAAATCAATTCATTTAACACTGTCGGCAAGACCCAACATTTTCACTATGACCATATCCCGAAAGGTTTACCTGTCACCAAAGTCACTTGGAAGAAAGCTTTGCAACGTCGGTGAGACAAATAAAACTTCACCCAGACCTCCTGATGTAGATCATAATATACACTGAAGGGAGCACAAAGTGCACCAGTCGCTGAGACATCTTGATTTCAGTAAAACATTAGCCTGACCACCAAGACATATACTGATAGAAGCCACCACGGTCGTTGAAAAAACACAAATGTCTTGTCGATAGGAAACAGACGTTTGCCAAGAGAAAAATAGATTGGGGAGACCCCACACCTGTCACGCCGACACACCTGAAACAAAAAGTATTTAGCAGAAAAAACAAAGTGGGTCGGGGAGACAAATGGAGACCTATGTCGATAGAGACCAAAAGGTGGAAAACACATAGATAGATGATCTAGGGGACAAGCATGAGCCAAAATGTGAGCAAATAATAATGAAATGAAGGAAATATGCATAAGGAAAGACTCATATGGAGACTTAGGGGGCATGAAAATATGCAAAAAACATCATATTTTGACAGTTCCAATAGGAGGGAGAG
>VDFB02256132.1:172258215-172345447 GCA_007258455.2 Sequoia sempervirens | reverse complement strand
TCCCTATGGGATGGAGGTTTGATCTATTTGGATAGGTTTACATGCTTTTTGTTTATTTGTTATTGCTTTGTTTCATGTTTTCTTATCTTTGTATGATCAATAATTTCATAGGGAATGGTTGTTTGTGCTTACTAATGTGGCTAATTTGGTTTTTTTTATCTTTGTTTAGCTAGGTGAATATTATCATTCACAAGAAGAATAGATGATAAGAAAAGGAAAATGATAAATTACTATGCTACAATAATGAAATATTTGACGATTTAAAATAATAAAAGCAGTTGATTATTTTATGGAGTGTGGATGCTACAAATTTTTTTCTAGGAATTTATCTTGGATAACTCATTATCAACATTCAATATTTATCAACATATTTTTAATAACAATTCGATTTGTTAAGTGTTGTGTTTTTGTTGTGGTCCTTTAAGTTGTCAAAAATTATGGAGCTCATTTTTCCAGGCACATTGTAGTGGTTCACTTTGCAATTTTTTTTTATGGAGAAGGTTTATGGTTCTTGTCATGCTCAGGGGGTCATTATGGTGTATAGTTATAATTTGAATTTAATTTAGTATTTTGGTAAAATTGAGGTCTGGAATGAGTTGACAAGGATCTAATGTAAGAATTCTAACATCGATAAAAGGAATGAGGTTCCAAACATGTCTCAAAATAATGGATATCTCAGAATTCTTGACTGTCAACAAAAAAGATATCAACTTAAATGCATCCTTCAAATACAAACTGATACAAAAAATATATTTATTAGTTTTATTTTATTTCTATATTTTTAAAAATTAATGAAAATTATATGCTAACTTAAACCCTCGAGAAAGAACTCTCCACTACATGGTGAATTTGGTGGCCCTAATCTAGCTAGGAATCATGAACAACAAAGACACCATCAGTCTTCATCAAATGATCAAGCAAATTTTGACCATCCTTCAAATGGTAATTTTCATTAGAGTTCATCAGGCATTCAACATTAGAGCAATAAAGAAAACTTGAGATGGCACTCAAACCAACGTGGGAACTCAAGAAGATTCCATAAAACCCAAGAAAATAAACCCTCAAGTTTTGGAGGTCAAAGAAAGTGGACAAGGGATCATGGAACCAACCAACCAAACATGGTTTTTATCAATGTGGAAACCCTTTTGGCTCTTCTAGTTTTGGAGTAGTGGTGAGTGGGGAGTAGGAATGGAGACCGGTTCCAAAAATACCCTTATATTTAGAAATCCAATATGAAGACTATGTGCAAAATAGTCTTTTTGTGCAAATATGGGGAGAGGATCAACCAATTTTTGAGCTTTGGGCTTGGATAAGAGAACACTAGTATGAATTCTTTGACTTGATAGTGGTTTCTACCTCATCTTTTTTCTTATTATTCAAGAATCCTATGATAAAGAGAAAAGTATTACTTAAAGGTCCGTACTGGTGTGGCTACATCTTCATCGGGATTTTTGACTAGAGGGTAAACATGTTTCTGGAAAACCTAAAAATGTCCCCTCTTCCCATCTACTTTTCTTTACCATTCCTCCCTATTGAATTTTTTTATTCTTCCTCTGTCAAACAAATTGTTAACCAATTTGGGGATTTCCTGAAGAGTGAATTCCTTATTGTGAATGGAAAACCCATTATTAGGGTTTGGGCTCTGGTTAGTAAATCCTCATCCTTCCCTCATAAGATATGTCTTTCTATTAACAAAGGAGAGTGGATCCAATAGATTAAATGGGAGAATTCCATCTAGACATAGAATAACTTAATTGTCGACGTGGATATCTTCTCCAAAGCTGAACCATTGAACTTGTCTGCTTTATCTGGGGTCCTAGGTTTAAACAATCCCTCTTCTAACTCCCAATCTTGTCACCCCTCCCCTCCTTCCTCAAACCACATTTTAAACTAGCAGGAACAAGTCAATGACAAAATGGAGTTAAATCATGAGTTTGAATGTGGTCAGTCTGAACATTACTATCCTACTGTACATACTAAATCTAAACCGACTTCCTTGGGAATGCTTAAGGAGAATGAAAATTATGCCCAGGTCTTCTCTTCCAAGACCCTTAATGGGATTTTTGTTCCCTCTAAAAGTGACATCAAACATTTCAAGAACATTCTTAATGGCTTAGAAGATGAATTGTTAAAATTTGTTAATGATGCAATGACCAAGGCAACTGAAGACCTCATCAAAGAAATAGCTAATGAGGTTTTATGGGAACATGACTCTATAATGAAGTCTCCTACACCTCCCATCACCCAATTTTCTTCTAAAAGAAAACATAATTTCACTGATGTCGCCCTCTCTCCCCCCTTCTTCTATTGCCTTGGATTAATTTTCTTCTCCTCCCATTTCCCAATCTGAAGTAGACTTCAAGGATTTTACTTCTCCACAAATAAAATGTGGTCAAAAATCTAATAAGGACAAGACAAAATTGGAAATTATTGTTGGTCTACAATCTACTCTAGAAATGAGTCTTCGCTCAGCCTCTAAGAAATCTGATGGGTTGATCACCTCCCCCCAATGTTGGAAGTGTGATTCTACTACAGGGTATAGATCCTCAGAAAGAATCATTAGAAAGAGGAGAGAGGGACTCTCTGCTTGGGGGAAATGAGGGTTCTTTCCTAGAATGTTAGGGGCTTAAATTCCTATAACAAAAAACTCTTGATAAACCATCAACTACTTGGAACACTTTCAGAGATCATATTGCTTTATTAAACCAAACTCTCTTGTCAGTCAGCTAAAAAACTTTTAGTTCTTGAAGTGACTGGGACCTGATTGCCTCTCCTACTTTGGGTGCCTCGAGGGGTCTTATCACCCTTTGGAATAATCTTTTTGTGAGAATCTACCAATTTGAAATCAAGTCAAATTGGATAAAGATCTTAGCCTGGTGTTTGTAAAAAAATACTTAGTTTTTTATTTATAATGTTTATGGTCCATACACCCTAGTTGGAAAAAAACAAACCTTGAGGAAAATTTCTTCAAGCTTTGTGCTTGATTCATCTATTTTTAAATTTTTTGCAAGGGATTTTAATGCAATTAGAAACTTTTTTGAAAAAATTGGAGGAATAATACCCCCTATAGCAATGATGGATGATTTCAATAATTTTATTAAGTCCAACAAATTATATGATTTCCCTATAAAAAATGGCACACACACTTGGACAAATAAACGAAAGGACTTCTATCAGATAGCCGAAAAGCTTGATCATTTCTTACTTTTTGAAAACTGGCTTGTTGCCCCTTGGGAATTTGTTTCCATTATTCAAACTTTACTAGGGATAGACCACTTCCCAATCTCCCTCTCATTTTTTGAATTTAGGGGAACTTTTAAAATTCCTTTTAAGTTGGAAGCTATGTGGTTTAGAGACGCCAATTTTATTAAACACATAAGAGACTATTGGTTGAACTAGCCCTTTATTGATGGGACAAGAATTTTCCAATTAAGAAAAAAATTATAATTCTTGAAGAACAAAATAAAGGATTGGAATAGTAAGAATTTAAAAATATCTTTTCCGAAAAGCTTCGGATTGAATCAGAACTTTCTAGGTTTTTGAAAAGGTTATTAAAAAGGGAATGAACAACACCCTTTATAATCAAGAGAAAAAGTTAAAGGTGGATTTAGAAGAAATTCTTGCTCATGAGGAATGTTATTGGAGGCATAAATATAGAGAGGCTTGGTTATCTGAGGGGGACAAGAAATTTTTTTTTCCATGCCTTGATAAAATTGCGTTGTCAATCGAATAAAATCATTTCAATTTTGTCTTCTTTAGTTAGTGTTCTCACCATAGAAAAGGACAATTGTTTGGATGCGGTTTCCTTCTTCAAAAATATTTTATCCTTAGGAGATGCCTATAACTCTTTTGAATATAATGAGATAATTAATTATATTCTTTTATTGTTAAGTTAGGATCATAATAAAATGCTAATATTCAAATTTTCTCTTGATGAAGTCAAAAAAGTGATTTTTTCCATGGAAGTTGAAAAAGCTCCATGACCCGGATGGGTTCATGATTCTTTTCTTCCAAAAATGTTAGGACATTGTAGGTCTCGATGTTCTTCTTGCATTAGAAGAATCAAGAAGCAACAGGAATGTTCTAAAGGTTTTCAATGCAACTTTTCTTGCCCTCATTCCTAAAAAAGTTGTTCCATCCTCCCTCAATGACTTCGGACCAATAGCTCTTTGTAACTCTATATACAATATCTTCACTAAAGCCATTGCTTCTAGACTTGGCAAGGTGCTCACTTTGATTATTTTAGAAGAATAGGGTAGATTTCTCCCTGGGAAGGACACTCTAGAGGGAGTTATCTTGGCACATGAAGTCCTCCACTCAGTTATGTTAGACAAATCCCGTGTAGTGGTTCTTAAACTAGATATGTTGAAAGCTTTTGATAAAGTTAACTAGGATTTTCTATTAGCAATTTTATAGAAATTTGGTTTCTCTCAAGCTTGGTGTAAATGGATTCATTCTTGCTTCTCGGGGGCTAGATTTTATGTAATCATTAATGGTTCACCTCAAGGTTAAATTTCCCCCTCTCAAGGAGTGTGGCAAGGGGACCCCCTGTCTTCTTTTTTGTTCATCTTATTGGTGGAAGGATTGAGCATATCGATAATTTCAACTTGTAATGCAAGAACATGGAAAGGTATTTCTATTTGGTCCTTCCCATCTCCAATTTCCCACTCACTCTTTGTTGATGATACTCTTCTATTAGGATAAGCTACAATGGAAGAGGCTAAGGTTATGAAAAATATTATATCAGCTTATTGTTTGCATTCAGGATAGGTTTGT
Source organism: Sequoia sempervirens (assembly GCA_007258455.2). Classification (NCBI taxonomy): domain Eukaryota; kingdom Viridiplantae; phylum Streptophyta; class Pinopsida; order Cupressales; family Cupressaceae; genus Sequoia; species Sequoia sempervirens. Next base: position 172,340,671 of record VDFB02256132.1, on the reverse strand, counting down.
AATCCTACAAAATCAAAAATATTATTTTTCAATGTTGATCCCTTGGTCAAAAGGAAATTACTTAAATTTTGGGGCTTTCAGAGTGACTCTCTTCCTTGTAAATATATGGGTATTCCTTTCTTTTCTGGTAAGGAAATGCATGATTTTTGGGATAGACTGATTACTTCTATTACAAACAGAATTTCCCTTTGGAAATCAAAATGGCTCTCTTTTGTAGGAAAATTGGTCATGCTTAAATCTATTTTATGATCCCTTCCAATTTATGAGATGTCGGTTTTAAGTCTTCCAAAAGGGATAGGGAAAGGGAAAGGGAAAGTTTTACAAAATTTTCTTATAGATTTTCTTTGATAAAAAAATGTGACTTCCAAAAAGAAACTTCCTCTTATTGCATGGCATACCATTTGTGAACCCAAAACCTTTGGTAGGGAAGAGTTGAGAAACTATTTTATTCAAAACAAAGCACTAGTTGAAAAATTGGTTTGGAAAATCTATACTAAAAATGATGTTAAATGGTGTGAAACGAAAGATTTTGGCACTCAAATCCTTCATGTACCTTCTAGGGTATTTCACCTAGAAGGTAAGAGAAAAATGTGTGAGGCCAAAATTTTCACTTCGTTAACACTCAAGACTAAAGGATGGAAGAATGAAAACAAAATGTGGAGTGTGTGAATGTGTCTTAATGCTGGAAATTTAATGAAAATGCAAACTAAAGAGTGTAAATTGATGTAATGCAAAAGTGCTAGAAAACATAGTGTTGAATGCAAAGATGAACTAGAAACTTAAGAAAATGAAAACAAAAATGAATAAGACTGAACAAAGTGCACCTGGAGGAAGAATTATGTCACTAGAATATTCTAGAATGTGTTAGAAACTTTTGTTAATGTCCATTGGGCCTGATTCTCCATGCATGGAGAATTAGTCCCGCTTCTAATGAAATGTTTTGGAAACCTATTTCTGACTATCAAGAGTTGAAATTTGAGAAAACCACCTTTCAAGTCTACAGATGGGACTCATTCGCCATGGGTGGTGAATCAGTCCACCTACAGGAATCTGGAAAATTAGAGGAAGATTTTGTGGAGTTAGATCTATACTTATGTCTCCCACAGGTCTTCACTTCTGAAATTGTCAGATCTCGGTCTGAAAGTGACTTTTTGTTGAGGATTTGACTTGAATGATGCAAGGAGGACTTGAATGACTTTGTAACTTGATCTCCAATGATTTTCAAGCTTCCAAAGGACCCAAATATACATACAAACAAAACAAGAAAGATAAATTGTTGATTGTTAAGGTATAGGGGTTTGCCTTGGTCAAACCACATTTAGGTAATTAAACCAAAATGATGTAAGAAATGAATGAAACATGTAACAATTGAATAGATTACCTTGCCATGATGATTGATATTGAAAGTCTACAACATAACATGTAAAATATGCCCTTGAAAGTCTGAAAAATTGATCTCTTAATGCCTTGAAACCTAAGTTGCTTGATAGAAGATTGATGATAAGAAGATGATAAAAGGATTATGGATTGAATATGAATAAGAGATGGAAGAAGAAGATGTCCAAATGAAGGTAAAAACACTTATTTATACTAACTTTTTCCTTACTATCTATTCATACCTCATCACAGGCCAACATCAAGTGATTTTTAAATAAAACCCCAAAAAGAATTTAAAATATTTTGAAATTAGAGCCAAGAAGGACTCATTCACCACCCATGGTGAATGGGTCCCACCTTGGACTCAAAAGTGGGTGCTTGGAATTAACTTGCATTTAATAATTTTTGCCAGGTTTACATCCAAAAATACACTTAATTAAGTCATGTGAGGGCATAAAGGGGTCAATTAAGTCATAAGAAAGGTGTAAATAAGGAGATTGTGCCTAGAAAAGTGTGAAATATTGTTACAAGACTTTACAAAAGTTCAAAATAGGACTTGATGATGTGTAAAAAGGAATATTTAAATGAATTATAATAAAAAGAGTCTAGAAGAGCATAGAAATGTATGACAACAGTTCACAACACTTTCACAAGACATGATTAAATGTATTTTTTTTAGTTTGCAAGGGTACAAGACCTAGTGTGGATGCATAAAATACTTCACAACACTAGATTAAGACCTTATTAATTAAATTTAATCATGAATTAATCCATATCAAGAAAAGGGTCCATTTTTCTATGGCACATTTAGCCCCCACTTTAGTGAGAGTATGAACCTACTTCAAACTCATACTAAAGTAGACATTCAAGAGAGATCTACATGTACGCCAAGCCCCCAAGATACAAAATCATGCAAAGGTAAGGTGGAAAGAAAGACAAGATGATAAAGATGTACTCACTTTGGGGCCACAGAACTAGTTGTCTGTGGGGTGGGAAGGTCCAAAAAGAAAAAGGAAAAGGTGAGAAACATACGCTAGTTGGTATGCACTCACAAAACACAAAAGTGGCTATGGGGAAAATTCATGCCGCTAGTTGGCCTTCCCAATCAACCATTTTCAAGCTATTCCCATTGATAAATTTAACAAGGCCCCACAAAGAAAAACAAATGTTATGAATCAAAAAGATAAAGTACCATAGTCATGCAAGCTACATTATGCAAGGTGGAAAAATGAAAAGAAAATGTAAAATGCAAAAATGTAAAGAAAATGTAAAAGATATTCAAAGGGATTTTTTTTTATTCATGCAATTGTCTCATCTTAGGGAACATTATGTCCAATGTCTCCAAGAGAGGATAATCTCATCATGAGAAACATTGTACCTAACACTTCCAAGAGAGGGAATCGCAGGAAAAAGAAAATCGCACAATGAAATGTGAGTGGTGATGTTTACCCCACTTTAAAGTGGTTTCTAACACCATTGTTGTGAGAAATTTCTTTAAAGTAGAAGAAGAGAAAAAGAGGAAAACATGAGAGCTTACGCAAAAATACCTATGCCAAGTCATGTCAAGGGAATGAAGAAGGGGAGTATGTCACATGCAAATCAATCTTAAGACATGTTTTCCACATCCCAAGCTTGCTCTTATATGTATTCATGAAAAGTTAATGAGTAGTTGAAAGAGACAACAACAAGTGACATATAAGGGATAAGGTTGTCTAACTCTTTGCCCCCCACCTAGTGTAGGACAAAGGTGATCCAAAAGTGTGAATGAGGTGTATGCTAGAGTGAAAATTAATAGCAATTATAGTAATAAGATGCCCCCATAGAGGGAAGCATACCAAACTCTTGAAAATGTTGTATTTTACAACTCAAGGCATAACATTCATTAGTGATGTGACTAGGAACTCTATGGTATGCACAAAAGGAAGTCTTGTCATAAAATTTCTTATGAGTTCATGGAGGGAGAGTGATCAAGTTATCGTGGAGAACTCTTGACAAGATACTTTCTTGATCAAGAGGATAAGGTGGTTGTTGGATTGCGGTCAAAGATACATTGTGCTTAGGTGTCATACTTGCACAAGACTCTATCAATTGCAAGATTTTTCTTCTTCAATATAGGAGGATACAAAATCTAACGAATTCAAATCATAAGTGTTTTGTGAGATGACATTTTGAACATTGTATGAAGGATGGTATTCAAGAGCACTAGTTTGTAAGGATGAAGTGAGATTATTGATGGTGGATGAAGGTGGGGAAAGAATGAGGGAGTTATCAAGATGTCCTACAGGGATATGTATGAGGTTCATTGATTAAAGGAGATCCAATGGACACTTGTGCATCCATATCCTCAGCAGGCTTGTTGTGATGTATCTCAATGTAAGGGCAATCAAGAAATAAATGAGTAGGGAAAGAAGAAGAAGTATCATAATCCAATGCCATGATATTCTCCCTAGGAGGAGAGCCAAATTTTCTTAATAAGTAAGGCGTGGTTCTTATACAATGACTTCATTGCCAATAGGGGAATGATCAATGATGGGATTATGAGGAGGGGAGAGTGCTAGGTGAGTGTCCATTACCATTAAGGTCTCATTCTCCTGGTCCATATTATCTACCCTACAAGGAGAGCTTGTAATATGTTCATCTAAAGTTGAGGTTTGGAAAGAAGCTTCATCACAACTGGAGGAAGTATCAAGAGAAGAACCACTATGGTTGTTAAATAGATCCTCCCAAAGGATAGGGACATGAGGGGAGGGAGGATCAAGGGTGTCATGATTCATAATAAGAGTATCTACTAACACCAATCCATCCTCTTTACACCGAGGAGGGATATTAGGAGATGAACAAGATTGATTATCATGACCATGAAGATTTGGTAAGGTGACATTTAGGAATGTGTTTATGATTTCATGCTCTTGTTGTGTAAGGTCATCCAAAGGGGAATAAGGAGATGGAGAATCACTACTTTCAAGGCTTGTGGCTTCTTGCATCTCAATACCTCGTCACTAGTAGGAGAGGTATTGGAAGAAGAACAAGTATGTGTGTTAGGGTTGTCAACATTACCATTCTCACCAATGGGCAATGTAAGAGTAAGAATTGAATTAATGGATTTTTTCTTAAAGCTCCTATTATGGTACTCAAAAGGAAACTCATAAAAGGGATTATTATGCATATTAAATCCATGTTTAATCAAATCAAGAGTACATCTTGTGAAAGAAAACATGTTGAAATGAAAGAAAGTACAATGCAATGCAATGTTCAGTTTTAAAGTATGTCAAATGGTTGTTTTTACAATGCAACAATCTGAAAATGAAATGTGGTGAGTGTAAAAAGTGAAATGAAAAAATGCATGAAATAAGCTATTTGAAGTGAAATCTAGTGAAATGCATACTACAAAAATGCAACTAACTAATATATACAGGTTAAGGCACCAATCAGAAGCCTAAAAACAAATTTCTGAAATCTGTAAAGTGTTGTTGCAAGGGTCAAAAGGGACTGATTCACCCAAGGTGGCGAATGAGTCCCAGTATGGAATTTTTTCAAAATGTGCATTAATTTTAGACTGATTTGTAGGAATTCTAAGAGCCAATACACATACCTAAATAAAAAATGCATAATTTTAATAAATCCAAATGAATTTAGATGAAACAAATGCAACCTAAATGAATTTTTTTATGAATGCAAGTTTTAAAACCTAGCATACAAACTAATGAAAATCAAAATGCAAAACAAATGTAAGACTAGATAAATGATAAAGGACTCCAAAATCAAACAAGAAAGTGATAAAAAATTAGATTCACCAAAATCAAACGAAGGATTTTAGCACTCAAATCCTTCATGTTTCTTCTAGGGTATTTCACCTAGAAGGTAAGAGAAAAATGTGTGAGGACAAAATGTTCACTTTGTTAACACTCAAGACTAAGGGATGGTAGAATGAAAAGAAAATGTGGAGTGTTTGAATGTGACTTAATGCTGGAAACTTAATGAAAATGCAAACTAAAGAGTGTAAATTGATCTAATGCAAAAGTGTTGGAAAACGTAGTGTTGAATGCAAAGATGAACTAGAAACTTAAGTAAATGAAAACATAAATGAATAAGACTGAACAAAGTGGACCTAGAGGCAAAATGATGTCACTAGAATATTCTAGAATGTGTTAGAAAATTATATTAATGTCCACTAGGACTGATTCACCATGCATGGCGAATTAGTCCTACTTCTAATGAAATGTTCTAGAAATCTGTTTCTAACTGTTGGGAGTTGTAATATGAGAAAACCACCTTTCAGGCCTACAAATGGGGCTCATTCACCATGGGTGGTGAATCATTCCACCTATAGGAATCTAGAAAATTAGAGGAATATTATGTGGAGTTAGATCTACACTTATGTCTCCCACAGGTCTTCACTTCTAAAATTGTCAAATCTAGGACTGAAAGTGACTTTTTGTTGAGGATTTGACTTGAATGATGAATGGAGAACTTGAATGAATTTGCAACTTGATCTCCATTGATTTTCAAGCTGGACCCAAATCTGCATACAAACAAAACAAGAAAGAGTAATTGATGATTGTTAAGGTATGGGGCTTTTCCTTGGTCAAACCCCGTTTAGGTAATTAAACCAAAATGATGTAAGAAATAAATGAAACATGCAACAATTGAATATATTACCTTGCCATGATGATTGATATTGAAATTCTACAACATAACATGTAGAATCTTCCCTTGAAAGTCTGAAAATTGATCTCTTAATGCCTTGAAACCTAAGTTGATTGATTGAAGATTGATGATAAGAAGATGATAAAAGGATTATGGATTGAAGATGAATAAGAGATGGAAGAAGATGTCCAAATGAAGGTAAAAACACTTATTTATACTAACTTGTGCCTTACTATCCATTCATACCTCATCACAGGCTGACATCAAGTGATTTTTAAATAAAACCCTGAAAAGAATTTAAAATATTTTGAAATTAGAGCCAAGAAGGACTCATTCACCACCCATGGCGAATGGGTCCCACCTTAGACTCAAAAGTGGGTGCCTAGAATTAACCTGCATTTAATAATGTTTGTCGGGTTTACATTCAAAAATACACTTAATCAAGTCATGTGAGGGCATAAAGGGGTCAATTAAGTCATAAGAAAGGTGTAAATAAGGAGATTGTGCCTAGAAAAGTGTGAAATATTGTTACAAGACTTTACAACACTTTAAAATAGGACTTGATGATGTGTAAAAAGGAATATTTAAATGAATTATAATAAAAAGAGTCTAGAAGAGCATAGAAATGTATGACAACAGTTCACAACACTTTCACAAGACATGATTAAATGTATTTTATTTAGTTTGCAAGGGTCCAAGTGTTGACTTTCTCTTTGTGCATATTTGTCCTTGATGTCAAAACTAATAATATGGCACTTTGGTCTTGGCATCTTCATTGGATCGGTTCTAGCATTTTGGCATTGACATTGTGATACTTGATTCACTCTTGGCTTACTCTTGATCTATTCCTATTTTTTCATTCAGTATCTTGGCTATGGATAGTATTATGGCTTAGGTTTACATTCAGATTTTTTATATCTTGTGGTACTGATCAAGTTGAGCTCCATGTGCAGATACATGTTATCTTGCTTATACAAGTGTTGGGTTATGGTATTCGATTTCAGGTGATATCATTTTATATGTTTGATCATTATATCATTTTGATACTAAATCAGATGGGACTCATTTTGGCATGATGACTTTCAGTTCTTACTTGATTCTATTCAAACATATATAGGGGATTGCTCTATTACATTACTTAGATTGAAGATAATATGGTTTTGGTTCTATGGCATTTGGCTTCAGTTCACATGAGGTATATTGCTTTCTCACAGGGCTCTTTCAAGCTATATTTCATGTTATACCTAGTATTGATACACAGTTAGATTTGTATTCATGAGTTCGCTATTGTATATAGCTTCATAAGATTTTCATTACATGGAGTTAATTTTTGACTCAATAATACATATATATATTACATCTACTTACAAAAGGAAATAAGCAATGGTATTTCTTGGACTTACCATATCACTTCATACAAAGTGTATTTTTTTTTTTTTTTTAGACTGCAGGAATCGGGTAGCACGACCCCCTATAAACTGCAGTGCGCCTGGTAAACTTTTTAACGTGACCGGCGGCGCTGGCGCGACACGCCCTCTGGTACCACAGGATGGGGGGAGACTAGAACTCGTGACCAGCAGAGCCGCAACGGAATTACTTAGCCAACCGAGCTAGGGCCCCCGCCCTTCATACAAAGTGTATTTCAACATACACTTGGGCCTTCAGATTTTTCATGGGTTCAATATTATATCGGGTTTTATTGCACATACTATTTGTTTTAAGAGTGCATATTTCACAACACTTTGGGCCGACAAGGTAATTATTATTGGGCTTATACATTGTATAGTGTTCAATATACACGTCATTTGAAGAATTGAGTTGTCAGCATGTGTATTACATTTGGTTTGCTTACATGGTAGTGATAGTATTATTGTTTCAATGAGCATGTTGATTGTATTGACACGATGTCTTGGACAACACGTGTGGCTTATGATTTGGCACTCATTTAATGCATCATTGTGTCAGTTATACATTGATTCCAAAATGATTGTGATATTTTTTATGGATTTCAAATTTCATTTATTCTGTTTTGGAGTTTCGATGAGAAGGAAGAAATAGGGTAAACAAAAGATTTGTTTCATTTTGTAAACACAGTTAACCCTTACATCGACATGAAGAGATTATAGTTACAACTTGAGAGTGTTCTAGGTGGTATTCCGGCTTGGTTTTCAGTCATGCTAGATTATGAAGGGTGGCGAGTTGGTTGGTGGACTCTTGATGAGCTAGAAACAGAGGTAATAGAGGATTTTATGGGATTTTATTTGTAGTTTGAAACACCATAACAGAGGTAATATCTGAACATTCTTCCTGTTTCTTTGAAGTGAAAAGGTGGAAAATGTAATCTTTTGGTTGTTTGAAAAGATTTAGAATCTTGTTCTTTGAATTTTTTTTTGAAAAAAATATTAAGGAAACAAATATGGAAATAATTGACAGTTTGTTTAAATTGTATTTTTTAGTTACATTTTTGTAACCCTAAACTTGAGGGTTTTGAAAGTTTTTTGTAGACACTCTACATTGTATAAATGTATGGCTTGAAAAACTTATTTAGTTTGGTGGTTTGGAGAAGAGAACAGACTGTTGTTGAAGGTTTTTTACAAATTTATATTTGAAGTTTTGAAAAAGTCATAAAAAGAGGGTTTATTGTGCATTGTCTTTGGTTTTTCTAAAACAGAGAATCATATTCAGATTTGAGTGAGAGTGATTATTTCTTGTACTATTGCAATTAGTACATTGTGTAATTGGAATTATTGAATATCATTTTGTTCTGTAGAGATTTTATGATTGTAAAAATAGTGCAATTGTAAGGTCCTTACAGTTTGCAAATTTTGTAGAGAGAAACATTGTAAAAGAGTTGGTGCTCCTATTGATGTTGGTGCTTTAGAATTTCAGTGTGGAGTTGGTGCTTCAAAATTTAGGTGGAGTTGGTGCTCCTGAATTGTTATAGAGTTGGTGCTATGAAAGATATTGTAATCAGTTTGGTATTAATATTGTAAGGCATTTTGGAGTGGTTTTTCTACCCCAAGAGGGTTTTCCACTTGTCAAAGCTCTGTGTTTCTCTTTTGTGTGATTTGTGCTTATCTTGCTTAATATATCATTCAGTCATTTGTGAAAGTGGTTCATGTAATGCTCTGATAAATTATCATATTTCCAAGTTGTCTAAAAGTTTGAAGTTTAATTGTTCATGTTTAATGTATGAGTGTTAAATTATGCCTTTAACGAGTTTGATGTCCTGTGTAAAAGAAATCATTAAAAGGTTGTTCATTCAACATTATGTGAATAATGTATATCATGCTTTGATATGAATTATTAAGCATTCATGTTATGTTTGGTTAATTCATTGGAAAACAATCATTCAAAACTTAGTTTTCACATTGCATATACAAGTCACTCATGTGTTCAAGGTGAAAAAGTTCAAACCTGCATTTCAAGTCAAAGAATTTTTTTTGTATACATTACTTTGATTCACCCCCCCGTCTCAAAGTAATTCCACTTCCAACAAGTGGTATCAGAGCATAGGGTCCTGCATTAGGTTTTACCACCTAGGATTGATTCTGGTCTTGGAAGTTTTTCATAATGGCACATGCACCTGAAGGTTCATCTGTTACAAGAGCTCCTCTATTTGATGGCTTTGATTATGTGTTCTATAAAATCAGAATGGAAACATATTTGATTTCTTTAGACCTTGATGTTTGAAACTTAATGTGTAGTAAATACATTGTACCTGATACCATACCTACAGTTCATGATGAGAAAATAAAATATGAAATGAATGAAAGGGCTAAAAATGCATTATTGTGTGGTTTGACAAAATATGTATTTGTCAAAGTCATGCATTGTAAATCTGCATATGAAATTTGGGAGAAGCTTGAAAATGTGTATCAAGGAAATGAAAAGATTAAACAATCCAAAATCCTTACTCTCAAGAATCAATTTCAGGAAATGAGAATGAAGGATGATGAAAAGATTTCTAATTATTGCTTAAGAATATATGAAGTTGTCAATGCAAGAAGAGATCTAGGTGAAACAATTATAGAATCTAATGTTGTTCAAAAAGTGACTAGGACTTTGCATTCTAAATTTGAGTCTAAAGTTTCTACTCTTGAAGAAAAGAAATGTTTTTATTCACTTACCTTGGATAATTTACAAGGAATACTAATAGCCTATGAAATGAGGATAGGAAGCTTTGCTTCAACCTCTAAAGAGACTGCTTTTAAAGCAAAAAAGAAAGAAGGTTTAGACAATGAATAAAAATTGTCTGATTCTTTAGAAGCTCTTTTAGTGAGGAAGTTGACAAAGAAATATAAAGGAAAAATGTCATTCAAATGTTTTACTTGTGGAAAGCCTAGACACTTTGCTACTAAATGCCCTTACAATGATCAAGCCAATGAGGATGAAAAGTTAGAAAAATAGTATAAGAAAAAGGATTTTGATCCTAAAAATAAGTTTAACTTCAAAAAGAAAAAGAGTCTCTTTACCAAAGAAGACTCGGATGTTGAGACAAATGACTCACTTGATGATGAAGATGAAACTTTATTCTTGGTTGAAGTTGATTCACAAAAGACTTCAAATAAAGAATCTGATAATCAATTTTTTTAGAAGATGATAAAATAGATCTAAAAGGTGAAACTGTCTTTATGGCCACAATGAATGAAATGGAACTGCAAGAAAATAGACTTGTAGAGACTTCTGCTTCTAATAAAGAGTTGAATGATTTTGAGAATGAAATGAAAATTGCTCTAAGTGAAGTTCAAATTTTGAGGGACTTAATATACCAAAAAATTTATATTGAGCAAGGACTTAGTATACCAAAAAATTTATATTGAGCAAGATATAGAAACTACAATCAATTTTCTACAAATTCTATTCTTACATATTTTTGAAATAATAAGATAACTTATTCAATTTTTTACGTCAAGTTTCCTAACTTTGATTTTTTTGAATTTTTTGCCACTGAAGGGCCTGCTTTTTCCATGATGATCTTGCACATACCCTGGAATAAACAAAGGTCTTATGAAGACAAATTAGGTCTTGATTATATAAATGATTCAAGTTATTTTCTAGATATAAATGTAAAAGCTAAATATGGAAGATCTAGACAAGCTTCCTATAAGAAGAAAAATAGTCTTTCTAAGACAACTATGTAGAACAAAGTTAAGTTGATTTGGATGCCTAAAAGGAGCAATGTAGAATAGGAAGGTATCTTTAGTCAAATTGAATTACTTGCTAAAGTTGAAAATACATGGATCTTGGATAGTGGTTGCTCTCATCATATGACAATGGACAAAAGTATTTTTACTGAACGTGAATTTGGTGATTTTGGTTTAGTATGGTTTGGTAATGATGATTACATACAACTTATAGAAAAAGGAACAATGGTTTTTGGTAATAAAATTTTCTTGCCAAATGTTTATTATGCAGTAGGTTTAAAACACAAACTGTTAAATGTGACACAAATATGTGATCAGGATTAATGTGTTCTTTTTGATGATTGTGGGTGTCAGATTAAAAGGAAATCAAGAGAAATAGTTATTGATAGTTCAAGGAAATAGGGAAATATCCATGAAGTGACTAGTGTGAAGGTGCTTAATCAGTTGAGGAGAAGTCTCTATGATCTTCCTCCTATTTCTTTTCACTAATCAATCTTTGTGATTATAGGGTGTGCTTTAAAGTTTTATCTTATATCCTTGAAAGTATAAACTGCAATCAAATCTTTGTAGTTTAGTTGGTGTTTTGGAATAGTTTTAAATTTTTTATTACTTGAAGGATTGTGTGCTAACATTATCTTGTTTATGGCAATGAGTTGTAGAAATTTTTTCTTGAGAATGAATAGAGGATTGATATTAGTTGTTTGGACAGTCAACACTTAGTTGTTCTATCTTCATAAAGAGGATGAAGCAATGTGGAACAGGGTTTCAAGGCTTCTCGAAATAGTCTTGTTTGAATGCTTTTAAAAGTATGAATGTTTTAAAAGTATGCATGGTCTTAGGGGGGGGACATTCTTATCTATTTGCATGATTTTTTTCCTTAAGCATTGGTTTAGCACGTGGTTTCATTTGGTTCTTCTTAAGTGTTCATTTATGAATATTCCACTGGATAGTATTGTGTGTGTTTTGTCATTGCATTATGGTTTGGATTTAAGTTGTCTAATGTTCATATTGGAAAGTCAAATTGTTTCAGGTTTCATGAGATGGTTACTTAAGACAAGACAACATTAGTGAAAGAAACATTTGTTGCTTGGACATAGGTCAGAAATAAGCAGGCAATTGATTGATATTAGTCACAGTTTTCTAGTGGTATTATTTTTGTTTGTTGCAGATGTAAGGTGTGTTGCAGATGTAAGGTTTATTGGAGATGTAAGGTGTTTGCAAGGGTATGGTAGCAATACTAGGATTTTGACAGTGAGTATGCAAATGATAAATAGTGATTTGTATATTTCCTATATATGACAGTTCTTTTTGTATGTTGATAGTATAGTATACATGATGACAGTTATTTTCTTTGCCATTTACATATCTTCTTTGATGCATTTTCAATATTGTTATTATAATGACACATGACAATGTTATTCAAGAGTTTTCAGTATAATATTGGATATAACAATTTGGTTTTGCTATTACAGAGGCACTTGATATGGTACTTTGACATTAGCAAAATGATTTTATTAGTGATACTTATTTTGTATAACAGTGGAATCTATTTGTGATATTGGACAAGTATATTCATTAATATTTTTGGGCAGACTTCATAGTACATGGATCTACAACTTATTAACGGGTGCTTGAATAGGTTTGAAGTCTTTGATTCATCCCATGTATTTAGTCTGGGGGAGCAAGGCTATTTGATAAGAATATCTTGAGAATTGTTTTTTTTCACAAAGTGTGCTTTAAGTGTAGATTTTTGTGATATTATGACAAATGTTGGATAATATCATGTTTGGAAGAGATTTGTAGTGAGATTCTTGAGAATCTTGTTTGCTTTGTTATCTCACTTTGGGGGAGAAGCTCATAAGTTATTTGATGTTGTCATAGTTGATTCCTTTGTACATGGTTATTCATGTTGGTAACATTGTGTTTTCAACTGGAAAGTTGATGCAATGGTCATTGGTAATGCATTTTCGAGGTGTATTGGTTTGCTTTGGTAGCTTGTTTGTCCAATTTTGGTACATACATTGATAATCTTGATCTCCCAGTACTTGATATTTACATGCTATCAGTATTATGACTGCCAAAGTTATTGTGTTTTCTCATATGACCACAATTGATATATGCAACAAAGTTATTTTCTTATATATCTAAAGTAATCATATGATTCCTTACTATTATTTTCTAATGGATATGTGTTGGTTTCCTTCAATTATTTTTATTCATGGCATTTCACATTCTCCTCTGTTACTCTTTGTCCTTGTGACAAACAGGGGGAGAAAATAATGGTTCAGATGGCTAAGTTTTTTCCATCAAGGACAAAGGGGGAGTTTGTTGACTTTCTCTTTGTGCATATTTGTCCTTGATTTTGAAACTGATAATATGGCACTTTGGTCTTGGCATATTCATTGGTTCATTTTTGGAATTTTGGCATTGACATTGTGATACTTGATTCACTCTTGGCTTACTCTTGATCTATTCCTATTTTCTCATTCAGTATCTTGGCTATGGATAGTATTATGGCTTTGGTTTATAGTCAGATTTTTTATATCTTGTGGTACTGATCAAGTTGAGCTCCATGTGCAGATAAAGGTTATCTTTCTTATACAAGTGTTGGGTTATGGTATTTTATTTCAGGTGATATCATTTTGTATGTTTGATCATTATATTTTTTTGATACTGGATTAGATGGGACTCATTTTGGCATGATGACTTTCAGTTCTTACTTGATTCTATTCAAACATATACAGGTGATTGCTCTGTTACATTACTACTCAGATTGAAGATAAAATGGTTTTGGTTCTATGGCATTTGGCTTTAGTTCACATGAGGTATATTGGTTTCTCACAGGGCTCCTTCAAGCTATATTTCATGCTATACCTGGTATTGATACACAGTCAGATTTGTATTCATGAGTTCGCTATTGTATATAGCTTCATAATATTTTCATTACATGGAGTTCATTTTTGACTCAATAATACATATATATATTGCATCTATTTACAAAAGGAAATAAGCAATGGTATTGCTTGGACTTACCATATCACTTCATACAAAGATTATTTCGACATACACCTAGGCCTTCACATTTTACATGGGTTCAATATTATATCGGATTTTATTGCACATACTATTTCTTTTTAGAGTGTATATTTCACAACACGTTGGGCCGACATGGTAAGTATTATAAGGATTATACATTGTACTATGGTCAATATACACATCATTTGAAGACTTGATTTGTCGGCATATGTATTACATTTGGTTTGCTTACATGGCAATGATAGTATTATTGTTTCAATGAGCATGTTGATTGTATTGACATGATATCTTGGACAACATGCATGGATTATGATTTGGCACTCATTTAATGCATCATTGTGTCAGTTATACATGGATTCCAAAATGGTTTTGATATGTTTTATGGATTTCAAATTTCATTCATTTTGTTTTGGGGTTTCGATGAGAAGGAAGAAATAGGGTAAACAAAAGATTTGTTTCATTTTGTAAACATAGTAAACCCTTGTGTCACCATGAAGAGATTATAGTTATAGCTTGAGAGTGTTCTAGCTAGTATTCTGGCTTGTTTTTCAGTCATGCTAGATTATGAAGGGTGGTGAGTTGGTTGGCAGACTCTCCATGAGCTAGAAGGAGAGGTAATAGAGGATTTTATGGGATTTTGTTTGTAGTTTGAAATGCCATAATAGAGGTAATATCTGAACATTTTTCCTGTTTCTTCGAAGTGAAAAAGGTGAAAATGTAATCTTTTGGTTGTTTGAAAATATTTTGAAATGTGTTCTTTGAATTTATTTTTGAAATAAATATAAAGGAAATGGTTATGGAAATAATTGATAGTCTGTTTATACTGTATTTTTTAGTTGCATTTTTGTAACCCTAAACTTGAAGGTTTTGAAAGTTTTTTGCAAACACTCTACATTGTATAAATGTATGGCTTGAAAACATTATTCAATTCGGTGTTTTGGACAAGAGAATAGAGTGTTGTTGAAGGGTTTTTACAGAGTTATATTTGAAGTTTTGGAAAGGTGATAAAAAGAGGGTTTTATTGTGCATTGTCTTTGGTTTTTCTAAAATAGAGAATCATATTCAAATTTGAGTGAGAGTGATTATTTCTTGTACTTTTACAATCAATACATTATGTAATTATAATTATTGAATATAATTTTTTTTTGTAGAGATTTTATGATTGCAAAAGTAGTGCAATTGTAAGGTCCTTGTAGTTTGTAAATTTTGTAGAGAGAAACATTGTAAAAAAGTTGGTGCTGCTATTGAAGTTGGTGCTTCAGAATTTCAGTGTGGAGTTAGTTCTCCTACTAAAGTTGGTGCTTCATAATTTAGGTGGAGTTGGTGCTCTGAAAGATATTGTAATTAGTTTGGTATTAAGCCTGTAAGGCATTTTGGAGTGATTTTTCTACCCCAAGAGGGTTTTCCACTCGTCAAACCTCTGTGTTTCTCTTTTGTGTGATTTGTGCTTATCTTGCTTAATCTCTCATTCAGTCATTTGTGAAAGTGGTTCATGCAATGCTCTAATAAATTATCATAGTTCCAAGTTGTCTAAAAGTTCAAAGTTTAATTGTTCATGTTCAATGTATGAGTGTTAAATTCTGCCTTTAATGAGTTTGATATCTTGTGTAAAAGAAAGCATTAAAAGGTTGTGCATTCAACATTATGTGAGCAATGTATATCATGCTTTGATATGAATTGTTAAGAATTCATGTTATGTTTGGTTAATTCATTGGAAAACAATCATTCAAAAACTTAGTTTTCACATTGGATATACAAGTCACTCATTTGTTCAAGGTCAAAAAGTTCAAATCTGCATTTCAAGTCAAAGAAAAAAGTTTGTACACATTACTCTGATTCACCCCTCCCTCTCAAAGTAATTCCACTTCCAACACCTAGACCTAGTGTAGATGCATAAAATACTTCATGACACTAGATTAAGACCTTATCAAGTCAATTTAATAATGAATTAATCCATATCAAGCAAAGGGTCCATTTTTCTACAGCACATGGTGTAAATTAATGAGACACAAATACTTGGACTCCCTTGAAAGAGAAAGAATATTCACTGAAAAGCATATCCCATAGGGGTCCAAGATCTAGAATTTCATTTCTTCTTGCAGATCAATCTTTCTTCCTCATCTTTCTTGGGTGATTAATAATGATGAAAAAACCCTTTTCTGGGATGATGCCTTGAATGGCCTAAACCCCTTCGTCAACTTGGTGAATGGAATCAAATAGAATTAGAGTTAAAAATTAGATAAGGCCACAAAGTTCAAGATTATTTTGACATTGATCCTTTGAATCCTTGTCTGGGCAAATGGAAAGATTTTGTTTTTTTTTTTAAGTTCCCACTCATTTAAAAATTTTATTGAAAGTTGAGCTTTCTAAGAGATAGGTATATGTTTCCAACAATTAGGATGAAATCATTTGGTTAAAATCCAAATCAGGGAAATACAATGTTAAAGAGGGGTATAGCTCTCTTGCTTTCTTCAAATAGAGTACTTCAATTCCAATCAAAATTTGTTGGGGTCCTCACATTCTCCCCAAGGATGGGGCTTTTACTTGGCTCTCAGTTAAAGATAAAATCTTAACCAGCTTGAAACTGGATAGACAGGGCATAACTAATCTCTTCCCATGTTTTATGTATGGGAAATCTTATGAGTCCATTGATCATCTTCTCCTGAATTGTGACTTCGCCCATGCTTGTTGGTGTTGGCTTTTAAATAATCTTGGCTGGTCTAGCCCTTTGCATAATTCCATCTATCTTCATTTTCGTTCTTGGCCTTCCCTTTGTTCATCTTCTACATTCTCATCTCTTTGGGAGATCTGCCATTCCATTTTAATCTGGAACATTTGGTTGGAGAGAAACAACAAAATATTTGGAAAAAAGTCCTCAACTATTTCACAGGTCCTTCAAAGAATTGAGATCTCAATTTTTGAGGTAAATTCTTCAACTCTATATAAAAATGCTCACACAAGCAAGCACTTTAAATCTTGGGATGCTTTTATTTAGAAAAATTGGAAATTTTTGAAGATCCCCATGGTTGGTTCTATTTCAATCAAATATTCCCCATTCAAAAGAAGTAACCTATCATGGTCTCCTCCTCCCCGAGGTTTCATCAAGTTGAACTTTGATGGAGCCTCTAGGGGAAATCTAGGGAAATAAAGTATTGTTGTAGTTGTAAGAGATTGGAATGGAACCTTCACTACTGCAACTTGTGAACTAATCCTAGAAGGCACTAATAATGAGGTAGAATTCAAAGCTTTAAGTCTAGGTCTCAAACTTGCAAAAAAAAATTCAATCTCTCATCTTTACATGGAAGGGGACTCAATGCTAACAATTTCAACATTGAAGAATTGTGGAACATCTTCCTGGAACTTGGATTACATCTTATCATACAATCTAAATCAACTCGATGATTTTTCAAGTTACCTCATTTTTCATTGTTTTAGGGAAATCAATGTTGTTGTAGATCTTTTAGCCAATAAAGCTATTGATGAGAACATATCATTTCAAGAATTCACCACTAAGGAATGCATTCTTTTTTTCAAAGATATTTTTTCTTAATTTCATTTTGGGACTACATGGCCTAAAAATGCCCTTTTTTATTTTAGTTTTAATATTAAATTGGTATTCATTGTCACCCATGTCTCTTGATTTCCCCTCGCTTTTGTCTTGGAACTTTGTGATTTCCTACCTTAGGGGTTATTTTATTAGATTCAAAGCTTTTTTTTAATTCGTTCCTCATTCAACTCCAATCTTGAATTTTGCACCTATAAGGAAGAATTGATTATTCCTTAAAAATGGTGATTTCTTTGGATGCTGGCATGGATTCTTTGATGCTCTTTAAATTTTCATATTTTGAATGTATCGCCTTAATTTATGCCTTGATCAAGACATTTTAAAATGTTGGTGGTTGGTATTAAATGTTGTGGTCAGAGTGAAGTTGTATTTCACACCTGAATGTACTAGTTTTAGCTTGGCATAAATAATGTTTGAGGTTATTTCAATATGGCTCTGACATTTTTCCTTTGTTGGTGTCCCCAAATCAAGATTTCCTCAATTTTTTGGACACTTTCAAGGGAATCCAACATTTGTGGATCACTATTTATTGCTAGATCATGTGCTCCAGTTTTAACTCATTTTGGTGGTGGGCTAAATTTGGTAAATTTGATTTTTTCCTCTACTCTTTTTTAGTGTTCAACCATGATATCTTGCTCTCATTGTCAAAAATTGCAAAAGATCTCCTCAATGCCACCTTTGGAAAAAAAAAGAATTAGTTTGGAGGACTTTGCTAACATCCTCTTTTATAATGCTTAACACTAGGAAGCATTTTCTCTTACTAATAGTACTTGACATGCCTGAAGATTTAATGAATTCAGCCTCGAACATGTATAAGGTTTAATTGTTGTGTTATGGTGGCCACTGCTTTATTTTATACTCATATTCAGTTGGCTTCATTACCAATATTCTCCTGGTCACTTTGTCCAGTTACTAGTTTTTGCACTGGACAATCTCTTTAGGGTGTTGGTGCTGCCAAGAGTTTCTAAAATCTAGGTGGATTTGTCATTGATAGAAGAGAAATTGAGGACTTTCTCATTTGAATGTACACAGGTGATGGATACCATTCAAATTGTTTTAGGATTCAATTGGCTAGATATGCATACCATGGCTCTGCCCTATGAACTAGCATGATAGTTCATTTCAAATTTGATGGAGGGTATGTGCAGGACCATGATGGGCCAAAAAGTGGTAATATGATGAGTATGTGGCTAACGACTTTTTTTACCCAAAATTGATTGAACGAAAAGGGTTTTTAAAGGAGATTCTCATCTTTCCACCAACATAAATCATGCTTTACTTTGAATTTAATAAGTAATTATTATTCATTTTCTATTCAAATTACGACTAAATTTAGACCAGACAGGCAGTTGGAAAACATCTGAGATGCAGGAATCAGGCATGACAGAAGAAATTGGTTTGTGGTTTTGTTGAAATTCGGGATGGGCATGGGTTTTCATTGGCAAATAAAGATGGTTCCAGTCATTTCATTGGAAGAATGCGTAAAATGGGGACATGAATACTCATCGCATCGAGAGACCCGTTTCGCCTTCAAAATTTGATTCGTTCTTGATGACTTCCATTTGGCTTCGACTTGCATTCGGAACGCCGGTTATTAGCATGGCGGCGACAACCATGAACAGCGGTGCGATAAAGGTACTTTCGGCTTTACGTTTTGGTGCAGAGTGCGAACGCCAGTGATTACTGAATGAAGCTGGGTGCTGAGATGAGTGGGGTTCTTGAAGCACCATGTGCCTCCATTTGCATGAAGAAATTATGTCTCCTGGGGCCAGGGAGTTGGGAATATTCGGCCAGCACCTACCCGTGCAGCACTCTCAGTTTTCAGGCTGGCTGCATGGAATTCTCAGCAGGGCACCCTCAAAGAATTTGAAATTATCCCTCAGCTTTTCAGGCCGAAATTTTTGACTCTGAAACCGGTTTACATTTATTCCGGCCTTTCTTAGAGGCAGAAGGAGGACTTACAAGCTTCCTCCCTTCAAAAAGTGTTGCTGCGTAGAGGGAGGAGGGAGACTCCCACAACTTTCGGCTCCTTGCTTTTTTGGAGTTTTGGCTGCAAAATGAACCCATATAGTGCAGAATTTGATATTACTCTGTATACCTACGTGCCTTCATGCACCATGGAAGCTGCAACACTGTGGCTAGCAGACACCATTCCTTTGTTCTTCCGCTTCGCTGAAATTTGAATTTTGATTGTGCTCCTTGTAGAGGACATGCATTTCACGATTCCCCTGATTTGATATTCATGTTTTTTCGACTAGGATAATTTTGTAATGTTCCTATGGGTGTAATACCTTATAATTCAATGTTTCTTTTGGATTTCATCCATTTTCTCTTTTTGGGTCCTATACTTCCTCTGCTACAGTTCGGATACTATGTAATTTCCTTTACTATAATAAAAATTTATTGCATTATTTATTTAAAATGTGATATCAAAGAAATAGATTTGGAATTACATGTGGAATGATCTATTCAAATTATTGATATAATTAAATATCTTAAAAAATGTTTTTTATATTATATATTTTAACATTTTAAATTAAAAAATTAAAAAAGAAAATTATCATTTTAATTTATTAATGATTTTTTTATAAATATATTTTTAATTATTATAATTTAAATTTAAATTTTGGTATAATTGAACTTTTTTTTAATAATTTTAAATATAAATAATATATTTTCTTATATTAAAATAATATAAATTATTAAAAACTGTTAATTTGTGGTTATGTGCAAGATCATCATGGGAAAAATAGGCCCTTAAGTGACAAAAAGTTCAGAAAAATCAGAGTTAGGCAACTTGACATAAAAATTTGAATAAGTTATCTATATTATTTCAAAAATATGTAAGAATAGAATCTATAGCAAATTGAATATAGTTTCTAAACTACTAGGTTTGTTTAAATATGTATATATATATTTGGTGAAAATTTGAAATTTCAATGCATTAATACTTAAATTATAGGGAAAAAATAAGAAGTAGGTGTCTGTCTGACCACCCTAACCACAATAAAATAATAATATTTTTTTATAATATTTTAGATATAAGTAGAGGACTCATGTCACAGATGTGATGCATATTTTTTGTAATTTTTTTTTTCCAAGTAAATAAATAATTATGAATTTTTTATTACAACTTTCAAAAAATATAAAAACTTGTATGTCTGACCAACTTAACTTGGTCAACACTTTATGAAATTAAATTTTTCTTTTTTTAATCCTATAGTATGTGGAGCATAGAATGTGATGCATGTTTTGGATTCAAAAATGGTGATATTGTTTGAAAGCTATAGATGTTTTTCAATCAGCCTATCAATCAGGACTTTAGTCGTAATTCGAATAGAAAATGAATAATAATTACTTATTAAATTCAAAGTAAGGAATAATTTATATTGGTGGAAAGCTGAAAATCTCCTTTAAAAACCCTTTTCGTTTCATCAATTTTGGGTTAAAAAAAGTCTTCAGCCACATACCCATCATATTGCCACTTTTTGGCCCATCATGATCCTGCACATACCCTTATAAAATATAATTATCAAAACTTAAATTAAGATTGTGGTTTAAATTATTTAATTCAACTGATTAAAGTATTTGATTCTTTTTTTGAATAATCAAATTTTAATTTCTAAATTGACATTTAATGTGAAATTCTATGATATATTTTCTAGTGTTTTATTATTGATTTCTAAGGTAGATATGACTTTTGAAAATAAATTTTAAGATGTAACTCCTTGTCTTTTGTTATTAATTTTTATTGTGGTTTCTTGAAAATTATTAAATATTAGTCTAATTTAGAAGAAACTATGTATTAATCTTATGTAAACAATCAAAATAATATAAGAAATGATGTACCAAGAAATGTTGAAGATGGAATAGCCATTTAATTTCCTATTCATTTTGTTAACAATGGGCGAGACTGTGGAGCATGGGTGGGAAAAGTTGGATTTCAAATCTTTGAACAATGGAGCAGGCCTTGGAGCAGGATCTGAGGAATCATAGGCATAATCAATGCATGTTCTAAGCAAAGAGAAAGGTAAGGATGAATCAGATGAGAAGGACACCAGAAACATCATTTAGGTGGACCCGGGAGGGAAGACAAATTTGGGAGGTTCTCCTAAAGGACAAAAAGGCAAAAAAACCAAAGAAGTGGTAGGGACTGCTGATAGGGAAGGTGCAAAGTGAAAATATTGGTCTTTGCTATTTGGTGTTAAACCAAATGAAAAATCAGTCTTCCCTCCAATGCATAATTTTTCTAACCTAGTGAAAGGTAAGTTTTCATCTCTGTGCCTGATCTGATTATTGATCATAATATTGCTTTGATGGATAGAGTTATGGTCGGTAAGTTTATAGGCCCTAGACCAATGTTGAGGTGGTTAGGGAGTTTGTCAAAAATAAGTGGAGAATCAATGGTAAGGTTATGGTGGCCCCTCTTCCTAGAGGTTTCTTTTCCTTTGAGTTCACCTGCAAGGAGGACATATTGGCTATGAGGAGTGGTGGACCTTGGGTCATAGGAAAATCTTCCCTTGCCCTTAAGAAATGGACCTCTTGTCTGGATCTCTCTGATTCCATTTTTAGAATGTTCTAGTTAGGGCTAGACTCCCAGGTCTCCCTCTAGAATATTGGAATGAGGACGTCTTCAATGGCATTGTTAATTCTTTTGGAGAGCTTTTGTCTATTGACCCTATGACAAAATCTAGAAAGCAGTTGGTGTTTGCATGAATCTATGTGGGAGTTTCACAAAATGTTGACCTCCCTTCAATTGATATCTAGTCTAAGTTGGGAACTTGGACACAAGCTATAGAGTTTGAGTCCATTCCCTTTTCTTGCTTTAAGTGCAAAAAAATGGGGCATTGGGCTAAGAAATGCCCATTAAATGCTAGCAAAGAAAAAGAAAATCTCGAGTCTAACCCTAAGACTGTTTGGAGAAAGAAGCCTAAAGGGGAAGGGAAAGCAAGCAATACCAATACCCTTAATGAGGAATTTGGCAGGAAATCTGAAGCTCAGAGGAATACCACTGGAATCAATGGCGAAACATAACCCAAGGAATCTGATGTTCAAAAGAATCAACAAATAGGGGTAGAAAGTATTTCTAGTTCAAAGGAAGGAGAAGAAATTTTGGAGAATGTTGGGGATGGTAAAAGGGATTAGGACTTTGTTTCTTCCACTCTTAAGATTTTATCAGAAGGCAAAGATAATGGGGATCCTAGACTGGAGGATATTCCTATCTAGGGTTTATCTTTGGATATTGGCATTCCTATCCTAACCACTACTTCTGTAGAATGTTTCCCTTCAAGTGACCCTCTAAAACTCTGGGAAAATACAACTCCAGATTTTTTCAAGGACACCTTTGAGAATTTGAGCCAAAATATCGAACTTTCAAGTGAGAATTTGAACCAACTCAGGAATGTCTAGATGGATACTCTCCCCTGGGAGCAAAGAAGAATGTATGATAAGGAATGGGAATCTGGGAGAGAGTTGGATTGTCAAGAAGATACTGATTGGGAAGAAGTCCTCTCTCAATCAAAATAAGAGGAGAGAAGTAAACAATAGAATACTCTGAGTGGAGTTGTTACCAGAACAAGAGAAAAGGCGGATTGTAGTGCTACTAAGTATAGCCAAGGAAGAAGGTCGGGTAAATGGCAGAGAGAGCATGAAAGCTTTCAGGACATAGCGGATGGTGTTCAAAAGACCATTTCAGAGATTCTCCAATCCCCTAGTAAGCTATGAAGATTATGTCTTGGAATATTAGAGGGCTTAATAGCCTTCACAAGAGGGATGTTTTGCACAATTTTCTTAGGGATCATAAACCTAATATTCTTCTCATCCAAGAAACTAAAATATCTAAAGATAAGGTGGAGAAGATTAAAATGTTTCAGAACTATGGAATCCAAGGAAATAGTTCAGATGGTGTGTCAGGAGGAATTGCTACTTTTTGGAACTAGAACTTTATTAAAGGGAAACCTTTGCTAGAGAGCACTAATCATGTAGCTACTAAATTCACACATATCAAAGACAATTTTAGCTAGATTCAATCAAATATCTATGCTCCTAATGGGAAAGGAGCCAGAAAATCTTTCTGGAATGAGCTCTTTACATTTCGTAGGATCTTTGATAATGACCACTGGGTTGTAATGGGAAACTTTAACACACCCCTTTTAAATGAAGAGAAATTTGGAGGATCTCAAGTGAATTCATAGACTAAATATGATCTTTTGGACTTAATCAACAACAAGGTGTTGATTGATCTTGATTTGCAAGGAGTCGTATATACCTGGTTGAATAGAAGAATTGGTAAGGAACTAATTCAAGTAAGGTTAGATAGAACTTTAATTTTTGATCAATGGCTTATAAACTATTATTGTTCTCTTAAAGCTCTTTCTAGAGTGGGCTCTAATCACTTTCTGATAAGTTTTGTGGCAGACCCTATAAAGGTGAAGAGGAACTCTCCCTTTAGATTTGGAAGAATGTGGCTGTCCCACCCCCATATTTTTGACAAAATCAGGAAATCGTGGAATATTGATGTTTTGGGCACTGCTATGTTCAAAATTGCTAAGAAATTGAGGGAAGTCAAACACAAATTAAGAAGCTGAAAAAAAAAGTCCTTTGGAAACATCTTTGGCATTAAATCTGAACTTCAAATGGATCTTGCGGAGTTCCATGATAAAATTCAGAGGGAAGGATACATAGAAAATAATAGGGCACAAGAAAATGAGTTGTTGTTGAAATTGCATGATATTATAGCTAAAGAGGAGTTATGGAGGCAGAGATCTAGAGTGTAGTGGATCTTAGCTAGAGATAGAAACACCATGTACTTTCATCTATCTACCTCAAAACATAGGGCTTCCAATAGAATTTCTCACATAGAAGTTAATGGCATGAGATATGAGGAAGAGGAAGACATCAAAAATCAAGTTGTCCTCTTCTTTAACAACCTTCTCTTGGTGAATGGAAAAGTCAACCATAATGACCAAGATTTTCTATTAGAGGTTATCCCTAAGGTTGTTGGAATGAAAGATAATGATAAGCTTGCTTCCATCCCCTCTAGGGAGGAAATTATGAAAGTTGTCTTTTCTTTTGAAGCAAACAAGGCCCCTAGCCCTAATGGGTTTCCTATGTTCTTTTTTCAATGGTTTTGGAAGATTGTTGAAAAGGATGTTGTAAATGTTGTTAAGGAATTCTTTGGATCCAGAATTCTTCTTAAGGAATTAAATGCTACTTTTGTGGTCCTTGTTCCCAAGAAACCTAGGGCTATGGAGTTTGAAGTGTTTAGGCCTACTAGTCTCTACAACTCTTTCTATAAAATCATATCTAAGGTTTTGATGTCAAGGATCCTTACTATCCCTCCTTTGTTGATATCCCCTCAACATAATGGTTTTGTTCCAAGAAGGAAAATCTTAGACTCTATAGTTACTATCCATGAGAATATCCATTCTCTTATGGAATCTAAAACATAAGGGTTTCTTCTTAAGCTGCATATATCCAAAGCTTATGACCGTGTTGACAGGGATTTTTTTTTCAAAATTCTTAGGGTGTTTGGTTTTAGCAGCAGAGTCATTCAGTTGGTGAATCAGTTGGTTACTACTATCTCCACCTCTATCATTGTGAATGGGTCTCCTTCAAGATTCTTTCAGAATTCAAGAGGCCTAAGACAGGGTGATCCTATCTCTCCTATTATATTCACAATCATGGTTGAGAGCCTGGGAAGGAATCTTAAAAGTTTAATTGAATAGAGGTCTCTTGCTGGTCTTAGTCCTTCTTCTACTAATTTGATTTGTTCTCACCAATAGTTTGTTGATGACACTATGTTGATGGGAAGATCAATAGTGACTGAGGCTAAGACTTTGAAAAAAACTTTGGACATGTATAAGAAGGCGACTGGGCATATGGTCAACAGACAGAAGAGCTCCCTTTTTTTCTTTAATACCCCTGACCATAGACAGGTCAAGATTCTAAGAATCCTTGGTTGTAGAGTGGAATCCTTACCCTCTACTTATCTTGGAATACCTCTATGCCTTAAATCTATTGGCACTCTCAAATTTGAGATGCCTACTTCAAAATTTTGCCTCTACACTTTCAAAAGTGCACCTGATGAACTTGCCTAAATGACCTACTTTGGAGGGTCATAATTTGCAGCCTATTGATTCCTAAACAAAATCCCTTTGCACATACACTCATGTGTCCTATGTGAACGTTCATGTCAATTTTCAGCTTCCCATGATGAGTTTTGTCAAGGTTTCAAAAAGTGAAGCTAGAGGGTTTTGTCACTATTCAGTTGTTTGCAAATGTTTAGTTTTGCAAAGTTGCCCCCTGTTTGAGCTTGCATTTTGCAACTAGTTGACCGTCATGGCAAAATGTTGTTGTTTTGCATTCTCTATACCAAAATGAGCTCACATGTCAATTTTCAAGGCCTTATGAGTTGATTTGCTATTTTTAGCAAATCAAAACCAAATGGAATTTATTCAGTTTTGAATCTACATTTCTAAAAACCATTCTGAGAGGTCAACTTTGAACTTTAGTATCTTTTGATGGGAGATTATTGAAGCTAATTCCTCTTGTAAATGTGCTGAGTGTACCAAAGTGATCTACTATGTTTAGTGGCAGCTCGCTAGGAGTTGATTTGATATTTTTGATACGAGGTGATCTCTTGAGTTTAAGTTGGTTCTAAACAAATGATTGTTGCAGAAAGTTTGAGTAGGCAACTTTGCTGATTAATATCTTTCACTTCTTGACTCCTTTCTATGAGCCATCTTTTGTATTCAATTCTTTGAACCAATGGCTACATTCCTACAAGTTTTCATTGCTCAGGGAGGTTGTTTGACCAGTTTTAAGAAGCGATTCCAGAGCCAACTTAGCCAGTTTTCACTATTTTTCAAATGTGTCTAAAAGTGAGTTTTAATGAAAACCCAATTCACGTTTTCACTTCAGAAGCACTCAGACACTGTGTCTGATCAATTCAAGGGAAATTTTGTTTGAAAATGAAATTTTTTTAGCCGGGTCCACAAAGGACCTGACATGAGTTACATAATGGAAGGTGGTTTTCACTAAATAAAGTCAGCATTTTTATCTTGTTGAGTTGTTTGATTAGTTGTAGGGTATTGAAAGGGTAAAGCTTTTATCAAGTTAATATTGTGCAAGTTTCCTGGTTGTGAGGATGCATATGTATTATCTTGTTGCTTGGGAAAAGTTTCAAGTTGGATCCAATTAAATGTACATGTAATTGGGATGCATTTTGAATGGTTACAATTCACCAATAATTGTAAGCTTGCTTGGTAATATGAGCTTAAAATAATGATCGACTCAGAGCAAAAGAAAAACTAGATGCCACATAAAGCAAATCAATAGTGGGAATCTAGTAAAGCATAGAGGAAATGTTAGGGCTTCAAGATGAAATTCAATACAAAATGAATGTATTGAAAAGATCTTAGAGACTTCCTAGCACATGCATCTGGCAGGAGACATGATTGAAGGATATAGAAAATGGATTTATTGTTAAGGCTTTAGAAACCCTCAAGGAAAGCATATTCCCAGCACAACCATCATGCTAGTAAAGGCATGCGCATGAACCAAAAGTGTCTGTTGATAGGCATTTAGAAAACTCTGAATAAATGTGACAGCATGGAGTGCCATGAAGGCCACAAAAGCATGTAGCTCTCACACAAGATGGATACAACATAGATGAATGCATGAATGCACAAAATACATGTCAGAAGTCTTTAGAAATTCTCCAGAAAATGGAATTGGATGCTGCCATGAGCAATGAAGAGGTTGGACCCTTACATAACAATGCGTAAATTGTATTAGCTGAAATACTTTGACAATTCCAGGAAAATCCAGTGAGCAGCGGTGTTTGATGTGGTGCAGCCAATAAAACACAAAAAAAAAATTTTGAAAAGACTTTAGCCACTCCCAAGAAAATGCAAAATAGGGAGGAGTTATAGGCAAAATGGGCACGCTGAAGAAGTCTTAAAAATCATGAGGCAAGTGAAAATTACGTTGCTAGAATTAAATGGAACGCCTCTTCTCCAAGCCAAGGCACCAGCAGGGAAGGGTAAAGGCATTGAATTTTTTTTAAAGCATTCATAGAAAATGCATTTGGCAGGTGATAGGTGAAAAATGGTGCTATGATTGTGTACGCAGTGATTGCTATGTTAGCGGTATAAAGCACAAAATGAACTTATAAAAAGCTTTAGAAAACTTTAAACAAATGAAAGAACGAGGTGCGCAGCCTGGTAAGAGACACAGACATCAATCAAAATGCAATGAATATTGGAGGAGCCTACACTATAGAATGGTACGCGCACCCACCAAAGGCATAGAGGAGAAAACTAGAGAATGAAGGAGCCACCATAATTGTGTGCATGCAGAGCATGAAGAATGTCGATGAAAAAGGAATTAGGGAAAAATGAAGGAAGGGAAATAGATCTATGGTGGAGTAAAGAGATCACAACTCAGCCTCATCCT
This sequence comes from Sequoia sempervirens, assembly GCA_007258455.2. NCBI lineage: Eukaryota > Viridiplantae > Streptophyta > Pinopsida > Cupressales > Cupressaceae > Sequoia > Sequoia sempervirens. The sequence continues at coordinate 172,312,441 of VDFB02256132.1, read as the reverse complement.
CACCGTCCCCTGCCAAATCGCGATCCCAAGGTGCACGACGGTTAATTCCCATGAGATAGCAGGCTAGTGCCACGTGGCATGTGGGCCTGAAAAATATAGAAGGCATGGGATAGTCTTTTAAAAGGGAAGACTAAATGTTTGAAGAAGTTGGATGAAATGATTAAGGCATTCCTATGTTTAAAAGGGAAAATATTTAAAATTAAATTTTTATGGTGAATACACAAAGTGGGCCCGACACGGATGTGAATTTGTTTAAAGCAACTCGATAAATTTTTGAAAGAGCCAAGGCGTTAAAATGGTAGGAGCTGAGTGTGCCCATTAAATAAGGAATGTGAATATTTAAGAAACGTGTTTTCTTAAGTTTACAAATATGAAGCAAAATAGGTCTTTACCATTATAAATGGTTTAAAGTAATGAATGCATAGGTAAGGAAATTTTATTTTTCCTAGGTGAAAATTTTCAACAACACTAGTAAAGTTGTGTGCAGTATTGTAAAAGGAAAAGTGAAATAAAAAACTTCATGAGATAAAATGCACATGAAAATGCACGAAGGAATGTATTAAAGTGAATAAAGATTCACTTTATGAAATATTTTGTTGCCTGTGAAAATATAAAATGCAAGTTGCAGCAAAGAAAAAGAATAGAGATAAAAGGATTTTCACGGGAAAAATATTTTACACAACAGAGTGATGGAGTGAATTTCATCACATGGGCTTATTTTTTGTTGAAGAACAACTTGGTACAAAGGCAAATTTGGAGACAAAGTTTGTTGCAAAGAGAGGAGAGAGGCTTTTCTTGTGTTCATCAACGGCGAAGAGGTTTCGAGATGGCATCTTTGGATCAACTATAGGGCTTCTTATGGATACTTCTATTCTTCTATTTCTTCTCTTCTCTTATGATTATTTAGGCTTCTAAGGTTTTGTATGGGGCTGGGTAGATAGAAAATGCTAAGTCTGAGTCATTTCTTGAGTCTATAAGCTGTACTTTTTGATTTCATGAGTAAATACAACTAGTTTATGCAAATAAATCATGAGATTTTGCGCAAATTCATGAATATCTTCAAATTGTCTCCATACTTGTACAATTTAATCATATGAATTGAATAATACAAAGTATCTTTGAGTTTGTCATCTCAAATTTCATGAGATTGTGTTCTTTGTTTATGGGTCTAGTTCAAAGAAATGGTTAAATACTTTGAGTAGACAACAGTGATTTCAAGCATGTGCAGGTTGGATTTGGTAAGGAGAGTTTGATTGATAATAGAAGTGGGATTGTTGGTGTAACAGTTGATGAAAGGCATTAACAATTTAAATCCACTAGTTGAATGTTATTTGCTGATGAATTTTTCTTATGTGTTTGACTCCATGGCCCAAAAATAGGCATTGATTTATCTTGCAGCTTAGTGCATCTCAGAAAATTTTTATAAATTCAAAATCATTTTAAATCCCTATGTGTTGTAGTTATCTCATGCTCCAAATAGTTGATATTATTGATGAATAGCCAATTCTATTCTGTATTATCCTATTATGTTGAGCTATTAAATGAGATTATTTGTTGTTGTTAATGTTGTTTATGATAATGGTGCAGAGGTTGTAAATGCATTAAGGGATCACCCTCCTGGGTCTTGTAGAGCCCAAAGTGTAGGAGGTCTTTAAAATCCTCGTCAGTTGGTCCAGGTCCTTTGAGCTGCCCTTGATTGGAATTGGCAATTCCATATGTAGATTAGAAGACCAACTTGGTTACAGTAAAAACAACCAACAATATGGCGACTCTGCTAGGGAGAATTTGAGAAAATTCTCGTTGAAGAATCTAGAAACAGAGTCATATCATTTGCATTGACTCATATTTTTTTTTCCATTCTGAATTTACTTCAAATATTGGAGAATTTCAAGCTTGGAGAAAGAATTTGTTGCAGAACCTGAAAAATTTCAAGCCTGGAGAAAGAATTTGTTGTAGAACCTAAAAAATTTCAAGATCTGTGGTGCTCTGCTGGTGAAAGGAACTCAGAAGAAAATTATTTGTGAAAGAACTTCATGTTTTTTGAAGTTTAGTCCTCTAAGAAGAGAGGTGGAAAATTTGTTAAAAGAACCCGATGAAGAGGTGAATATAGTTCCAGATCTACAATATTTCCAGAAAAATTGCAGCAAATTCAACATTTCTAGGTATTCTTCACATGTTTGAACTCCTTAGGAAAGAACTTTGGTTCCCTTATTTAGTGATATTAAGCACTACAATCAAGGGAGATTCAATATTGCAATTGAATAGTTGTAGGGGGAATAATTTTCATTTTCAAAATGCATTGCTGTCCTAATTCTCCCTCTACAAGTTGTAATATCATGCTTAGAACACAACCTTGTCCTCAAAGGAAGGTGTTCATTAATGAAAGATACAACCCTTTAGATTTTAGTAAAATCCAAGGTTACCCATATTCAATCCCAACAAGAATTAATGAATATTTTCCTAAGTTTAGAGATGATTTTGAAGAATCAACATCAAAACATGTACAATGTTTCATGGATTTGATGGAAGATTGTCAGATTGAAGAGGAAGATGTTAGATCATGAAATTTTTTGTAAGAACTTTAGAAGGCATGGCTGAAGGTTGGTTTACTTGCTTACCAATGCATTCCATAGATTCATGGCATGAGCTCAGAACTTGTTTTCTTGATACTTTTAAAGATGAGTCAATAGTGAATGATGAATGCTTGTCTAAAGATAGAAATTTTTATTTGCATACTCAAGAAGAATTTGAAGAGGAAAGTGCAAACAAGGTTGAGTCTAAATCATATATTGATGCACTGTGTGATATAGAAATATTGGAGGATGAATCTATCTATGATTTCCATGATAGATTTATGAAATTTCTACTTGCTATACCAGAATTAGAAAGACTTGATGAATCATTTTGCATTGATTTGTTAAGTGAGAAATATAAGCTAGGTCTGAGTACCATGCCAGTTCACTTGAGGCCTCCTAGCCTTGGATGTTTATATCAATGGCTTTCAATAATTGAGGAAATAATAGATAAATGTGGGAGTCATTTCTTAACTCAATTATGTGATGGTACTTTTTCAAGATTTAGTCTAACAGATGCAAATGGTATAGTAGAAGACAAGAATGATAGTGCACCATGCAGTGATAAGGATGTTGTTTCTGAACAACCTACAAAAGAAATATCTCCAAAAGAATATTGTAGCCATGATGGTCATGAAGAGATAAATGAAACGTGTGAAGTGTCTTCTATGTGCCTTGAAAGTATAGAAATAGAAAGCAATTTTTTTGTAGCAAATGAAGGTTGCAATTATGCAGATGATACTTAGAGTGTTTTCTCCTCTACAGAATTTGAATATACAGTTGAGGATCATGATGATTCTAATGTTTTAAGTCTTCTTGATGAGAACAATGGTGTTGTAGATGGAAGTTTACAATTAGTTGAAAAGTATTCTTGTATGGGTGATCAAGAGGATTTCAAATCTATTTGCAACCCTGGTAATTGTAATTCCTTTCAAGAGGAGGAGGTAGAATTAATCTCCTTGAATGAAAAGTACCCTAATGAAGATGATGATACCTTATGTTCAGAAGATGATTGTATGACTACAAATGATGATGAGTTAGAAATCTCTGATGAATCTCAATACCAACATGATGAAGAGAAAGTATAGAGTGTGCTAATGCATGAGTGTATCTCTTTGAATACACTTGAAGATGGTTTGCGTGATGAACAAGATCTTATTTTCAGTTCTTGTGGTGGTTTTACCATTGATGTGCAAAATAATGACCAGATTAAACCTAATAGTTCTAGCCATATAGTAGATTGTGAGTGTTATTTTTTTCAGCTAGAAGGAGTTTTCATAGAATGTGGCAATGTGCAAGATACCAAGGAATGTTGTTTTTAGTTTGAGAATGATGTAAATGATGAATATGATAGCTTGTTGCCACATGACAATCAACATTTGGAAAGTATGTCTGACTTTCAAATGCATAGTGATTATGAACATGTTGATGATGTTGTATATGATGGCCTGTTGAGAGGTACCAACATGTTCAATTAGGCAACTGGTTGTGATTAGACTGTGCTTTCATATGGTCTTGATACCCATTTTAAAATCTTTCCACTTGATACAAAATCAAAGAATGAAGAAAGTAGCAATGATGTGGCCTATTTGATTTGGTTTCCAATTGATGACAAAGCCAAATAGAGAGCAAGTTCTCACTTGCACAAAGGTAGTCTAATCCTTATGTTTGCACCGATGCAATCACCTATGTTGTTGTGGTTTGACAAATGCAAGCACGAATTGAGGGAGATCAACTCTTTTTGCATAATTGTGCTTGACAGAGGTAAATGTTGACTCCTATTTTTTCATTTGGTGGCCTTGGTGTCACCAGATGAAGTTTGAAAAATAAGAATGAATCAAGGAGTAGTTTGAAGGACACCTAATGGACTCAGTATTTGGTTTACTCCCCAAAGATCTGGAATCTTGCTATGCCCACAGGGGACATACATCCCCAGTTGGAGCCACTATTGGCAGTCTCAAATTTTTCAAATTTGAGATGCCTACTTCAAAATTTTGCCTATGCACTTTTAGAAGTGCACCTGATGAACTTGCCTGAATGACCTACTTTGGAGTGTCATAATTTGAAGCCCGTTGATTGCTTAGGAAAATACCTTTGCAAAAACACTCATGTGTCCTATGTGAACATGCATGTCAATTTTTAGCTTCCCATGATGAGTTTTGTCAAGGTTTCAAAAAGTGAAGCTGGAGGGTTTTGTCACTGTTCAGCTATTTGCAAATGTTCAGTTCTACAAATTTGCCTCCCATTTGAGCTTGCATTTTGTAATTGGTTGACCATCATGTCAAAATGTTGTTGTTTTTCATTCTCTATACCAAAATGAGCTCACATGTTTGTTTTCAAGGCCTTATGAGTTGATTTACTATTTTTAGCAGATCAAAACCAAATGTAATTTATTCAGTTTTGCATCTGCATTTCCAAAAACCTTTCTGAGGTCAACTTTGACCTTCAGTATCTTTTCACAGGAGATCATTGAAACTAATTCCTCTTGCACATGTTCTTAATGTACCAAAGTTATCTACTATGCTCAGTGGCAGCTCGCTAAGAGTTGACTTGATATTTTTGCAACAAGGTAATCTCTTGAGTTTAAGTTGGTTCTAAATAGCTCATTGTTGCAGAAAGTTCGAGTAAGCAACTTTATTGATTAATATCTTTCCCCTCTTGACTCCTTTCTGTGAGTCATCTTTTGTATTCAATTCTTTGAACCAATGGCTACATTCCTGCAAGTTTTTCATTGCTCAGCAAGGTCGTTTGACCAGTTTTCAAAAGCAATTCCAAAGCCAACTTAGCGAGTTTTCACTATTTTTCAAATGTGTCTAAAAGTGAGTTTTAATGAAAACCCAATTTGTGTTTTCACTTCAGAAGCACTCAGAGGCTATGTCTACTCAATTCAAGGGAAAATTTGTTTGAAAATGAAATTTGTTTAGACGGGTCCACAAGGGACCCAACATGAGATGAATAATGGAAGGTGGTTTTCACTAAATAAAGTCATAGCATTTTTATCTTGTTGAGTTGTTTGATCAACTGCAAGGTACTAAAAGGGTAAAGCTTTTATCAGGTTAATATTGTGCAAGTTTCTTGGTTGTGAGGAAGCATATGTATTATCTTGCTGCTTGGGAAAAGTTTCAAGTTGGATCCAAATAAATGTAGATGTAATTGGGATGCATTTTGAATGGTTATAATTCACCAAAAATTGTAAGGTTGCTTGGTAATATGAGCTTAAAATAGTGATCGGTTCAGAGAAAAATAAAAACTAGATGCCACACAAAGCAAATCAACAGTGGGAATCTAGTAAAGCATAGAGGAAATGTTAGGGCTTCAAGATGAAATTCAATGCAAAATGAATGTATTGAAAAGATCTTAGAGACTTCTAGCACATGAATCTAGCATGAGACATGATTGAACGATATAGAAAATGGATTTATTGTTAAGGCTTTAGAAACCCTCAAGGAAAGCCTATTCCCAGTACAACCATCATGCTAGTAAAGGCATGCACATGAACCAAAAGTGTTTGTTGATAGGCATTTAGAAAACTCTAAATAAATGTGAATGCATGGAGTGCCATGAAGGCCACAAAAGCACGTAGCTCTCACACAAGATGGATACAACATAGATGAATGCATGAATGTACAAAATACATGTGAGAAGTCCTTAGAAAGTCTTCGATAAATGGAATTGGACGCTTCCATGAGCAATGAGGAGGTTGGACCCTTACAGAACAATGCATACGTTGTATTAATTGAAATGATTTGACAATTCCAGGCAAATCCAGTGAGTAGCGGTGTTTGATGTGGTGCAAAAAGTAACACACAAAACAAATATGTTGAAAAGAATTTAGCCACTCCCAAGAAAATGCAAAAGAGGGAGTAGTTATAGGAATAATGGGTGCGCTGAAGAAGTCTTAGAAATTATGAAGCAACTACAAATTACGCTGCTAGACTTAAATGGAATGCCTCTTCTCCAAGCCAAGGCTCTAGCAGGGCAAGGTAAAGGCATTCAAAGTTTTTTAAAACATTCATAGCAAATGCATTTGGCAGGTGATAGGTGCAAAATGGCGCTATGCTTGTTTATGCAGTGATTGCTATGATAGCGGTATAAAGCACAAAATGAACTTATAAAAAGCTTTAGAAAACTTTAAACAAATGAAAGAAGGAGGTGCGCAGCCTGGTAAGAGACATGGACATCAATCAAAACAAAATGAATATTGGAGGAGCTTGCACTATAGAATGGTACGCACACCAACCAAGGGCATAGAGGAGTAAACCAGAGAATGAAGGAGCTGTCATAATTGTGTGAATGCAGAGCATGAAGAATGTCGATGAAAAAGGAATTAGGGAAAAATGAAGGAGGGGAAATAGATCTATGGTGGAGAAAAGTGATCACAACCTAGCCTCATCCTCACCATCCCCCACCAAATCAAGATCCCAAGGAGCACGATGGTTAATTCCCGCGAGATAGCGGGTTGGTGCCACGTGGCATGTGGGCCGGAAAAATATCGAAGGCATGGGATAGTCTTTTAAAAGGGAAGACTAAATGTTTTAAGAAGCCAGATGAAATGATTAAGGAATTCCTATGTTTAAAAGGGAAAATATTTAAAATTAAATATTTATGGTGAATACACAAGGTGGGCCCGACACGGATGTGGATTTGTTTAAAGCAGCCCGATAAATTTTTGAAAGAGCCAAGGAATTAAAATGGTAGGAGCTGAGTGTGCCCATTAAATAAGGAATGTGAATATTTAAGAAACATGTTTTCTTAAGTATTCAAATATGATGCAAAATGGGTCTTTACCATTATAAATGGTAAATTAATGAATACACGGGTAAGGAAATTTTATTTTACCTGGGTGAAAATTTTCAACAACATGAGTAAAGTTGTGTGCAGTATTCTAAAAGGAAAAGTGAAATAAAAAAATTCACCGGATAAAATGCATGTGAAAATGGATGAAGGAATGTATTACAGTGAATAAAGATTCACTTTATGAAATATTTGGTTGGCTGTGAAAATATAAAATGCAAGTTGCAATAAAGAAAAAGAACAGAGATAAAAGGATTTTCACAAGCAAAATATTTTACAGAGCAGAGTGATGGAGTGAATTTCATCACATGGGCTTATTTTCTATTGAAGAACAACTTGGTAAAAAGGTAGATTTGGAGGAAAAGTTTGTTGCAGAGAGAGGAGAGAGGCTTTTCTTTTATTGATCAACGGTGAGGAGGTTTCAAGATGGCATCTCTAGATCAGCTTTAGGGCTTCTTCTGGATATTTTTATTCTTCTATTTCTTCTCCTCTTCTGATTATTCAGGGTTCTAAGGTTTTGTATGGGGCTGGGTAGATAGAAAATGCTATGTCTGAGTCTTTTCTTGAGTCTGTAAGTTGTAATTTTTGATTTCATGAGCAAATACAACCAGTTTATGCAAATAAATCATGAAAGTGTGTGTGCATTCATGAATATCTTCAAATTGTCTCCATACTTGTACAATTTAATGAATATGAATTGAATAATACAAATTATCTTCGAGTTTGTAATCTCAAATTTCATGAGATTGTGTTCTTTTTTTATGGGTCTATTTCAAAGAAATGGTTAAATACTTTGAGTAGATAATAGTGATTTCAAGTGTGCAGGTTGGATTTGGTAAGGAGAATCTGATTGATAACAGGAGTGGGATTGTTGGTGTAAGACACTAAGAGTTGATGCAAGGCATTAAAAATTTAAATCCACTGGTTGAATGTCATTTGCTGATAAATTTTTTTATGTGTTTGACTCCATGGCCCAGAATTAGGCACTGATTTATCTTGTAGCTTAGTGCATCTCAGAAACATTTTATAAATTCAAACTAATTTTAAATGCATATGTGTTATAGTTATCCCATGCTCCAAATAGTCAATATTATTGATGAACAACCATTTCTATTCAATATTATCCTATTATGTTGAGCTATTAAATGAGATTATCTATTGTTGTTAATGTTGTAACTTATGACAATGGTGCAGAAGTTGTGAACGCATTAAGGGATCACCCTGCTGGGTCTTGCAAAGCCCAAAGTGTAGGAGGTATTTAACTTCCTCATCAGTTGGTCCAGGTCCTTCGAGCTGCCCTTGATTGGAATTGGAAATTCCATAGGTAGATTAGAAGACCAACTTGGTTACAGTAAAAACAACCAACAAAACCTCTGGATTCCTTTTGGTGTTCACTGGTTGATAGGTTCAGTGAGAAGTTGGAAGGATGGAAAGGAGCTCTTCTGAGCCAAGCTAGAAAAATTCAGCTCCTCAAAGCTTCTCTTCATAATCTCCCAATTTATGCTTTAAGCCTTTTCAAAATTCCTACTAAATATGAGGAGGCCATTCAAAAAGATCCAAAAAAGATTCCTTTGGTCTAGTGTGGAGGAGAGAAAGAGGATGCCTCTTATAGGATGGGATATGGTTTGTAGACCGAAAAACCTTGGGGGGATTAGGTCTCAGAAAAATTAGAATGATTAATAAGACTCTTCTTGCTAAATAAATATGGAGATCATTCTCATCTGTTGGAGAATGGAAAGATATTTTAAGAACTAAATATATGACAAATTATGTGTCCCTCAAAGACTTGTTGGATTCTCCTATTCTGTCCCATGGTTCAACTTGCTAGAATGGCATGATTGCTAGTAAAAAGATTTTGGAATCAGGGGTTGGATGGCACATTAGAAGCGGTAATATAGCTAGGTTCTGGGAGGATAGATGGCTTTTTAAGGATCCCCTAATCAAAATTGAAAGATTCAACAAATGGACTAAGTATTGCAAAGAAGCTTTTGGAGAGTATGTTAAAGATAATTGGATTCAAGGAGATTGGGTGGATTTGTGTGTGGTTAGTCAGGAGTTGGCTCAACTTCAATCTTCCTTAAGTGTTGTTAGATTGGGACAAAATGAGCCAAATGATCATCTTGTCTAGATGGACAACCCTTCAGGTAACTACTTTGTTTCTTCGGTTGTTTCTCTGTTGTCCCTTTCTCAAGCCCCCCTCCTTTTTGGTCTAAAGTGTGGATCATAAAACACTTGACTCCTAAAGTCAACATTTTCTTCTAGATTCTACTTCAAAATAAGGTGCTAACGGTGGATAATCTTTGCAAATGAGGACTACAAATCCCCAATAGCTGTTACCTTTGCAAGAGTGAGGTGGAGTCAACAAACCATTTTTTTCTCCACTATCCATTTGTTGCTACAATCTGGGGAAATTTTTTAGCCCTCTGGAATATTTTTTGGGTTTTCCCCCTGTCCATTGAAGATTTATTTTCATAATGGAAAGCTCCATCTCAAAATACTTTCATTCGAAGGTTATGGGCTTTTATTTTCCCTTTTTTTTGTTTGGGGAGTGTGGAAAGAACATATTAACAGACTTTTCAGGGATAGGGAGATATCGGAGACTAATGTTTTTGAAAAAAAAATTAGGCTTATAAAGGAAAACTTCAATGTTATTCCCCAAAAAGCTCTTAATCTTGAAGTTGTGGTGTGCTCTCCCTATGATCTAATGATAACCAAGGATTGGAATATCAAAATGAATGTTTCTAAGGCATCCAAGCTAGCTAAGAAAAATAGGGAGGGTTTGTGCTGGACCTTTCCTCCAAATGGTTGGACTAAATCCAACTTTGATGGCACTGCGAAGGGAAATTTGGGAATGGTCAGAAGTTGAGATGTGTTAAGGGACTCAAATGGTAACTTTATGGTGGATATGGCCATTTCCCTAGGTCATCAAACCAACCATGTGGTGGAGGAAATAGGAGTTTTTCAAGTTTTTAATTTAGCACATAATCTAAATATAAAATATTTATGGCTTGAAGGGGACTCCATAAACATCATTGACTATCTCCTAGGTAGGACCCCTCCCTCCTGGTCTATTAAGAATTGGATTGAAGAAGCAAAATCTATCTTAGACAAGTTCGATAAAGTTAAAATCTCCCACCTCTATATGAAATTTAACAGTGTGGCAGATTACTTTGTGAATGAGAGGGTTAAGAGGGGAGGTTTGAACGCGTGGCAGAATTTTAGGGACTTGGGAGCTGAAGTCAGGGCCTTATTAGATTATGATGTTATGCATGGGAAAGAGGAAAATATCTTTAATGATGATAGGGAAAAGGGCTGTGTACATCAAAATCAAGAGATTTGATGGGCCCGTGTCAAATAACTTAGTTAGTAAGAAAAAGTGGCACACTTTGTGGGTTCATTAGAATGGCTGCATAAATTTATAACAGGTTTTCAGTGCTAGTAGAGATTGCAATGAGGTGCATATGAATATGGGGGGGATAGGAAAAGTATTGAGCTAAATAGCTATGAAATGCACACGAGGAATGCTAAGGTCTAGAAATAGGTTGAGCGAGGTAGTTTGGTTCCATTCCTAGAAAAATTTCATGGAACTGATCCTATGGCTACTGACTACTTTGAGAAGAATTTGAACAATGGATAAATAATCCTCTTTGGGAGAAAGGTGAAACTAGATGAGCAATTCATAGGAGAGGTGACTGGAATGTCCATTAAGGGCATGAAGTTTTATCATGATAGAAGGTTTTTAGATGAGGTGGTAATCAAATTCCCTAAGAAAGAAAAGGAGAAAATGAAATTGTTCAAAGTTTCCAACAGCTATTTTGAAATCGACACCATCAAGGAACTTTGGAGAAAGGTGCTTCAAATCATAATGGAGTTTATTACCTTAGATGAGAGATTCACCAGAGTTTATGGTCATCATTTTGTTATACTTAACCACTTTTGCCATAAGGTACAGATTTCTCTACCTCATTATTTGTTTTGTTCGTTGAGCAATAGCCTTGAGGACCACAAGAAAAATCCTAGGAGATACCCTATTCTTCATCCTGGTCTTATTAGGTTAATCTAAGCATGTCGGCTTTATCTAAACCAGTTGCCTCCATGACATCTGAGGACTATGATATGGATAGTGGTGGTTTGGAGAATCATTCTAAGCCTAACCTGGAGAGAATTGTTGAAGCCCATCCATCCCCTATCCTATCTAGTAAGAAAACCCAACTTTGTAAACCCTAGCTCGCGAAAGCTAACCCTGAGATTTACCGCAACTGCCTAGTTCCTTTCAAGAATCCTACTCTCAAGGGTTCCCCTGCCAATAAGTTGGTTTCCTACTCTACGGACTCTCTTGAGGAAAAAATGAGAACCCTGAAGCTAGCAAAAACTTTGTCTCTAACCCTCCTACCTCTTTCAGAGATTATGGTACCATATTTCCCAGCTCCCCTCACCTAGATGATTTTAACCTTATTTTAGACATGGATTAGTTTGGAGATATCCTTGCCTTTGCTAGAAGTGGTGTTGGTGATATTTTTAGGGTCATGAAATGGGCCTATCAAGAAATTAATGATCTTAATATTAGAAATAGGGTTCTAAATAGCAAGTTGGAGGAACTAGAATTGAAGCTGTCAGCTCTAAGCAATAAAGAAGGAAAATAGAAAAAGAAAAATACTAGAATGGGAGATGATGGCATTGAGGACAAGTATAAGACTCTGGAAGCTGAAATTGTTAAAATTAAAAACAATATGAAAACTATTGTGGAACAAAACCATAGAATGGCAAGGCACAATGCCATTATCATAAATGCAATGTCTAAAAAGTTGGAAAAGTCGCAATAGGGCTTGTTGGTTGTTGATTTGGAAGAGGACAAGGATAAAAACAAGAATGAGGACCAAGGAATATCGAAGAGGACCTGTGCCAACCTTAAGAGGAAAGCGCCTCCTACTACCCAGATGGTCCAGATCTTAAAGGGGGGTTCAGGAAATGAATGACATGGAAACTGAGACAACGAAAATTTTAAAGTCCCAAGTTTAGTCACTGCTGTCGTTTTTTCTAGTCTTTTTGGGTCTTTTCTGTGGCCCTTGTTGGCCTTTTGTTGGTGGTTGTGGCTTTGTTATTTTGTTGTCCTCTCTATAGCCACTCTATTTATGGGGTCTTTGACAATCTTTTCTTTTGTTTGTAAACTTTGTGGTTTTGGGTCCCTGTAAAACCCATTTTTTCCTCTTTGAACAAAAACAATCAAAATAATATTTTTAATCAAATACTCATACACCCATATTTAGCACCCTTTCTTAATACTAAAAAGTTTATTTTTTTTGTTTAAAAGCCTATAAAATCCTTTGGTACTTGGGACAATATTGTTTCTATTGTTAAACCTTACTATATTTAATCTTTAAAAATATACAAGGAAAAAATAAATTATTAAAAATAATATAATAAAAAATATAATTAATAAGAAATTTTTTGTAGATAAATAAAGTCAAGTCTATATTAAAGGATCTTAGATATATTTTTTAATGGGTTAATTTTCATTTATATTTGTGCATGCATTTCAAAGGTTAATGGTGTTAACAAAACCTCTGTAGTTTTGCAATAAATAGGGTGCAAACTAATTTACTCTTTTGAATGTAGTCAAACCTAGTGATAGATTTAACAAGCTTGAAGACACAAAATATAAAAATGCAATATGTGGATGCAGTTAAGACTTATTTAAGATAGATATTGATACTAGAGTTCTAAATGAAGGTGCAATATATTCTCTCCTATACGACTTATCAATATATTGATCCTTAAAACTATCATAGAGTGATTTCTTTAAATACAAGTCTTAGACATACACACATCATGACTTTTTGTACCCAAGTTGATAGGTAATTATCATATCCCTAGAATGCCATTTGGAAAAAAAAGGGATTTGATATTCAAAATTGAAGGAATACATCATGAACATATTTTTCTACAAGGAATTCAACCATGTAAATTATCTAATCTAAAAAAAAAGAAAATATTAAAAATCAACTAATCCTAAATTAAATTTGTAAAATACATGTGTTAAAATCATAAATTCAATATTAAAATCAAACAATACAATATTAAAAATTAAATAATAAAATTATATATAGATAACATTGACATCCCGCTGAAACAAAATGTTGACCTATGGATAATTATTGAGGAGGCTAACCTCACTCCTTTCTTTCAAGCTATACAAGGGCATGATGATAAAATTACCTCTAAATTCTACAACTCTTTGAATGCTGGCAAGGTCGTCATTAGTGGAATTCATTTTGAGGTTACAACTAGCCTCGTTGCAGATGTTATGGGTCTTTAATGTAAAGTTCTCAAAGTGGTGAAGATTAGTAATAGGAATACAAAAAATTCAATGAAAAATTCTTTGAGAAAGGAGAGAAAGCAGTTCATCTTTAGAATGGCTATGACTAGGAAAAACTGCCTTCCCTTATAGCCTGGTAAACACTTGCTTAATACATTATTTTACCCTTGAGGGAAGATTTGCAACAATTCATGGTTATCATTTTTCTCTGTTAAATTACGTTCCCCATAGGGAATGGATTAATGTTCCCTATTACTTGCTTTAATCTCTAAGGACCTGTATTGCAAAAGGTGGCTCTCCGCCCTTGCATCAGGGTTTAATCTATGCCCTTTATAAGTTCACGCTTGTCACAACCCCCCAACTGAATCCTTAACCCATTGCAATCCCCACAAATATCAACCTCTTAGAAAATAATCCTTGATCTTCCCATAAAGCCCCTCCTTTGTGCTCAAAGTACAAATTCAAGTAAGGAATTTTTCCTTCTGTTACGTCCCCAAATCGATCTTCCATCTTTCTTGCAGAGGCTACTACCCTCAAAAGGAATGCCTCTCTCTTTCAACAATTCTAGAAAGAAAAGGATGGAACCCTCAAGCTCTATAATCAATAAAATTGGTGATAACTTGATGCCTTTCCATAAGAGCCTAAACAGTCTAGTGGGTTGGGAGAAAGGAGGTTCGCTCGACTGGCTAGTGCTAGTTAGAAGAACAAAGGAAAAGGCATAAAAGGAAAGAAGTTAGTGCTTGAGGATGAGGAGTTGAATGACTCATATGATGATTTCATCCTTGAATTTGATGATGATATTCAATACAATGAGGATATGAGGGAAGAAGAGATAAGTGTTAAGGAGGGGAAGGATCACAGTGAGGATGACAAAGTCTCTATTGAAAAGTATGAAGAGGATTTTGAAGGGCTTGAGTGGGAGCATGGATTTGGTAAGGAAAACCTTAATGAGGAGTTAGAGTAAATTGAAAAACAAGGTACATGAAAGTTCAACTAAAGGAAAGGCCTAGCTATGCCCTAGAAGTTGACCTAGAAGGTGATGGTGACAAAATAAGAAACACGATTACTGCCTTGGAGAAAGTTGTTAGAAATATAACTACTATCGTGGATGGGATCATGCAACATACAATTTTTTATACTGTCTAGTAAATCCAAGATAAGGAAAATTGGGAAATACCAAGAGGAGATGACTCAGATGACACTGGATACTAACAATGTTAAGGAGAAGGACTAGAACAATGCTCTTCACATGCTAAAGACAAATTGGTATCTCATTAGTTCCTCTAAAAATTCATGGTTTTAGGTGTTGTTTTTTTGTTTCTAGCATCTCGTTGGCTTGCATGACTTGTCCTTTCTAATACTTTTATTTTATGTTAATTTGAGGTTTGTGTGCCTCCTTTTATTTGTTTTTATTAGTTAGGCCTTGTTGGCCTTTGCTCCTTTGTTTGTTGCTCTTTAAACTCTTGGGTTTAGGGACCCTTCCCCTGTTTTTAATATCAAAAGAACTGACATAAAATAATTGAAAATTAAAAATTATACTTAATTATAATAAAACATGTATTAGATCTCATTACATAATCTAATATCTATATGAATAAGACATGGAAAACAAAGTTTTCTTATTTTTATAATTCTTCACTATATTGAGCAAGATAATTTATGAGCCAATTACAAACAAAAGATTATATAATAAAACTATATCATTACGTATAATCTACTATCTCTATTAATAAGACATGGAAAACAAAATTTTCTTATTTTTATAATTATTCACTATATCAAGCAAGATAATTTATGAGTCAATTAGAAACAAAGAATTATATAATAAAATTATATCATTGCATAATCTAATATCTGTATTAATAAAACATGAAAAACAAAACTTTCCTATTTTTATAATTTCTTACTATTATACAAATTATATGGAACAACATAATTTATTTATATCAATATCAAATTCATTTAAAAATCTCTACCTTTATCTGCACTCAAAAACTATTAGACAACCGACAATTGTGACACTCGGTCGACATTGCCAATGAGCTGTCAGTATAATATATTTGGTTATAGTTATGAGTTATTATCACACATCAAATGAATTGGTATCTGTTAGAATTGATAATTATCTATGTTTTTGTTTTGAACAACTCGAACGGAATTGTTTACCCTGGTTGTATTATTATATTTTCCCCCGTGCAATCTACAGTCATCCACTACTGTTTTCTGGTATAATTGCGGACAGTTAGAATGGTGAGGAATAATTTAGGGTAAAATCTAATGGGTCCTCTAATTAACATAGATATGTTCAACAGATAAAATACAATTGTTAGTCATTCTCCATGATCGATCTTCTTAATATTATTTTTGCTTTTGTTATAAGTGAACGGATTTACATTGTGGATTGAATATTATTGAAGTTAATGTTTAAATTTGCTTTAATCCAATGCAGAGTAGACTTTTGATTGGCTACTGAACTGCGAATCTTGTGCCGTATCTTTACACATCATATAATTCAGTGATTGGGACAAATCGGAAAGTAAAACGATGAGATAATGAAAGCAATTGATAATTGATCTTCCAAGCATGATTTTTTTTTTCTCATCCTTGTTGAGATAAATATAATACAAATATGAGCAGGTGAATCAACTTGGACTGAAACAAAAGACCATGGGTACGGCAGTTACAGTTTAATTAACGTACATCTTATTTATATGCATTTAAAGAGTTGGTATATTGCAATCAATATATTAGTTATTAATGATGACATCATTTTTAATATAAAAAGTGGGTGTTTTTATAATAATGTATTAGCTGATTAAATTCTTCTTCTCATTTTTTATATTTTTTTACAATTAATTTTTTTTTGTATAACAAATATGTAATTGCCTGTGAAATTGTAAAGATAAAAGTAGTTTTTCTTATTTTTTAAATATCTTTATTATTCTTTAATCTAGAATTAAGCATGAAAAAACATATTAAATATTTAAGTATGATTTGTGTTTCTGAACTAAAGAGGGAGAAGAGGTTGCTTGTAGAAAATAAATGAGAAAATAAAGTTAGAAATCTCAATAATTTTATAATAGAAAGCATATTAGAAGGTTTAGATTGTTCTTAAGAATATCCCCATATCGCACATGGTAGTTCACTTGGAGACACAAGGGAAAGAATAATGGAATTCTAAATATTCCAAAAACTTATAGAACATAAGAAAAAAAATTAAAATAATGAATTTATTTCAAATAATAAAATAATTAACAAGAGCAAAGTGATATAAAACCTTTGTACATTTATAATTCTTTAAATAACTACAATCTAAGAAGGGGTGAAAGGGGTTGTTGCATAGGAACTTGTCTTTAGTTAAATCTCGGTCTTTTCATCTTCATAAGTAGCCTATGGAGCAAAGAGAAATTAAAGTTTTGTTCTCTTCAATCCTAAGTGCTTCTAGGAGTTTTAAAATAGTGAAACGAAACTATAAGTGTTTGAATGGATGACAAGAATGCACACCATAGTATGTGAGAGAAATTAATGGAGTTAAAACTCTCTAAGTACCACAAGGAAGCTAAAATAATGGAAATGGAATTAGATATTTGAACAATACCTGTAGACACTGGAAAATGTCCTGAATGATATTATGTACTCGAAACAGGTATACTAACATCATTTCCTCTTTAAACCCATTCTCTTTTCGCTCAATTAATTAAATTATTCCAACTATTTAATTGATTCCCTCATTTTCATCTATCAATCTAATTCATCAAATGGGGTTAATTCACCCCCTTTAATGCTAACATTTCATCTCATTAAATTAAATAGATCAAAATATTTAATTTTATTCCCTAAGTCTTCTAATTTAATTAAATAACCCTTAGTTATTTAATTAAATGACATCTCACCTTTTCCCCTTTCATTAAACCATTTAATTTAATGAAAATCACTTTATTCTTCAAATCCCCTAATTGTATGATTAAACCTTGTTTAATTAGTGATTAAACCTTGTTTAATTAGCAATTAAACTATTTTTTCTCCAAAAGAGGAATATTCCCATGGAATATTTCTTATCCTGTTTTTGCACAAAAATAATCTTTTTAATTTGCAAAATATCTTTTATCCTCATCCATGAGAATAGTCCAAAGAATATTCTATCTCCTCCAATCATCTTACTTGGCTTCTTGAGCAAGCTAAAATTTTAACCTCTTGAGCAAGTCACCTTGTGACCTATGTGTGCAGGCCAAAATTGTGTTGTTTTGGAACAAATGTAAGCCCTTGATTGATTCTCATCTTGCACTCTCATTTGTTGATGAGAATCCATGATCCATGCCTCCTATTTCGTCCATTCTTAACTGTTGATTAATCTTTTTTATCTCAACCCTCAATTTCTCATTTGATCTCCTATAAATAGGACACTATTTGGAGACAAATGGATCCATCTTTCAATTGCAAACTTATGTTGTTGAATTCACTTGCATTCATACTCTCAATTTACTCAATTTTAGCTAATTTTAGTTTATTTTTTAGTTGCATAATAGCTTAAGACATCCATTAAAGGCTTCCATGCATCCATCTTAGTTTGTTCATAAATTAGGGTTTCCATCTTTTAGCTTAGAATTAGCTTAGCAATTGCATAGTTAGATCAATTTTAGCATAAAATCACGTTAATTTAGCTTGATCATGTTTAATTTAGCATAAATAAGGTTTTCATCCATTTATCACAATGGTTTCATCGATTCTCTTCCATAGAATCGATTGAAATAGGCTTACAAATCATGGGATTGGGAAAGGGCTGTTGTTCCACATCAACATGACACCAATTCTAAAATGAGATAAGTTTCAAATGGGTTAGAGTATACATTTAACTATTTTCATAGTTTGCAATTTTTAATTTCAATAAATGCTTAGTTTAACTTTCAATTTGAATGATCTTGTTCAAGATTGAGGTTTATTGGCTAAATTATGCTTTGATTCATCATGGATCAAGTGTAATTGACCCATATTGACAATGCTCGCTTCACATTCTAGCGCTAGAAGGAGGGAAAACCATTAATTTAATCAATTTTTAGCTCGAATTTCATTCATTTGCTTTTTTGTAGGATACAGTGATGCCCAAATCAAATACAACACACCTTTGAAGTGCATCGTCATATAGCGATGATACCGCTATTTCAAACTATGATGCAGATTAAATGCACTAATACCAATTAAATAGTGACGCTAATTTAATATCGAGGTATTGAAGACTTCAAACGATGATGCCCCAAATTCACCAGAGCGACGCCTGACCAAATAGCAATGCTATCGTGCTCTCTATTTTTGCTGCAGAGTGATGTCTAAATGAAAAATCGCAACACTATTGTGTGTAGTGATGCCCTACTCTAGTAAGAAGTTTTATGATCATTTTTTTGACATGTGCTTTAATTTTCTCGATTCATCAGATCACTAATGTATTTATAACATTATTTTGGTTGTTATACTAACATGGTTTTGTAGGTTGGATGACATGGAGATAAAGTGAAGAAAGCCTTCTTATCTTGAAATCTCATGATTGTAACAAGTGTTTGATGATTTTGGGGCAATTATACCCAACTTTTATGCTTTGTACTTTATGCTTTGGGACATTCACTAGATTTCAATTAAGTTTAAAATGAATGCTCAAATATGACTAAAATTGAACCCTCATCTCATCATTGTCTTTTGGGTTTAAAATTGAACAAGGCAAATTCATATTTCATTTGGTGCATAAAATGAAGTCATCTTAGCTTAGGGGTTAAAATTTGCAACTGTTTGCTATGTTTTGTGATTTACACTTCTATTATTGAATGTGTATGCAATTCTCGCACCATTTGGCGACCTTGAGAAAAAAAAATTCTTAACACTTTGTATAATCAACTACATCTTTCAATTTGGATTAAAATTGAACCCCTTTGTGAGTGTGAGAAAAAGGCATGGCCTGTGTTCTCTCTTTGTTCATATGAATGGAGATGATCAAACTATGGATGTAATTCCTCGCTATTGTTTATCCTTAGAGGGCCTTCCTCCCTGCTTCGAAAGGAGGGAACGACCCAAGCGATAATGAGCTAAAGCCAAGCTCTTCCAAACCACTATATAAATGTGTGGTTGCAACAAAAATAGTGATCAATGGGATGTGGTACATGATAGCTTTCCCCAATATCTTTATGATGCGTAAAGCCCTTATTCTAAGGGTTGAGATACCTCTTGACGAAGTTTATCATAGTCTCCCCTAAACTAGAAGTCGGGTGCTCCCACAATACTGGTTTACAATTTTTGGTCAAACTGGACACTGAACTGATTTTTTCTAACTAAGTCTTCACTTTCGGGCACCTATAGGGGCTAAACCGTGAGGAATTTGAAGATGATGCAAACTAGTTATTTGTGAAATTTTGTCTATAGATTCTAAATATTTTTTTTTCATAATTATTGACACAAGGCTTGAATTCATCTACGATTTTGTTAGTGTAATTAAATAATTATTACACTAGCATAAGTTAACTTAGGTCTTGCATTTAATTAAGTGAGTCCTCAGTTGCATTTATTAGAAAATCATAACTAATGGGGTAATTCCCCCTTCCATGTTTGTAGGGGATAAGATTCCTTCTAGAAGATGAGTTTTCCTTCTACAACTTATCTCAATCTTTTATCATTTCCTAGGTAGGGTTCACATGTTGTCACATATTGTTAGATCATGACACATATTCCATCTTGCATCTCATTCATGCCTATATATTCAAGGCATTTGTAAATTTGTAATCATCTAATATTCTAGATCAATAGCAATCTTTATTTGCATGCCCTTAGTTGCAACACTTTCTATGTGGTTGCATTTCTCTTGGCAAGATCCTTTGAAGTGTGTGCAGCTTCATTGGATGATTCAACATCCATCATTTTGACATGGTATCAGAGCCATTCCAGTGAGATTTCATCCCAGGATCAAGAAAGTTGGGCTCGTGAGATTAATCATAGGCTTGAAGGTTTCCATTGCAGGCTACTTGACTCCACCTGGGGACCAAGCTGATTTCTGAAGTAGATTGAGCCATATCTGAGCTCGCCATTTTCTTCAGAAGGCCTCAAGACCCTAGGATTGCTTGTCCAATCATCAACTTGGGAGCCATCAGAGGTATCTTGGGGTTTACAAAATCAACTGGTATGATCGATACAAATTTGCACTAAAAAATCACCCCGGTCAGTTGTCCTTTGAGGCAAAAAAAATTTAGTTGCAGGCCTTTTTCATTTAAAAAAAAATCAGGGTTTTTTTCTATTTGTTTGGCAAAAAATTATTATTTTGCGCATTTTTCTATAGTTTGTAGAAAAAAAAATTAAAATTTGGGGTAACTGCTATTTTTAATCCATGGTCGGCATTTTATTAAAATTTCTTTTGGCATAAATTTTTGTCATCCATTAGTATCAAGTTTTTAATCTGCAAATATATATAAGTCAGCATCTAAACAAAATTTTAAAATTCCCTAGGCATTATTTAAAATTTTATTTTCGGCCTTCTTTTAAAAAAAATCTACATGCTCAAATTGTTGTCGGTGCATACAAAATATTAAAAAATTTTGAAAAAAGGATTTTTTCGGTTGCATTTACGATTTTGACAAGGGACGAGTACTTGTCATCATCCACTTAGGGGTCTGACCCTTCAATTTTCGCAGACGTCACATCCCTATACCGAAAGTCATTCATCGGAGTCTTCATTGTCTGATCATTGGTTGTTCACTAGTCACATCTTCAGGCTCCTTGTCTTCGTTGTGAATCTCCGAAAGTATTTACCAATCATCCTCTCAATGTGTCGTTATTTCTTGCGACTACCAAGCTGTTCCACCACTGAAGGAGCTCCTTCCTCCAACGGCATCGTCATTTTCTATAGCCCCAACACCACCCAATCTGGGGGCCTTTTTTTTTCCTCTTTTCCCACTGAGGTCACATCAACGACTAGGAGCTAGCACGAAGGGGGCTAATTTTTCGCACCCTGTTAGCCTGTAGAGTGCCTAATCTAGGCCTTTTTTTTGTTTTACCATAACTTTTCACTAGGGTATCAAAAATCAGCAAACGAGATACCATCAGTAAGAGGATTTACTCTATTTTCTAGTCGTGACATCCATTTTGCAAAATTTTGGTCACAAAAAATCTACAGTCAACTAAAGTCAAAACCCTAATTTGGACTCGAAGGCTCATATCTTCTCATCAGATTGCTAGATTTCAGTTATTCCAATGGCATCAGGAAGGTAATTTAGAGGATTTTTCATCATTCCATTCACTTTGATCAGTTTCAGCTCCAAGTGCTCTTGCATTATATTTTTTCAATTTGGCACATTTGTTCAATAACTTGGATATCCTGAAGCTTGGGAAAATAATATTTGATCTGGGTGGCATCACTTCAGTTACACATCATCTTTGGAATTCTCTATTTGTTGTTGAAGGTCAGTTTCTTTGTATTTTGGAGAAATTTAATTGTACATTATGGGGCTTGCATATACTCCTTCTATGACTATGTTGCACAAGGGTAACTATGAATAATGGCAAGATGGGATCATCCACCATCTCCAATCACTTGATTTATTGCCACATCTATTTGGTATCCTTCCCCATCCAAGTGAAGGTATTCATCTACTTGCTTGGAGTTGCAACATATTCATTATCTTGGAGATCATTTCAATGCAAGTTGATTGTGATGTTTTGAGTTCTATTGATCATTGTGATTGTCCTCGCATACTTTGGACTAAGCTTTGGGAGATATATGGAGGATCAGACACTCCAACCTTCCCCAATGGTCATGATTTAGAATGTCATTCCTCAATTCAGGTACCCCACAATGATATTGTTGAGCAAGAGGTTGATTGCCTTGAATCTTCTGAAGAGGTTTACAAGGTTTCTTCAGATCCTTCTTCTCTATATCAGAGATAGTTGGTATCCCTTCACATTCAGTGATTCCTTGTCTAGATTCATTGATTGAGGCTCCCATCATCATTCATCAAGACACATTCATTTTTCTAGACTTGACATCACAGGATGGCTTTGTTTCAGGTATCACTGACTTGGCTACTTCTACAAGTTTGGAGAACATTCTTGAGGGGATATCACTCCTCTATTAATATTTCACTTTGGAGAGTTCTCTTGAGTCTCCTCATCCTTTTGTCTCAACCTTGATTGGGGATCCTGAGACTATCTTGGAGACACTTGTTTTCTATTCAAAAATTTCATGTATGAGACTTCTTCCCTGTCATTCCATTTAGGATTCGAGGTTTCTTCAACATCTACCATTAGATTTTCTTCAGCCTTCATTTAGTGGTTTTGAGGACACTTCATTCAGGGGGGGCAATCAAGTCTCCATCATATTCACTGCATCACATTCTTTTACTATTTTTTAGAATCAGTTTCCACATCATCCTAGTTTGTCACCCTCTTCATTGATTGTGGCACCTTCATCTTTAGGCAAGGAGACACATGAGTAGTTTTTAGAGACATCATCATCCACATTCATCCTACCTTCATTCAATTCCTATCTAGAATGGGAAGCATCCCTACACTTGCACTTGGTTTTGTTTCTTCCAAAAGGGAGACAAGTTGTTTGTTGACATTGGATCTTTTTTTTTCTTCAGACATTTACCATTTTTGTAGGTGATCACATATTCAGGGGGGGCCATATAGTATCTCTATTTCCCTCCTATGGGGGGGGAAATTGAATATATTGTATCCATGTGATAGATGGTGTAGTTGGGGGGTATTTGGGAGTCCTCCATCCTTCCCATCCTATCTCACTTTTTTTGCATTTCATCTCCTTTTTGGAGAGGGGTTTTTTTCCCACTAGGTTTTCCCCTTTTCTTTGTTTGTGGGAGATTAGTTGCATTTTCATTCTCATCATCTAAATGGGTACCTAAAATGGCCTCATAGTCAGGACCCATCATCATCATCTTTGTATAATCATTGCATTTCCTCCCTAAGTTGCACTTATGGGGGGTGTTAGTGTAATTAATTAATTATTACACTAGCATAAGTTAACTTAGCTCTTGCATTTAATTAATTAAGTCCTAGGTTGCATTTATTAGAAAATCATAAATAATGGGATAATTCCCCCTTCCATGTTTGTAGGGGATAATATTCCTTCTAGAAGATGAGTTGTCCTTCTAGAACTTGTCTCAATATTTTATCATTTCCTAGGTAGGGTTCACATGTTGTTAGATCATGACACATGGCAACATCATATTTCATCTTGCATCTCATTCATGCCTATATATTCAAGGCATGTGTACATTTATAATCATCTAATATTCTAGATCAATAGCAATCTCTATTTGTATACCCTTAGTTGCAACACTTTTTGTGTGGTTTAATTTCTCTTGGAAAGATCCTTTGAAGTGTGTGTAGCTTCATTGGATGATTCAACATCCATCATTTCAACAGATTCAACCAACTCCACCCCTTGTGCTAATTCAACCTTTAACATCTAGTCTTGCAACTCATCTAGGAAGCAACCTTGGTCTCACTTCATGTCTAGGAACAAACACAACTATGGGTATTCATAGCATGAGCATTCCATTAACCACCAACGTTCCCAAAAAAACAAGTTGGACACCAAAATTTTGCAAAACACTTACATTTTGTGACACCACAACAACGTTGACATTTCGAGAGCAACCATCTTCATCCATCACCACAAATACCCCAAGTGTTCCTAACGTTACATAAGGTATTGTGAACCAAGTGCCTCAAGTAGGAAAACAAGGGAAAGTTAACACTCTCACGCAAGGACAACCCTTAGCAAGTGGTTCCAACAACCCATCGACACATCGAAACAAGTAGTTACCCAAGATACCCAATTCAATCCACCATCCACATCAAACCCATCCATCACCAACCCAAATCAAAACAACACCTTGGTTACCAATCCCATCCACCAAGGTGATAACTTGATCCCACCTCAAATACAACAAGGAAATCCTCAAGACATTGATCAAGGAAACCTTTTTGATCAATGGAATCAAGGTCTCGATATGTCATTACCATCACAATATCTAATGGCATCATCATCTTTCCCCATGGTCCTCTGTATGAAGAGGTTGATTTACATTTTGCTAAGAGTAGCTAATTGTGGGTGGAACTTGACTCACAAGAGGTCCTAGGTGAGGGACCAGAGGCAACTGAGGTATTGGATTCATGATAGGAGTGTGATTAGCGAGAGCCTGGTTGAGAGTTGGGACTTGTCCAGGGTGAGCAGCAGGTCCTAATGATGGTAAAGGCCCAGACAAATGTTTCCTTAAACACGTGCTAACCTTCATAGCCTCTGAGTACACATCAAGTAGGGTATTAGGAGGGTTTTCTCTCCATATCATGAAGGTAGCTATCAGACTATCAAGTCCCTCATAATAGACTTCTAAAGCAGTGGGCTCATCAACAGCACAAGGGGTCTACAGTTGAGTATAGGCACAATGAAACTGATTGTTAAAGGACCCTATAGGCTCATGGACTTCTCTCTTAACATTAGTGAACTGAAGATAGAGCTCATTCGGACTAATGGGAATCCTAAACTTCTACAAGAATACAGTCACTAGTTCAGTCCAATTCTGGATGGACGTAGCAGGTAAATTATTGTACCAATACGATGCATCATCCCCCAAGGAATAAGGAAACAATCTACATGCTATATCCTCATGATTGATTCCTCTATCCTTAAGGCCATTCTAAAAGATCCTGATGTGTTCCTCAGCAGTTCTATTAGGATCATTAACATGGAACTTTGAACAAAAGTGTTCAGGGTTCTTGGGCATGAAATTGTAATTAGCGAAAGTCAATGGAGATGGGTTATTAGCTAGGAAAGCCATTGGTGGAGGTGGGGGTGGTAATGGCTGATTTATGGCTAGTTGAGGTTGTTGAATGGGAATGTCCTCAAACTCAGACGAAGATGAACTTGATGAAGATGGGGATGATGGAGATGATGGAGGTGTCTGGGTGGATGATGATTCTCCCCTCTTGCTATCCCTTCTTGACCTAGTAGGGACTGGTAATTCTTGAAATTCCTCCTCCCCTGGAGTAGATCTGGTTCTTCTTCTAAATATTTCAGGAGAGATGGCAGACATAAATTGATCCAGCTTGCTTATTCAGGCCCTCATTCTAGCGCCAATGTGTTGATGGTGTTTTATGCACAGCAACAACTCAAATAGAATATAATATCCTATCTCTCTTGAAAGGTAAATCTCTATCAGCAAGCCTCAAGAGATAACCCCAAGGTCTCTAATGTCAGGTCTTGAAAATGCATAAACAACTCAGTGATAAATGTGAAAATGTTGGTAATCACATTGGGACCTTACTACAAGCAAATACTGAATCTTTAATTTATAAGATCTAACAATATGGTGATACTTCAATCCTAAATCTAACCCAATGATAAAAGAAATAACAAAAGATATAAGGTTTCTAAGAGATTTCTAAATTTAACACTAAACCTAAGATTAAAAATACAAATGACAAACACTTGAAATGGACCAATCCCTTAGAAACTGATTTCTACTTGACCCAGATAGATTTGCAATCTTATAGAAATAGTGCAATCTTCTAAGGTACTAATGATTTTTAGATCATGAACATTCATTCAAAGCAACCCTATTGCAATCAAAATGAATAAACCTCCATAATTGAACTAAGCACAATGAATATAAAAGTCCAGGCTAACTTTGCAAAGCAACTAACAATCAGTTGGTTGTCAAAAATATGGACCAGGGATTGCTACAAACACTTCAAGTACTAAATCATAAAGATGATTGAATCATGTCTAATTCTAAATCTAGCATATATCTAATACTTCCCAAGCAATCTCAAATATAGAACAACAAGAACCATGCAAGATAAATCAACACAAGAGAATTCACCAAAAGCACAATGTCTTCAATTGTATTTAATCGCCCAAAGTAGCAACAATTCTAGTATTCTGTTACAACACTTGCTCAAAATGAACTAACCTCTAACTCTTGCTCTACTGCTTAATTTGCTCTAGCATCAAAACTATCTATCTAGCCCTTACAAATGAGGCAGAATGCCATATTAATAGAAAACCCTCAAAACATGTCGGCCTAATTTGAATTTACAATAATAATAAATGGCCATAAAATAGGTCAGCCAAGATGAATTCAAAATAAAATAGAATATGCATTAAATGCATGAACTCCATCCTGGTCCGCCTGGGATCTCCAATATAGCTTAGACCAATGCATGCAAAATAATAGGGAAGCACAAATTATAATGTACCCTTGCATTAACTGCTTTCCCATTTAACTTTATTTTGATCCACCCTATCATGCACCATCACAAGTACCCTATCCAAGTCAGCTACAGGTGGCAGAGGTAAAACCTTAATTCTCCTTTCAATAGATTTAATATTTTCCCTTGATTTCTCCACCGACTTATCCCACTCAACCCTACTAGATTGATATTTCTTAATGATTGTAATATAAGTGGCCACATCATCCAACTGATGCTCAGTAGCCGGATCCTCAATGACTGGAGAATATACATCTTGCCACCATTTCTTCAATTGCTCAAAGCTCAAATGCTTTGGTGCGAACTTCCTTTGCCCTATCATTACTTTTAAAGAATGAGACACATCTATTGTAGATATCAGTTAGGGCATCCTCAATTTTCCTCCTCTGCTTATATATCTTCTTCAAAACCTTCTACCTTATTTTCAAAGCTTCAAACCATTCCCAAGGTTCAGCAACTCTATAGGAAGGGAGAATTCCATCACTCACTAGCTTATCCTTACTGTATTCCATGATGGTCTTGGTCTTTTGCAATAGGAGATCTACATCCTCTTTATCTTGAGCTAATACATCTTTCAACCAGTCTATTGCCTTGGTTGCATCTCCTTTGGTTGAAAGGATGTCATTAATAGCATCATCTCCTTTAGTCTGCACCCCTTGTAACTAGTTTAGCGTGGAAAGAGTAGTGGACTTCATTATTTCTAGCTCAGATATAGTTTCTTGGGGTAGGAAACTTGTAGCAAAAGATGAGGAACTAATGGACTACAAAGGTTTCATCAAATCTTCCAAATATTTCTTAAGTCTTTCATTCTCTTTATTAAACTCATGTTTAGCCTGTGCTTCTTTCCTCAATCTTCCTAGGATCACAACACTTGAACCCTCATATTCTTCAATATCCTGTTATGTGGAAGTAGGTCCTAGGTTGATAGTCTACATGTTGTAATCACTCCTAGTAACCTCATCTCTATTCTTTTCTATGGTAGGAGTAGCAATGTGGACCACTCTGTTGTTTACTTCATCCCTTTCGATCTTAGAGATGACCCTGGCCTTCTTCTTTCCTTTATCTTTTCCTATTTTTGCTAATAGCTCATCCCAATTGGGAGGGGTATCATCCACAACAATTTGTTTCCTCTTTATTTCTTTATCAAGCCAACCTACAACAACAGAGTCCGATTCTATCTCACTCTGTCCCACTTCTTCATACTAACCCTTGGGTGTATCTTCCTTCTTCTCAGGAAACTCTTCATCTTTATCATGTTCTTCTCTGCCATAATACTCTTGTTCATGCACTGGTGATGGAGTCTTAACAGGTGATTCCTCTCTCTAAGGAGGTTTGTCTTATGTACTTCTAGCAGGAGAATCATCATAAGTTACTAAGGGAGTTCGTAGAATTTTCTCCATTTCTGCAGCTACACTATGAAGCTCACCTTCTTGAAATTCTTCTCCCCCTTCACTTGACAGATGCTCCACATCTGCCAGTTGTTCTGATGCACCATGTGGTTCATGGAGTGGAGAAGCCTCTTTATGTTGTTCTATAGCAGAGGTTGCTAGAGGAATATCCTTCTTTGGCACATTGTCCTTTGGAGAAGGAGTTCCTGATCTTCTTGTTCTACATTTTCAGCTGTTGAAGGATCATTTTCACCTTTCTCCCTAGAAGGTCCACCCTTCTTTCTTGAACCCCTTATTGTTTTTCTCCTTTTAGGTGTTGGGGCACCATCCTTTTCTTCTACTTCACCAGGTTCTTCCTCTACAATTTTTTCTATCTTTGAAGTAGCAGTCCTCTTCTTTGCTTTTGGTTTCCTCTGTTTCTCCTGCTCTTCTCCCTGGGAACCTTTGATCCTAATCTTCAAAGGAGAATCCAGCTTGGTCTTTCCCTTAGGATCTTCCTTAGCCGACTCCTTAGAAGTGGAATGGGATTTTAGATCCCCCATCAGATTATAGGTACATGGCACACCTTCACTTTCAAGTTCTCACACCTTATGCTTGAGCCACAACATGGTGTATTTCGTCGTAGGGGTCATCATATGTTCTAATTCAATTTTTTCTTCTTCCAACCAGTCTACTCCAATTGGCCTATCCTTAATTGGCTCATAATCATGACTTTGGATTAAGTCTCCATCATCTTCCACCTGATCGGGAAGCATTTTCACACTATACGTTCAGACCACATCAACTAGGAGTCTAGAGAATTTCTTATTTCTTACCTCAAACTCATCCTTGCTATTAGCCTAGTAGCCCTCTATGTCATCTCTGTGGTGGTATTCCCTGCTGGATTTCTTTTGTGCTTCACCAGTGATATCAAAACCCAGCCTTTTGGAGTGGTAAGACAACCAAAGACTGCTCATTTCCTCCTTAGAAGCATAGGCTGAATTAATTCAAGGGCATAGCTTGCTAGTACCTATCTTCAGAGGAAAGTCTCCACCAAATCCATTTTTATGCTTATCTTTCTTTATAATGGCTTCAAAGTCACATATTTTCCTCGTAACCTCCAGAAGTATAACATGGTTGGTGGGAAACCTTGGAAGCCTGTATGGAGCACTCTAAAAACCATCTATTCTTATGTAAGAAAAGGTGAGAAACTATATGAACCAAGCCCCATACCTTTTAATCAGCTCCTTAGCATCATCTTATATTCTCACATGCTCCAAGCCCCATACCTTTTGATCAATCTAGTGATGTGCATGGTGAATGCATCATTCACCCTCCTGTAACTTGAGCTTCCTAAGTGCAATTGAGGATAAACCTCATAAATTACATCCTTTCCAAATATTCCTCTTGTGCTCAATCCTTTATAGGGATGGAATCTTGCGATTGCATACACTAAATAAGAAGTCATGGTGAATGTATTAGTTTGTAGCACATTACACATGTGTTCATGAATCACAGTACTTATAACACCTTCCCAATGATAGTTAATATTTTCTTGCTCCATCCTAACAATAACATGAAACATCCAATTCTCGAACATACCTGCATTCTTAAGGCCTACCACCTGGCTAAGCAATGTGTTGGCATCATAGACTTCTTGTTTAAACTTTGCCCTATGCAACTACTTAGGCAGTTTTGAGAAATTAGACTTTGGCTTCTCAAGCCAAGGATTGATAACCTTTTGTGACTTAATAGTCTCCTCCTCATAGTACCTTTTAGCTGCCTCCATATTCAAAGCCACCACATGAGATATTTTTGGCATATCAAAAGTTTGTGCAATAGAGATAGGGTTAAGATTAGCTAATACTCTCCCTTGAAGACTGACTATCCTTTGTGAATCACTGTAATAGTGTCTGGAACATTCCAATACCAACTCATAACACTGAACTGTGGGGGGAAATCCCACTACATGAGATAACTTGGATTCCTTTAGTCTCCTAGCCAGCACTGGAAGATCTTCTTGTGCCATCCTTGCCTTAAACTCGTCATAGTCCCATCGACCCACATTTGTGTCTAAAACTTTAGACTAGACTGAGGCTATCTTATTTTTTGGGATCCTGCTCTTTATGTCCAATTTAACTTTTTTTGCTTCTAAGATAGAGGATCCCTCCATATCACCCTTAGCCATTCTAGTTGCTTCCTTGCTAGCTTCATCCTACATCCATCGAATACTAACATGAAAATCCAATTGTTGATAACATATTTGTCAAAGTGTTAGCTGAAAATCATAAGAAAACCATCAAATCAACCATAAATCATCATAACTGAGAAGTTCGGGATTCCAAGCTAACTTGGGGAAACCAGTCTGGGAGGAACTTCAGAAAATTCCAAGCCAGGTAGATTTTCCTAAATAAGGCTCAAATATCAACAATAGATTATCAAAAATGAATAAAGGATGCATATAACATGGTGTAATCCATCAATTTAAAGCATGGAATGTTAAGCATTCATCATTACATTCGTCCATCTCATGTAATCTCTAAGTTCCACAAAGCCTCTCAAAGAATTTAGAGAAATCTAGTCAAACCAAAATTCTGAGAAAATAACAATACCATATGAACTTTGGCGAAACGAAGGGATGAAGGAGAAATCAGGAAAATCTAGGATCAATGGAAATTTGTGAAGAAGGAAAGATTCCAGATTTTCAACACATTCTGGGAAAATGGATGGGACAAGGAAGCTCGGGAAAATCCACAAGTGCAGGAAAATCTTGAAACTGAAGGAAAACCCGAATATCGACGTTCTCACATGATCTCGCTCAAATTGATCGAACGATCAAAAATTTGAGGAATTTGGGCTTGCAACAAGTTTGACCTAAACCTTCTATTGATGTTCATTGAACTTAAAGCTCCTCTTAAAGCAAATCGAAAGGGAATGGCAATGCCCTAGGTATGAAACCCTAAAGATCTGCCATTAATGCACAAACAAGCTCAGGATTTAGGTTACTCAACTACTAGGTTTCAAAGTATAATCATGGCCCACAAGCAAGCAAGATGAAAGTGAAAAGAAAGCATGAAACTCACTTGGGGAACCATCAATCTAATCAACATCATGCAATCCTAGCTTCAGAATACCCAAACACACATAAATTCAAACTTTGAGCATATCTAGAACGCCAAAGGACCACTCACATTCATCAATCAAAAGATAGGGAACATGTGCATACCATTTGATGAAATGGAAATCGATTATAGCAATGACATACAACAATCCCCAACGCTCGAGCAAGCTTTGACAACATTGATGCCCAGAAAACAACTACCAATTCCCATAATTCAGAGGTTCAGCATGCCAAATTTAGCCAAGCACCACAATATTGAACACCCCAACTCAGTAGAATGCAAATGATAGAGGATAATGGAAAGAAAATCCCCAAAAATTGATTAAATACATCCCTCATAATTCATATGAGTGATCATAAATGTAGTCAACAAGACAAGCTAAAGAAACTTGGAAACCCGATGACAAAAGGAATTTTAGAAAAATTCGGTCTAGGTGGAATTCTACGAAGTCTCAGATTTCCCAAACTACAGCATTTATTTGCTTCACCGGACTTTGAGTGGAATCCGGGAAAATCCTGAAATGGAGTAAAAACCTAAACTTCATTCAAAACTTAAGATTTTCAAAGTGCTTCCTAAAAGGGGGGCATTTGCATGAATAAGATAGGTATTCAAGTACATGCAAAGGTAACCAAAACCTCAACATAACAAGGACCAAAAACCAAAAGTGAAAGCAAAAGAGGGTCCCTGCTTTCAGCGGGGTGTGTGAGCAAAAATTTCACAACAAATGGTGACTCTGCTGGGAAAATGCTTCAAAGCATTTCATCGACAATCTAGAATGAAGAACCCAAAATATTTGGTTTCAATCTCCCTATCAGACAAACAAATCAAAATGCAGGATTAAAGAGTTAGAACCAAAGGTAGATTAAACCTTCCATAAACTAAAAATCCAAGTGTGTGCATATGAGTTTGTTTCCCTACTTGAGCTACTGTAGAAACCAAGTTTAATCAAGTGAGGCTACGTAAAGATTCTAACTCCAAAAGAAACTTGGATAGAGCCTCGCTGCCAGTCAGGCATCTATAGCCCCGACAAGGTTATCATTGTGACTCTCCCAAACATAGCTCTATTGCCAGCTAGGTGTCCATAGCCCCGATAGAGATATTTGGATACTCCCGATAAGTTGAATTCATTTGATTTTCAATATTTTCCTTTTTCTCATTTCGATACTTCTTTTCTTTTTCACTTTCTCATTTCAACCTGTGAACAATCAAGTTCACACTTAGGGCTGAGAACCACAGTGGCACTGAAGTAAAAATAATATTTTTTTCCTAACAAGACCTCACAAACATCCCACCACAACTTCAGGATTCTTAAGATGCATGAAAGATATAAGATTTCAGAATACTTCAAATTCAAATCAAACTAGTGACCCCTCCTCTTTAAATCAAACATTTAGACTACTTGACAATAACAAAGACCTCGACCATCCATTCAAGATAGATGATTAAAGTTCATGCATGAAAGACTCAGAACAGTCCCAAATAAAAGCATATTTTCCATGCAAGTGCAACACATCCAGAAGAAAATAAGAAGGCCTCCAAAGCAAAAGCAGAGCAAAAACACACAAAATCGAAAGAAAACCTACTCTAACCAAAGCAAACAAAAGAAAAACAGAAAGGGAAACCTACTCTAACCAAAGCAAATCAAAGCAATCCAAGCATAAAAGAAACCTACTCTAACTATGTATAGGAAAAGTGCTAAAAACAGTTCAAGACTGGAAATAATGCTTCAAGTACTGCCCATTGATAGGCAGTGGGATATCCTCCCCAGTGAGAGTTTTCAAGCGAAAAACATTATCTCCCAAAATCTCAGAGATCTGGTAAGGGCCAAGCCAAAGTTTGTCAAATTTACCATGCTCCCCCTTATGGTCATGAGCTTTATCCCAGTAGAGAACCAAGTCAGAGATCCGAAAGGCTTTCACCTTGGCTCTTCTATCAAACCACCTTTTGACTACCCCCTAATGTTTGGAAAATTTTTCAAGGGCTTTGTCTCTTTTTTCCTCAAAGTGTAACAACTCAGCAAGTCAGGCTTCATGTTTATCCCCCTCATCATAATATTCATTAATGAACTGTAGGGTGGAGATTTTTAACTGAATAGGAAACACAGGCTCTAACCCCTAAACCAGGTGGTAAGGGGATATTCCTATGGAAGTCTTGTGTCTTGTACAATATGCCTAAAGAGAAAATCTGAGCTGGGTGTACCAATCCTTAGGATTTCTTTCTAATAGCTTGTGAATAACAGTCAAGATATTTGTATTGAAAAACTCGGCCAAATCATTACCCTGACTGTAATAATTGGATGCAAACTTAACTATAATTCCATGATCAAAGGCCCAATTAGATAATTTCAATGATGCAAATGCAAGACCATTATCACAAACCAAAGACATAAGACATCCAAAACGGTTGATAATACCTGATTCGATGAAATTGATTACCACCTCAAAAGTACATTGCTCGCAAGCAAGGGCCTTAGTCCATCTTGTGAAATAATCAGTAACAGTAAGAATATACCTATGACCTACAGAGGAAGGAAGATTGATTGGACCTATGAAGTCCATTCCCCACTACGCAAAAGGTTTTACCTCAAAGACTGGTTGAAGTGGGAGTGTTGCATACTTCTCTCTGGTTGTTGCAGTTTGACACACATGACAAGTTCTGACATGGTTGTGTGTGTCTTTGAACAGTGTGGGACAATAATAAGCAGCTCTCAAAATCTGGTTCGCTATAGAAGGTGTAGATCCATGGCCTGTACCATATCTGTCATGAAATTCCAACATTACCCATTCATATTTTACCTTTCCTAGGCACCTTAAGTAAACACCATCATGATTTTTCTTATATAGAACAACTCCCCTCAGCATGAAACTGTCACTCTTCAAATGCAATTCCCTTCTCTATACTGCATTAAGATGGTTAGGACACCTTTGAGTCAAGAGATAGTGAACGATATCATCATACCATTCCCCAGGAGAAACATCCTCTAGATTGTAATGATGGGCTGCAAGATTAGGGCCTATTTCTACCATTGTCCTTATAAGTCCTTTCCCTCTTACCAACTTCATGGGTTGAATCTCAATATTGTATTCTTGTAACATAGTTACCCACTTAGCTCTACGCTCTCCTAGCTCATTCTGCATCAACAACAGCTTGACTGCAGGATCAGGAACTATTGCAAAGACCTTATTTCTAAGGATATAGTGTCTAAATTTCTTCACAGCTCTGACTAAGGCGTAAGCCTGCTTCTCCACACTTGGGTATCTTAGTTCTGCATCTTTCAATGGTGCACTCATAAATGTTGTGCGATGTTCATTTCCTTGATCAGATTTTTTGAGTCAACATAGTAGCACAGGAGTGATCAGAAGCAAACAAATATATTTAGAATGGCTTAGCATAATCAGGACTCACCAAAATTGGAGCTTTAGCAATAGCCCTTTTTATCTCTATAAATGCTTCCTTAGCCTCTGCATTCCATTCAACTTTGGCTTCCTGCTTCAACATTGTATTCAATGGCTTGACTATTTTTGCAAATCTAGTGATGAACTTCCTTACAAAGTTTATTTTTCCAAAGAATGATTTCATTTCTTTCTTTCTAGCAAGTGGTTGGATCTTGAGTATAGCTTTCACTCATTCTAGATCAATTGAAATTCCTTTCTTAGAGATAATGTGCCCCAACAATTTTCCCTATGTAACTCCAAAGATGCATTTCTTTGGATTGAGAGATATAACAAATTCCCTACACTTCTGAAACACTTTACATAAATCTGTGATATGATCACCTCTCTTCTTGGAAAAGACAGTCAGATCATCCATATAAATGATTATCCATTTACCAATTATGTCTTTAAAAGCAATGTCCATGGCCCTCTGGAATGTGGCTCCAACATTAATCAAACCGAAGGGCATTCTCCTATAGAAAAAAGTGCCCCACTTGGCGGTGAAAGCAGTTTTATGTCTATCCTCTATTGTACCATAACTTGATTGTATCCTAAGTATACATCCAAGAAAGACATCATCTAAGATCCATTGACAATCTGAAGTACTTCATCCAATGAGGGTACTGGATAATTATCCTTTTCTGATGCTCTGTTAAGGTTCCTAAGATCCACACAGAGTCTGATTCCACCATTCTTTTTCTTACAAGAACCAAATTTGCAACCCAGGTTGAATGTCTAACTGGCAATATGATTCTAGCAGATAGCAGCTTCTGCACTTCCTTTTGAATTATTGGTTCCAATAGAGCATTGATGGGCCTTTGCCTCTGCCTCTGCCTGAATGCTCTTACTCCTGGATTGGGAGGGATAGTGTGAGTTATAATTGATGTGTCATAGGTCTTTAAGTCCCCATAACTCCAAGCTATCATAGCTTGATATGTATGTAATGCATTGATTATGCTTTTCCTCTCTTCTAGAGTACACACATTGCCAATGAAGACATTCCTGACATCATATTGAGTCCCCATATTATACTTTTCACATTGTCCACTGATGGACTCTTTCTTAGTATCCTGTTCTTGATCTCTGAACTTTTCTTCTTCTTGGAGTATAGTTTCTTCAATAATTTGAGAAGCAAAGACATCTAAGCTTGTGATAAAATCCAAAATGTGCTTATCATCTTTAAATACCTAGAAATTAGTAACATTATCAGGTACTGAAGGTATTCGGGTCAGTTCCATCATAAACTTCTTCAATCTAGAAAGAGACAGAGGTTG
Organism: Sequoia sempervirens; assembly: GCA_007258455.2. Lineage (NCBI taxonomy): Eukaryota > Viridiplantae > Streptophyta > Pinopsida > Cupressales > Cupressaceae > Sequoia > Sequoia sempervirens. The sequence goes on along the minus strand of VDFB02256132.1, from coordinate 172,276,298 downwards.
CAATGTACTAGCTACTTGAGCAAGGGAGTCAGTCGTTTGGTTTTTATTACGTGGGATCAATTGAATGTTGAAGGCATCAAATCCTTCAATAACATCCCATAATCTGTGTCTATAATTGGTCATTATTTTGTCATGACAAGAGTATTGTCTCCTAACTTGCTTAACCACTAACTCAGAATCCCCAAAGACTTGCAAAATCTTGACCTTTTTCTTTAGTGCCAGTAACAGCCCATGGACCAAAGCCTCATATTCTACTACATTATTCATATAATGAAATTGAAGTCTATGAGTAGCAAAGAAAGTTTTACCTCTTGGACTGATTAGCTCAAATCCTGCCCCAGCTCCTTGCTGTGATTTGGATCCGTCAAATCTTAAATTTCAACAACCAACAACTGCAGACTTGCTCGCTATAACTCTTGCACTATTTCTGCTAGAAGGTTCTTCAGAATGCATCACTTTCTTTCCTTTAGGATCCTCTTGGACATTTTGGATATTAATTTTGACTGCTAGAGTGGGGTTGATACACTCTTGTATTTTTTCTACTGCAGCCTAGCACAAGCAATAGTCCAATTATGAATGGGAGGCATTATGAACCCTACACCAATTTGGAAAGAGTAGTTCCCCAAAATTCATTCTTCTACCTAACTAAACTTGATCTTCGATGCACTTCTGAATGAATTCTTAGAAACTGTCCAACAAGCCTAGCTGATTATCTTCAGAATCATCATCATTTTCAACTGGTTCCAATAGAGTTTCAATTCTACTAGATTTAGTTATGAGATCAATAGGCGAAACATCTAACATAAGGATTTCTTCTACCTTAGATTCCTCAAAAGGGGTTGCAAGCACATCATTTCCCATGCTCACCTCCGATATCATAATTTCATTGGAGGTATTCTGATATTCTATAATCATGTATTTCATCCGAGGTTCCCTTTCAATCTTCATGTGATTTGGCACTCCCTTCTAGGGAAGCCACATATGATAGTGATCAGTTGATACATATCCATTCAAGGCCCTAGTAAAGTCTCTTCCCAATATTAGACCGTAAGCATCAGGTATATCAACCACCTATATATTAATAACATATTGAATTCCAGGGTCAGAAGCAACCTGCATATGAATCATGTTTAATTCCCCTACAACATTAACTTCAGTTCTATCCAATTAAATAACTTTCTTTTTGGAATCAACAGGAGTAATACCCAAAGCTCTATAGACACCAAAGAGCATTACATTAGTGGAAGCACCTGAATCCAACAAACAATTGTGCAATTTCTTACCAAATATACGAATAGAGATCAAGAATGGAGGAGTGTCTGTTTTCCCTTGAAACAAAGTTAAGGGAGTATCCACTTGAGAAACTTGAGTTTTGTCTTTGTCTTTTCCTTTATCTCTAGGAGGCACATGGACTTGATTATGAGTCTGATTTTTCCTTCCTACAGATTGAGAACTAGATGCTTTATTGACACTTTCGCTAACTGATTTATCTTGTGATATGGAATTTGCATTATAAGCTCCTAGAACTACATTCCTAATGGTTGGAACTCTCAATAACTCAAATGCAGAGAGACTTACCTTTAGCTTTCTGAGTTCTTCCACAACATATATGGCCAATTGTTCCTCACTCAAGTCAGCAGGGGTCTCCTTTGGGTATTCCACCACCTTGTCCTTGTTTGTATCAACACATTTCCCTTTTGACATGTCCATATGTCCTTGATCTTTAGATAAATATTGCTTGGACACCTGAGGATGTGGCAGATTATTGCTAGCATTAGGATCTAGAGGCATATTGAAGTTTTTCGGTGGAATGGAGGTGGTGAAGGGGCCTCTAGCTTGTGGACGTCTATGTGGCAAGTCCCTCAGATCATATTTCTTAATAGGCCTCTGGAAGGTTTGTACCTCTTCAACATAAGCTTCTTCTTCATCCATGGGGCCATTTCCATTCACTGTATTTTCATCAAACAACTATGTAATCTCATCTCCATTGCACACCTGGTCGGCCTCTTCCTTCAACTAGTCTGATTCTTCTTTAGGGTAATTTTCCTTGCTTTGTGGAAAAGGAGCATGATTTAGTACCAACGCTGATGAATCATAGGGAGTAGATGGCACCATTTCCTGACTACTTGCATTACTCTCCACTTCGTACTGAAAAATTGAAGCTCCGTCTGGAACTCTTAACAATCTAACTCAGAATGTTGACTCATTTTATGGAGCCTACACCATCGTGATAAGGTAGCCTTAGCCAAATATACACCACTAGGAGGCTTCTCTTGATTAATTAGTTGATTAACTGGTTGATCCAATGGGGTGGGGACTCCTCCATTGTTAGGCCTCATATTCCAAGTTATGTTCTGTCTAGGTGGTTGTCTCCTATTGAATCCTTGTCCACCACTTGCCCTCTACCAAAGTTCTAGCCTAAAGATTGTCCTTTATCATAATTTTGTCCTCTGTCATTATTATACCCTCTGTCATTATTATATCCTCTTTCAGGATGTTTCCCCCTATCAAAACATTGTCCTTGTTGATTTTCTCGACTTTCACTGCTATGATTAGACTGCATATTTCTCTGAGCAACTTGTAGTTGACTGTTCTGGTTCCTCAAATAAGTTACCTCCATATTCAGCTTCTTCACTTTTTCATTCAATTCATCCAGTCTCTCCTTGTTAGGATTTATGTATGGAGGTTGATTCACATTATTTTGGGGATATCCCACTGTAGTATTGGCATTCAGTGATTGGTTTAATACTTCAGAATTCTACTTATACGTGGGAAAACTAGCCTAAGACTGTGTATGAAGAGGTTGATTTACATTTTGCTGAGGGTAGCTAATTGTGGGTGGAACTTGACTCACATGAGGTCTTGGGTGAGGGACCAAAGGAAACTAAGGTATTCGATTCATGATAGGAGTGTGATTAGCGAGAGCCTGGTTGAGAGATAGGACTTGTCCAGGGTGAGCAGTGGGTCCTAATGACAATAAAGGATTAGACAAATGTAGCCTTAAAGCAGTGCTAACCTTCACAGCCTCTGCATATGCATCAAGTAGGGTATTAGGAGGGTTGTTTCTCCATTTCATGAAGGTAGTTGTCAGACTGTCAAGTCCCTCATAATAGACTTCTAAAGTAGTGGGCTCATTAGAAGCATAAGGGGTCTGCAGTCGAGTATAGGCACGATGAAACTGATTGTTAAAGGACCCTATAGGCTCATGGACTTCTCTCTTAACATTAATGAACTGAAGATAGAGCTCATTGGGACTAATGGGAATTCTAAACTTCTGCAAGAATACGGTCTCTAGTTCAGTCCAATTCTGGATGGACCCAGCAAGTAAATGATTATACCAATAGAATGCATCCTCCCCCAAGAAATAAGGAAAGATTCTACATGCTACATCCTCATGAATGAATCATCTATCCTTAAGGATAGTCTGAAAGATCTTGATGTGTTCCTCAATAGTTCTATTAGGATCATTAACATGGAACTTTGAACAAAATTGTTTAGGGTTCTTGGGCATGACATTGTAATTAGTGAAAGTCAATGGAGATGGGTTATTAGCTAGGAAATCCATTGGTGGAGGTGGGGGTGGTAATGGATGATTTATGGCTAGTTGAGGTTGTTGAATAGGAATGTCCTCAAACTCAGATGAAGATGAACTTGATGAAGATGGGGATGATGGAGATGATGGAGGTGGTTGGGTGGATGATGATTCTCCCCTCTTGATGGCCCTTCTTGATGTAGTAGGGATTGGTAATTCTTGAAATTCCTCCTCCCCTAGAGTAGATATGGTTCTTCTTCTAAATATTTCAGGAGAGATGGCAGACAGAAATCGATCCAGCTTGCTTATTCAGGCCCTCCTTCTAGCACCAATCTATTGATGGTGTTTTCTGCACAGCAACAACTCAGATAGAATATAATATCCTATCTCTCTTGAAAGGTAAATCTCTATCAGCAAGCCCCAAGAGATAACCCCAAGGTCTCTAATGTCAGTTTTTGACAATGCATAAACAACTCAGTGATAAATGTGAAAATGTTGGTAATCAATATGTGACTTTACTACAAGAAAATATTGAATCTTCAATTTACCAGATCTAACAATATGATGTTACTTCAATCCTAAATCTAACCCAATGATAAAAGAAATAAAAAAATATATAAGGTTTCAAAGAGATTTCTAAATTTAACACTAAACCTAAGATTAACAATGCAAATGACAAACACTTGAAATGGACCAATCCCTTAGAAACTTATTTCTACTTGACCCGGATGTATCTGCAATCTTATAGAAATAGTGCAATCTTCTAAGGTACTAAATATTTTTAGATCATGAACATTCATTCAAAAGCAACCCTATTGCAATCAAAATGAATAAACCTCCAAAATTGAACTAAGAAAAATGAATATAAAAGTCCAGGCTAACTTTGCAAAGCAACTAACAATTAGTTGGTTGAGAAAAGTATGGACCAGGGATTACTGCAAACACTTCAAGTACTAAATCATAAACACCACTGAATCATGTATAATTCTAAATCTGGCATATATCTAATACTTCCCAAGCAATCTCAAAGATAGAACAACAAGAACCATGCAAGATAAATCAACACAAGAGAATTCACCAAAAGCACAATGTCTCCAATTGTATTGAATCACCCAAAGTAGCAACAATTCCAATATTTTGTTACAACACTTGCTTAAAATGAACTAACCTCTAACTCTTGCTCTACTGCTTAATTCACTCTCACATCAAAACTATCTATCTAGCCCTTACAAATGAGGCAGAATGCCATATTAATAGAAAACCCCAAAGGCATGTTGGCCTAATTAGAATTTACAATAATAATCAATGGCCATAAAAGAGGTTAGCCAAGAGGAATTAGAAATAATATAGAATATGCATTAAATGTATGAACTCCATCCAGGTCAGCCTGGGATCTCCAATATAGGTCAGACCAATGCATGCAAAATAATAGGGAAGGACAAATTATGATGTAGCCTTGCATTAACTACTTTCCCATTTGCCTTTATTTCGATCCAACCTATCATGCATAATCACAAGTACCCTATCCAAGTCGGCTATAGGTGGTAGAGGTAAAACCTTAATTCTCCTTTCAATAGACTTAATATTTTCCCTTGATTTCTCCACCGACTTATCCCACTCAACCCTACTAGATTGATATTTCTCAATGACTGCAATATAAGTAGCCGCATCATCCAACTGATTCTTAGTAGATGGATCCTCAATTACTAGAGAATATACATCTCACCACCATTTCTTCAGCTACTTAAAGCTCAAATGCGTTGGTGTGAACTTCCTTCTCCCTGTCATTACTTCAAAGAATGAGATGCATCTGTCGTAGATATCAGTCAGGGAATCCTAAATTTTCCTCCTCTGCTTATATATCTTCTTCAAAACATTCTGCCTTATTTGAAAAGCTTCAAACCATTCCCAGGGTTCTACAACTCTAGAGGAAGGGAGAATTCCATCACTCACCAGCTTATCCTTAGTGTATTCCATGATGGTCTTGGTGTTCTATAACAGGATATCTACATCCCCTTTATCTTGAGCTAATACATCTTTCAACCAATCTATTGCCCACATTGCATCTCCTCCGGTTGAAAGGATTTCATTAATAACATCATCTCCTTTCTTCTACACCCCTTGTAACCTGTTTACTATGGCAAGAGTAGTGGCCTTCATTCTTTCCAGCTCAGATATAGTCTCTTGGTGCAGGAAACTTGTAGCAGAAGATAAGGAACTAATGGACTGTAAGGGTTTCATGAAATCTTCCAAATATTTCTTAAGTCTTTCAGTCTCTTTCTTCAACTCTTGTTTAGCTTGTGCTTCTTTCCTCAATCTTCCTAGGATCACAAAACTTGAACCCTCATATTCTTGAATATCTTGTTCCATGGAATTGGGTCCTAGGTTGATAGTCTGCATGTTGTAATCACTCCCAGTAACCTCATCTCTATTCTTTTTTGTGGAAGGAGTAGCAATGTGGACCACTCTGTTGTTTGCTTCATCCCTTTCGATCTTAGAGATGACCCTGGCCTTCTTCTTTCCTTTACCTTTTCCTATTTTTTCCAATAGCTCATCCCAATTGGGAGGGGTATCATCCACAACAATTTTTTTCCTCTTTATTTATTTACCAAGCCAACCTAGAACAATAGACTCTAATTGTATCTCACTCTATCCCACTTCTTCCTGTTGACCCTTGGGTGTATCTTCCTACTTCTTATGAAACTCTTCATCTTTATCATGTTCTTCTCTTCCATACTCCTCTTCTTCATGCACTGGTGATGGAGTCTTAATAGGAGATTCCTCTCTCTTAGGAGGTCTATCTTCTATACTTCTAGTAGGAGAATCCTCATAAGTTACCAAGGGAGTCCATAGAATTTCCTCCATTTCTGTAGCTGCACTATGAAGCTCACCTTCTTGAAATTCTTCTCCCCCTTCACTTGAAAGGTGTTCCACATCTGCTGGTTGATCTGATGCACCATGTGGTTCATGGAGTGGAGAAGCCTCTTTATGTTGCTCTACAGTAGAGGTTACTGGAGGAATATCCTTCTTTGGCACATTGTCCTTGGGAGGAGTTCTTGATCTTCTTTTGTATACCTGTGTCTTCTCTCCAGAACTTTCTACATTTACCACTGTTGAAGGATCATTTTCACCTTTCTCCCTAGAAGGTCCACCCTTCTTTCTTGAACCCCTTCTTGTTTTCCTCCTTTTATGTGTTGGGACACCATCCTTTTCTTCTCCTTCACTAGGTTGTTCCTCTATAGATTTTTTTTTCTTTGAAGTAGCATTCCTCTTCTTTGCTTTTGGTTTCCTCTGTTTCTCCTGCTCTTCTCGCTGGGAACCTTTGATCCTAATCTTAAAAGGAGAATCCAGCTTTGTCTTGCCCTTAGGATCTTCCTCAAGTGACCCCTTGGAAGTGGAATGGGATTTTAGATCTCACATCAGATTATAGGTACATGGCACACCTTCACTTTCAAGTTCCCACACCTTGTGCTTGAGCCACAACTTGGTATAATTCATCATAGGGGTCATGATTTGTTCTAATTCAATATTTTCTTCTTCCAACCAATCTACTTCTCCAAATGGCCTTTCCTTAATTGGATCATAATCATGACTTTGGATTAAGTCTCCATCATCTTCCACCTAATCGGGAATGATTTTCACACTAGACATTCAGACCACATCAACTGGGAGTCTAGAGAATTTCTTCTTTCTTACCTCAAACTCATCCTTGCTATTAGCCCAATAGTCCTCTATGTCATCTCTGTGGTGGTATTCCCTATAGGCTTTATTTTGTGCTTCACTAGTGATATCAAAACATAATCTTTTGGAGTGGTAAGATGACCCAAGATTGCTCATTTCCTCCTCAAAAGCACATGTTGAATTAATTGAAGGGCATAGCTCGCTAGTACCTATCTTCAGAGGAAAGTCTCCACCAAATCTAGTTTTATGCTTATCTTTCCTTACAATGGTGTGAAAGTCACATATTTTCCTCGTAACCTCCAGAAGTAAAACATGGTAGGTGGGAAACCTTGGAAGCCTATATGGAGCCCTCTGAAAACCATCTATTCTTATGTAAGAAAAGGTGGGAAACTGTATGAACCAAGCCCCATACCTTTTGATCAGCTCCTTAGCATCATTTGATATTCTTACATGCTCTGCACCTTGGAGCAATCTAGTGATGTGCATGGTGAATACATCATTCACCCTCGTGTAACTTGAGCTTCCTAAGTGCAATTGAGGATAAACCTCATAAATTCCATCCTATCCAAATATTCCTCTTGTGCTCAATCCTTTATAGGGATGGAATCTTGCAAGTGCATACACTAAATAAGAAGTCATGGTGAATGTCTTAGTCTGTAGCACATTACACATTTGTTCATGAATCACAGTACTTATAACACCTGCCTAATGATAGTTAATATTTTCCTACTCCATCCTCACAATAACATGGAACATCTAATTCTCAAACATACCTGCATTCTTTAGACCTACCACCAGGCTAAGCAATGTGATGGCATCATAGACTTCTTGTTTAAACTTTACCCTGTGCAATTGCTTAGGAAGTTTTGAGAAATGATAGTTTGGCTTCTCAAGCCAAGAATTCATAACCTATTGTGACTTAATAGTATCCTCCTCATAGTACATTTTAGCTACCTCTATATTGAAAGCCACCACATGAGATCTATCTGGCATATCAATTTTTTTTGAAATAGAGATAGGGTTAAGATTAGCCAATACTCTCCCTTGAGGACTGACTATCCTTTGTGAATCCCTGTCATAGTGTCAGACACATTCCAAAACCAACTCATAACACTAAACTGTGGGGGGAAATCCTGCTACATGAAATAATCCCTATTCCTTTAGTCTCCTGGCCAGCACTGGAAGATCTTCTTGTCCATCCTTGCCTTAAACTCCTCATAGTCCCATTGACCCACATTTGTGTCTGAAACTTCAGACCAGACTGAGGCTATCTTACTTTCTGGGATCCTGCTCTTTACGTCCAATTTAACTCTTTTTGCTTCTAAGATAGAGGATCCCTCCATATCACCCTTAGCCATTCTAGCCACTGCCTTGATAGCTTTAGCCTACGTCCATTGAATACTAACATGAAAATCTAATTGTTGATAACATATTTGTCAAAGTGTTAGCTCAAAATCATAAGAAAACCATCAAATCAACCATAAATAATCATAACTGGGAAGTTCATAATTCCAAGCTAACCGGGGAAAACCAGTCTGGGAGGAAGTTCAAAAAATTCCAAGCCAGGCAGATTTTCCTGAATAAGGAACAAATATCAACAATAGATCATCAAAAATGAATAAAAGATGCATATTGTTGGAAATATATGCCTCAATCCCATAGGCTAAAACCTTTAAGAGAGACAAGTCAGTGTTATATGCTTCGTGTCTGGCCGACTAGCAGTTGAAACCTTGTTTCCATCTTGCCAAGTGCACTTGTCGTTGTGACTTGTGGCAATTGTTGTAACCCTATGCCGAGTGGAGTTCTTTGGCTGATAGGCTACTTCTATCATATATCGAGGAGACTTTGGGTGACAAGCGATGTCGAGGAGACCTTTGACCGAAAGGCTTATCTCGGTATGAAGTCTTATCAAGATTGTATGTCTCGCCGAGAAGGGTGTTACACATGTGGTCATCGAAGTAACGAAAGGGATTGCTATGAAGTCTTAGCGATGAACGATGTCTCGCCGACAACATTTTCTATTGAAGTCTTCGGGGAGAGTCTTTGGTATTTGGTAAGAAGTCTTACCGATATGGATGTCTCGCTGATAGCTTTATCTTGAAGGCATCAGGGTAACACTAAGGGTTCGCTAAGAACTCTTAGCGATGGAACATAGTCTTTCCGACTGTTGAACACTTTGGATACTTAGTGAACATCAGTGTGATGTCTTGGAGAAAGATGATTGTCTCACCAAATGGAAAACTCACATCTATGTGACTTTGAAGATTCATTATGATGTTTCACCGATAGCGATAAGTCTTGGCGATAGTGATAAATGTGATGATCATTAGTATGACGTCTTGGTGACATGGCGAAGTCTGAGTGATAACTCTTTGGACTCAATGTAACATCTTGGTGATAAGGATGACTCTTGGCGACATCGATGGTTAAGTCTTGTGGCATCGGGGAGACACGATTAGTGTCTCACTGACATGCCAACATAGGTTGATCGCTTTGACTGAGAGAAGACCATCCTACGTGGTGAGTCAATGGCCAATCAGAGGAGCCAAATGGGAACTGTTAGCAGTTGGACTATTGCGGCTATTACTGAGAGGAAGCTAGACAGACAAGGGAAACATGGATATACTCAGTGATTGCAGATTGTGATGGGTTTGATGGTTCGACAAATTGATGGTGTGGTTGTATGATCAGTGGATGAATTCAATTATGAGAATATTGTAATTTGAAAGTTTTGCACAAGGTTGATCATAGTGAATGCTGATGTAAATTGACATTAGAAAGATAAGTCAGATATCTGTATGTAATATTTATTACTGTAATACAAAGTGACTTCTCTTGTTGTGGTGTGTTTTTCTCCCATAAGGGTTTTCCCACGTAAATCTGGTGTTCATATGTGTATGATTAATTCTCTATTTCTGTTATTTCTTTCAAGTGCATCTTAATTAGACTATAATTGTAAAATTGTAAAAGGTATCTCCACTTTCTTCCCAAAGGTTTTGATGTTAGGAGAGTTGCTTCTGCATCTAGCTTTCCTTACAAGTGGTATCAAAGCCTGGCCAGTTGTGTTATCCTTGTGGGTACATTGAGTTTTTTGTGTCAATTTCTATTTAATGGGAGTCTTGTAGAATTTTTTCAAATTTGAATTAAAGATTGAGATGGCTAGCATGTCAAGAAAGATTGAAATAGAGAAATTCAATGGTAGTAATTTTGAGTTGTGGAAACTTAAGACGAAAGATCTATTGGTTGATCATGATCTTTGGATTGATGTGTCTGGAGCAAAGCCTACAGGCATGAAGCAAGAAGATTGGGACCTTGCAAATAGAAATTCTAAGGGGCTGATAAGGCTCTATTTGGAAGACTCTGTTCTTCTCAATGTGCATGAAGAGAAGATTGCATCTTCCTTGTGGAAGAGACTAGCATCTATTTATCAGGGGAAGTCTTTGGTGAATAAAATGTTCCCGAGGAAGAAGTTGTACACTTTGAGAATGTAGGAAGGAGGGTCTATTGCTGATCATTTGAACACATTCAACATGTTGATTGCATAGTTAACATCTATTGGTGTGAAGATTGTTGAAGATGATCGATGTATGCTGATATTGTGTTCTTTGCCAGATTCATGGGTTCACCTGGTGATGGCTATTGGGAGTACAACATCCAGTTTCAAGATGGAAGTTGTTGTTGCTTCTTTGTTATCAGAAGAGATGAGAAGGAAATCTTCTAAGATGGAGAAGGAGGCCCTTGCTATTAGAGGAAGGTCAAAAGAGAAAGGCAAGAAGAAGGACAAGAAGTCCAAATCAAAATTAGAGGGGAGATCAAAGTCTCCCGGAAAGAAGTCCAAGGTGAAGTGTTGGAACTATGGGAAACCTGGTCATGTCCAAAAGGATTGTAAAGAGGAGAAGAAGAAGAAGAAGAAGAAGTATTCTTCTGACAATGACTCCTCTCAGAGTGATGCAGATGCCTTCATTGTAGCCTTGGCTACACAGACATCAGATGATGTCTGGCTGATTGATTCTGGAGCATCTTTCCACATGACATCTCATAGAGACTGGTTTACAAAGTGATTCAACTTTGGAAATTGTTGGATGTTGAAGAGTCACAATTCAATTCCCTGATGGAAGAGTGAAGGGAATTAATGATGTAATGTATATACCAGGTCTGGCTCAAAATTTACTTTATGTTAGTAAGCTGAATGATATTGGAGTGCAAGTCACATTCTCTGGAAATGGCTGGAAGATGACTAGAGGCTCAATGGTGCTAGCAAGGGGTGCTCGTATTAGTACCTTGTACAAACTGGATGCACATGTTGTTCAATGCAACAGTGTCTCTGTAAACTCACAGAAAGCTACTCATGGAGGAAAAGAGGGAAATGTTCCTAATTGTGTAAACTCTATGGAAGTTAAACTTCCAATAGAAAAGACTATGCTCTAGCATCATAGGCTAGGCCACATTGGAGAGAAAGGTTTAAAAACCTTGAAGAATAAAACCTAGTTGAGGGGCTTGAAGATTGTAACCTTGAATTTGAATTCTGTGAACATTGTATATATGGAAAACAGCACTGTGTTTCATTTTATTCAAGTCCTCATGAATCTTCTAGTTTGCTAGATTATATTTATTCTGATGTATTTGGTCCAGTGAATGTTCCTTCTTTGTCTAATTCAAGGTACTATGTATTGTTCATTGATGATTATTTGAGAAGAAAATTTGTTTATTTTTTGAAAAGTAAATTAGAAGTATTCAGTCGGTTTAAGGAATTTAAGAACCTTGTAAAAAATCAGATTGGAAGAAAAATAAAATGTTTAAGGAATGATAATGGTGGTGAATTTTGTTCTGATGATTTCGAGAGGTATTGTCAAGACCATGGGATTAAAAGACATAAGACTACACCTTATACTCCATAGCAAAATGGAGTTGTAGAAAGGTTCAATAGGACAGTGATGGAGAGAGCACAAATTATGCTGAGTAGTGCTGGCTTGGAGGAGAATTTCTAGGCTAAGGCAGTTACTATAGCATGTTACTTAATAAATCGATCTCCAAATTCTTCTCTTGTTGAGAAAACACCTTTGGAAGCGTGATCTAGTAAGAAGCCCTCTTTAAGACATATTTGTGTTTTTGGCTATGAGGCATATGCTCATGTGTCATATGAGAAAAGATCAAAGTTGGAAAAAAAGGTTGTTAAATGTATTTTTATTGGCTATAGTGCTGGCATGAAAGGATACAAGCTTTGGAATCCTGATACGGAGAAGTGTAATCTTTTATGAGTTGAAGCCTTCTACCTTGGATCTACAGTTAGAGACAAAGTCATAAAACAATAAGGATGTAGTTGAAATTCCTCCTACACCAGAGAAAGAGGAATTGAAAATTCAAAATGTACCTAAAACTGAGGAGGGCTCAAGCAGTTCTAAAAGTTCTGAAGAACAAGAAGAACCTCAGTCTCAGCACGTGAGGAGGTCAACTCGTGAAAGAAAGAAACCTGATAGCTATGGGTTTTCTTTGATAGGTTCTACTTGTTCCTATGCTTCAATTTCTAGCACTGATGAGCCTAAGACTCTGAAAGAGGCATTTAGATTGTCTGATTCAGACTCTTGGTTGGAAGCCATGTAGAAAATAATGACACTTGAAGTTTGGTGCCCTTGCCTAAAGGCAGAAAAGTTGTTGGTTGCAAATGGGTATTTAAAAAGAAGATTGGTCTGGATGGCAGTGTGGAAAAATATAAGGCGAGGTTGGTTGTGAAAGGTTATTCCCAGGTAGAGGGAACTGATTATGGGGAAATTTTTTCTCCTGTAGCTAACCTGACATCTATCAGATTTCTTTTGTCACTTGCAGCTGCATATGACTTAGAGGTCAAATAGATGTATGTGAAGACAACATTTCTTCACGGTGATCTTGAAGAAGAGATTTACATGTCCTAGCCTGAGCACTTTGTGGAGAAAGGTAAAGAGAAATTGGTTTGCAAGCTAAAAAAGTCTCTATATGGGTTAAAGCAGTCACCTAGAATATGGTACCAGAAATTTGATACTTTTGTATTATCTTTGGGATTTGTAAGATCAAAATCTGATCATTGTGTCTATTATAAAGTTGAAAGTGATCAAGTTCTTATTATTTCTCTCTATGTTGATGATATGTTGTTCATAGGGAATAGTAAGCTGATGATTTCTGATCTTAAGTCTCAGTTGTCTGCTAAGTTTGAAATGAAAGATCTTGGTGCAGCAAGGTATATTCTAGGGATGGAGATAACCAGGGACATGAATAGTAGAAAACTTTGGCTTAGTCAAAGTATATCAAGACTGTTCTAGAAAGATTTTGCATGAATGATTGCAAGCAGCTAGTTGTTCCAATCTTGCAGGGAACGAAGCTATCTATTGAAGACTATCCAAAATCTCCTACTAAGATGGAGGGCATGATGAGTGTACCCTATTCTAGTGCAGTTGGTAGTCTTATGTATGTAATGGTCTATACAAGACCAGAAATTTCCCAAGCAGTGGGAGTTCTTAGTCAGTTTATGGCTAATCCTGGAAGGACACATTGGGATGCTGTGAAAAGAGTTTTCAGATATTTGAAGGGCACTTCAGAGTTTTCTTTGTGTTACCATGGGAACTTAGTTGAATCACAAAGGACTCTCAGTATTCGAGGCTATGTGGATTCTGATTGCACAGGGGACATTGACAGTAGGAGGTCCACTAGTGGATATAATTTCATGTTGAATGGTAGTGCAGTGAGTTGGATGAGTACGCGGTAGGTTGTAGTCACTTTTTCCACTACAGAGGTTGAATACATGGCAGCTACACATGCTTGTAAAGAAGCAGTTTGGTTAAAACGTTTGTGTTCTAACATTGGTTTTGATGTAGGGAAAATAACTATTTTTTGTGACAGTTAGAGTGCAATTTGTCTCAAAAAGAATCCTACTTTCCATGCTAGGATGAAACATATAGATGTTTGGAAAAAGTTGATACTCTGGAGAATGTTGCAGATGCATTGACAAAGCCAGTGAGCATAGACAAGTTCAGGTAGTGTGCCAGTTCAATGGGCCTTAGTGCCCATGATTTTTAGTAGTTTCATTGTGCTCTGGAGGTACCTGTGTGATCTTCGTCAAGTGGGAGATTGTTGGAAATATATACCTCAATTCCACAGGCTGAAACCTCTAAGAGAGACAAGTCGGTGTGACATGCTTCATGTCTCACTGACTAGCAATTGAAACCTTGTTGAACAACTCTGGTTACTGAGCCCTTCTTTCTATCTTGCCGAGTGGACCTATCGTTGTGACTTGTGGCAATCGCTATAACCCCTATGCCGAGTGGAGATCTCTGGCCAATAGGCCATTTCTATGATATATTAGGGAGACTCTGGGCGACAAGAAGTGTCGGGGAGACCTTTAGTTGAAAGGCTTATCTCTGTATGAAGTCTTATCGAGATTGTATGTCTCACCAACAAGGGTGTTACATATGTGGTCATTGGAGTAATGAAAGGGATCACTATGAAGTCTTAGTGATGAACGATGTCTCATTGACATCATTTTCTGTTGAAGTCTTTAGGGAGAGTCTTGGGTGTTCGGTAAGAAGTCTTACCAATATGGATGTCTTGTCGATAGCTTTATCTTGGAGGCATCAGGGTAACACTAAGGGTTCGCTAAGAACTCTTAGCAATGGAATGTAGTCTTGCCGACTGTTGAACACTTTGGATACTTAGTAAACGTCGGTGTGATGTCTTGGCGAAAGACGATTGTCTCACCGAATGGAAAACTCACATCTGTGTGACTTTGAAGCTTCGGTATGATGTTTCACTGATAGTGATAAGTCTTGGCGATAGTGATACATGTGATGATCATCGATATGAGGTCTTGGTGACATGGGGAAGTCTGAGGGATAGCTCTCTGGACTCGATGTAACATCTTAGCGATAAGGATGACTCTTGGCGACATCGATGGTTAAGTCTTATGGCATCGGGGAGACACGGTTAGTCTCTCACCGACATGCCAACATAGGTTGATCACTTTGACCGAGAGAATACCATCCTATGTGGTGAGTTAATGGCCAATTAGAGGATCCGAATGGGAACCACTAGCAGTTGGACTATTGAGGCCATTACTGAGAGCAAGCTCGATAGAAAGGGGTGACATGGATATACTCAGTGATTACAGATTGTGATGGGTTCGATGGTTTGATAGATTGATGGTGTGGTTGTATGATCAGTGGATGAATTCAATTTTGAGAACATTGTAATGTGAAAGTTCTACACAAGGTTGATCATAGTGAGTGTTGATGTAAACTGACATCAGAAAGATAAGTCAGATCTCTGTATGTAATCTTTATTACTATAATACAAAGTGACTTCTCTTGGTGTGGTGGGTTTTTCTCTTGTAAGGGTTTTCCCATGTAAATCTGGTGTTCATATGTGTATGATTAATTCTCTATTTATGTTATCTATTTCAAGTGCATCTTAATTAGACTGTAATTGTAAAATTTTAAAACGTATCTCCACTTTCTTCCTTGAGGTTTTGATGTTAGGAGAGTTGCTTCCACATCTAGCTTTACTTACACATATAACATGGTGTAATCTATCAGTTTAAAGCATGGAATGTTAGGCATTCATCATTACATTTGTCCATGTCATCCAATCTCTAAGTTCCACAAATCCTCCCAGAGAGTTTAGAGAAATCCGATCAGACTAGAATTCCATGAAAATAACAATACCATAAGAACTTTGGCGAAACAAAGGGATGAAGGAGAAATCGAGAAAATATGGTATCAAAAAAAATCCACGTAGAAGGAAAGATTTTGGATTTTCAACACATTCCAAGAAAATGGAGGGGACAAGGAAACTTGGGGAAATCCACCAGCGCAGGAAAATCCCAAAACTGAAGGAAAACCTGAATATCAATGTTCTCACATGATCTTACTCAAATTGATTGAACGATCACAAATTTGAGGAATTTGGGCCTGCAACAAGTTTGACCTAAACCTCCTATTGATTTTCATTAAACTTAAAGCTCCTCTTAAAGAAAATCGAAAGGGAATGGCGATGCCTTAGGTATGAAACCGTAAAGATTTTCCATTGATGCACAGACAAGCTCGGGATTTACGTTACTCAATTGCTAGGTTTCAAAGTATAATCATGGCCCACAAGAAAGCAAGATGAAAGTGAAAAGCAAGCACGAAACTCAGTTGGGGAACCATCAATCTAATCAAACATCATGCAACCCTAGCTTCAGAATACCCAAACATACAAAAATTCAAACTCTGAGCATATCTAGAACGCCAAAGGACCACTCACATTCATCAATCAAAAGATAGGAAACATGTACATACCATTTGATGAAGTGGAAATCAATTACAGCAATGAAAGACAACAATCCCAAATGCCTAAGCAAGCTTTGACAACACTGACGCCCATAAAACAACTACCAAATCCCACAATTCATAGGTTTAGCATGCCAAATTTAGCCAAGCACCACAAGATTGAACACCCCAACTCAATAGAACACAAATGATAGAGCTTAATGGAAAAAAAATCCCCAAAAATCTATTAAATGCATCCCTCACAATTCATACAACTGATTATAAATGCAATCGACAAGACAAGCTGAAGAAACTCAGAAACCCGACGGCAAAATGAAATTTCAGAAAAATCTTGTCCAGGCGAAATTCCGCAAATTCCCAAATTTCCCAAACTACAATGTTTATTCACTTTGTCGGACTTTGAGTGGAATCCAAGAAAATACGGATGGAGCGGAAAATCCCAAAATGGAGTAAAAACACGAACTTCATTCAAAACTTAATATTTTCAAAGTGCTTCCTAAAAGGGGGGCATTTGCATGAATAAGATAGGCATTCAATCACATGCAAAAGTAACCAAAACCTCAACATAACAAGGGCCCAAAACCAAAAGCAAAAGCAAAAGAGGGTCCCTGCTTTCAGTAGGGTGTGTGTACAAAAACTACACAACAATAATCAACCAACGTTCAATGCTATAAACACTCAACATGGACAACAAAGAACAAATAGTGTTCCTAAACGACAATTCACTTCCCTAGGGGAACCTATGGAGGATGTGCTGAAGTAATTGATATAGTCTAATATTATCACACTCCCATATTTTTCAAATTATCAAGAGCCACAAGTCAAACCTTGTAGCTATAGAGATTATCATTTTTGTGAATTTCACCAATACAAAGGTCATAACACACAAAATTGTTTTAGACTCAAACATCTAATAGAAGATCTTATTGAACAAGGAGAAATTCATGTCAATCAAAAATATGGGAATGAAAATATGAAAATTTACACAAAACCTATGCTTGACCATACAAAAGAAAAAGATTCAGGAAAGGCATCAACCTCAAAAAACGTAAACAATACCCATGATACCACAGTGGGACATATTTATTTATCACAACATGAGGAATCAAACACATATCAAGATAGTATTTTAAAAGAAAGTCCAAACCCAACAATAGTGTTTAGCACTATTTTACACTATAGTGATATCAAGTGAATATCAGATTGTGATATCTCTCCCACATATGACTCAATGATCAGGAATGTTGAAGAAGTTCCAAACAAGCCATAAATATCCCTTGTTGCACCCATAACTACAAACTATTATGAAGAGTCTGTCACAGATGATGCATCATCCACCCAAGGATCATGTCAAGAGGAGGATCTTGAGGATAATGATAGTTATTCTAAATTGAGTTAGGATCAAGAACCCCTATCCCCAGAGTTTCACCAAGAGCTAAGGGACATCATCCAAACCATTTTAAACTCCAAAAATATCCCCGATATCACTCCTAAGATGCTTCTTTCTAATGGACACATAAACGTTCTTCATCCAAAACAATAGTCTTCCACTCTTGATATTCCTACACAAGAGCAAG